>CAKKXW010000002.1:17064704-17191034 GCA_920937365.1 Sphaerophoria rueppellii | reverse complement strand
AATGAGTAAAGTGTGATTTTTTAATACTTGGTATCTGCACCAAACATCGGTTATTTATACGTAAATTATAAAGGCCGTAAAGTCTTGAAACTAAAAACTATTTCAGAAATACTCTTGATAAATATTTCTTAAGTGGTCAGAAGTAATATAAATAATATTTAGGTCTTATTTTTATCAGCGCCACCTAATGTTCTATTTGCGCCCCCAGAAAAAAAAATATATACGAGGGGTGTTCAATAAAGACTGAGAGTAGCGGAATTACTGGAACTATCGGGCTCGCCGAGCCACCATTCGGTTTTTATGCGGATTCGCGCGAAGCTTGAAAAATGTGGCCTGTAAACTTTTACGATGCTGAATTTTGCGAACAACGTTACGCCATAAAGTTTTGCGTTTTATTGAAAAAAACCGCGAAAGAAACCTACGTCGACTTGAAAAAAGCATATAGCAATAGTGTTATGGGTGAAAGCACGTGTTTCCGATGGCACAAGGAGTATTTGGAAGGCCGTGAGAGCTGCGAGCTGAAGGGTGGTCCCGGCAGGTATGGTGTACATACACACGGTTCCAGAAGGCCGAACAGTTAATGCCGACTAGTAGTAGTAGTAGTAGTAAGTTATTCATTTATTAACAGTTAAATACAATAGTTTGTTACAAAATTTGAATCTTAAAGCTATGGCTTAGCCGTCAGCCTGATTTTCAAATTTATATTTTTATTTTTATTAATGACTACAAATAGAATAAATTTTCAATAAATTCAAAATGGTAGGTATTTAAATGTATTCAGATATTAACAATTTTCTGTATTTGTAAACTGTTTTCAAGAAATTGCTAAGGGTTTTCCATTCACATTCGTTTAAAAGTTGTACAGATTCTTGTAATGTTAAAGTGGGTTTACCAAAATGCATAATTCTTTGTGGTCTGAATATAGGGCATATACTAATAATATGAAAGCAGTCTTCTTTTGCTTTAAGGTTGCACAGCGAACAGAATTGGTTAAAGCTTCCATTGTAGGGGTTCCCATTGAGGTGAAGGACCTCGCACCTTGCTTTGAAGATTATAGATATTTCATCATATCTTAACGAATCATGGAAGTAGTTCTTTTGTTTTAGATTGTAATCCAATTGGCTGTATAAGATTCTGTTATCAGACTCTCGCGCCTTAAGGATGAACATATCACGAGATGCGTCTTCATTCTTCTGAATAATTTTGTAGAGATTTTCTTTCAGATTGCTTAAGTTGTTAGTATCAATTATTAAGTTTTCACCACAAGCGTTACCAATAGTCTGCCATTTTTTATACCACCAGTCTTTGTTCCTTAACTCATACAAAAACAGCTTCTTCGAAAGACGATATTCTTCATAATGACTACATAGCTTAATTATGAAGTCAGCTTGAGATTTCAGAGTATTGGTTAGGAGTTTTGGAAGACCAGTTTCCAAGTAAATACAATAGTTTGGTGTATTTTGTGGTAGGTTAAATAGTTTCTTCAGAAAATTTCTTTGGAATAATTCTATTTCCTCGTACTCATCTGCACCCCAGACTTGAGAAGCGTAGCAAAGGGTTGATTTGACAACTGAATTAAATATCTTATGTTTTGAGGATAAAGTGATTCTTTTGTTTGAAAAAACATTTTTCCAGGTTAGGTTAATTAAGCTTTGTGAGCTATTGCTTTTCTCGGCTAGGTGATTCTTGAAACTAAAAGTTGAACTAAGTCTCACACCTAGGTATTTAACTTCTCTCACGGTTTCTACAGCTTGTCCATCGTAATACCACTGTCTGTCATTATGACTTCTTGAATGACGCTCGAAGACCATCATTTTCGATTTTTCTGTATTTATAGGTAGATGCCATCTCTTGCAGTAGTTTGACAAGCGATTTATCATCAATTGCATCTGCTCAGGTGTTTCAGCTAGTATGACAAGGTCGTCTGCGTAGAGTAACACATTGACTATAGAACCAGCAATTCTGACTCCACCAGGTAGATCATCTACTACGTCATTTATAAAGAGTGAGAACAATAATGCGCTGAGGAGACAGCCTTGTTTCACACCAGAATTAGTTCCGAACCACTCCGAGTATGTTGTACCATCCCAAACTGCTGCATTAGTATCCGTGTACATTTCTCTAATCACTTTAATGAATTTTGACGATATACCAAGTTGCGACATTTTGTAAAAAAGAGCGTCCCTGTTAATAAGATCAAAGGCAGCTTTGAAATCAACAAAGAAAGAGTATACTTTTTTGTTCCTGGCTTGGAACGCTTTAACAATAGACGTAAGAATATATATTTGGTCAATAGTGGAGTAATTCTTTCTAAATCCCGCTTGTAGTTCAGACAGAATGTTTTTCCTTTCAACCCATCTTTCTAATCTTTCAACTAAGACACCACAGAAAATTTTTGACATAACATTCATGAAAGAGATTCCTCTATAATTTTCTACAACGTCTAAAGGTCCTTTTTTGTGGATCGGGAAGATCACAGATTTCCTGAACGAAGAGGGGATGCTTGCCGTTGATAAAATTTTGTTGAACAGGGTCCTTAAGTTGTTATAAAGTCGGGGTGTTGCATTTTTAAAAAACTCATAAGGGATACCATCCTCACCTGGCGCCTTTCCATTTTTCGCTTTCATCAACACAGATTGTATTTCTTCAATAGAGATGTCGGAGTCTAGTGATTCGTCAATACATAAAGGTTCTGCGTATGAGATAATCAGATTAGAATTATTTGAGAGTAAAAGTTTAAAGTGGTTTGCAAGTAATTCAGCCGATACACCTGTACCGATTTTATAATTCATTCTGTTGATATCCCTCGCAATCTTCCAGAATTCCTTGGCGTTTCGAGTTTGTCCCAAAAGAAGAGCTTGTTGGTTTTCAAAGTCAGTTTATGCCATACAACGCTAATCAAGAAAATGGACCATCTTGGATTTAGCTCTAAGTTTCTAAAATGGATATCCTCATGTTTAAGTAACAGACATTACAATGTAGTCTTCTTAAATGAACTTTCAACTAATTTTGTAGTCAACTCCGGTGTCCCTCAGGGTAGTCACTTAGGACCGATTTTATTTATATTATTTATTAACGACTTAGCTTTGACCATTAAAAACTCTTCAATATTAATATATGCAGATGACGTAAAAATTTTTAAAAGTACTAAATCAGAATCTGACTGCTTTTTATTACAGGAAGACCTTGTTCTTTTTCGGGAGTGGTGCAATCTAAACCGTCTTGTCTTAAATGTCGACAAGTTTAAAAGTATGACTTTTATACACAAACAAAATCCCTTTGTATTTAGTTATATATGTTTGATCTGTCACCGTTAAATAATGTATCTGTATTCTCTGACCTTGGTATAATCCTAGACTCGAAACTAACTTTCAACTTTCACTTGACTATAACTATAACTATAACTATGACTATAACTAAAAAAGCCAATAGAATGTTAGGATTCATAAAGAGATTTAGCCGCAACTTTCAGGACCTTTATGTCTTAAAACTTTTGTTTGTATCGTTCGTAAGGCCAATACTAGAATACGGATGTGTAGTATGGTCACCATATTACTCAATTCACACAAATAGACTTGAAGCAGTTCAAAGAAGGTTTATGTGTTTCTGCCTACGTTTCTTTTCTTGGTCTCCAAATAATATTCGTCCTAGTGTAGATATATGTAGTTCATAAATTTGTAAACGTTAGTTATTAACGACTTAAATAAATAAAATAAATAAAGACATAACTAAGGTTATCGAGAGTTCCCATTTCTATGATATGAAAGTTCGTTCTCCTTGATTCTCATGGATTTGAGTGTGCCTTAAACAGGTTGTTTGTACTGGGAATGCAAATGTTAGCATGCATGCGCAATAAGAAAAGCCAAACGCTATTTTTGCATCGAATGTACGGAAAAACAGTAAGACTTAACTCACTATGGCAACGATGCTGGTAGCTATTTTGTCTATGGCACAGCGCTCGTATAATAATTCCACCAAACAAAAGTCCGATTCCAGAGACTACATTACCATAATTGATCTACTTGAAAACTAGCTGATAGCAAAGTAAACCGCACTGAGTCAAATCAAAAGGTGGATTAATGTGTAACCGCACCTGATTCAACAATTTCCAAGTACAAGAAAAGTAATGATAACAACCCAACCATAATATAGTAATATTTAGAAAAGAATTTAAATTTAATCAAATTAAGTATCATTGGTGCTTTTTTTTTTTGCATTTCCCTCTTATCACATCCAATGGCGCTTATCGAAGGTCAAAACTATTTATGTACCATTTAAAATTGAAATATGAACCGCAAGTAATTAAAAAAGCATGATTTTTTTTTTGCCCTCCGCGTCTCAAATCTAAACCAGTTCATATAGTTATCAAAATTTTGAAGAAAAAAACAATTACTTGAACAGAATCCAAAAAAAGCTATAAATATCACGATACTCGGCACCACTCGGCCAGACGACGCGTACAACTCAATCAAACCATGGAGTGGAAACTTTCTCTGATTCTAGCCTCAGTTTTTCTGTTTTCTCTGGTTGGTTTTGAAATTTAAAATTTTCTCTTAAGATTTCAACTATTTAACATTCAATTTTAAGGCTTCAGCAGATGACACCTACAAATCGGAGCAGTCAGCCGAAATATTTCTGAGACACTCAAGTAACCGACTTTATCGCATGTTTAATGAAATCTCGAATTTAACCTTCAATGTCGATGATAAGCTTTTCTACGGAGCCGTTGAGGATCTTGGACAAATACAAAATGTCGCAACATTGGTAGTTGAGATTGCCAAAGAGGCTCGGAAATACAAAACATACAATTTTCAAAATCCCAATGTGATCAAGGGAATTCAAAAACTGCGTTCAGCTGATTTGTTCGTTCTAGAGGATGACTATTTCACCAGCTTGTCTTCGGCTTTGACAGCCCTCCAGAAGATGGCAACCGACAAGGATATTTGCAACTACACGCAAAGGAGAAGGTGCAATATGGCTTACTTGCCTGATATTCGAAAGGTCTTCACAAACAGCCTGGATCCGAACGAGTTGATGTATTATTGGCAGGAAATGCGTCAGCGGCCGGGAAGTGCTCAGATCAGTAATTTCAAAATTATGGTGGAAATGTTCCGAAATGCTGCATACTCAAACGGTAGGGAGATTTTGGGAGAACAAACAATCCGAAAGTAGATTTGAAATATTATGTTTCTTGAAGGTCTCACTGTAAGAGGATTTTGGTTCCGAACTACTGAAGACTTGGAATTCTTTACCGAGATGGAGACAGTCATGCAGGAACTCAAACCGTTCTATCTTCAATTTCATGCTTATATTCGCCGAGAATTATCCTTAAAGTACGGATCGACTGTTGTCAATCAGGAAGGACCAATTCCGGATCATCTGATTGAACAGGTTCTGCTTCAAGCCTGGAAGAAACAGGGTGTCTTAAGTGATTCGTTCCCCAGGCAGCGATTGCCAAATTTGAAGGAAGGACTTGAATCGCAAGGTTTCGATAGTGAGAAGATCCTCGAGCATGCCGAAGACTTCTACAAATCACTTGGTTTCAGTCCAATTCCTGAGTAAGTTTATATATCCTCTAATCATTCGCGGGTAATGTTATGATGACTGATTTTCTTGTAGACCAATCAAAATGCTACGTTTTAAGGAAATCCCACAGGTCTATGCCGGCAAGGATTGTAAGGCCGATATTTTTGACAAGACTTCATGGGTCTACATGAAGTACTGCAAGACATCGACATTCAAGCGCTTCCTACAAACTCACGGATATCTGGCGCGTATTCACTACGCAGTGGAAAAACAGGATCTACCATATTATTTCTTCTCATCCTTCGATTTGGAATATCCTTTAGGTGAAGCAGTGATTCTTTCAGCCTCCACACCAGCTCATATGAATCGAGCTGAAATTTTAAACAATTTCAATTACACCAATGAATTGGCGATGAACCGATTATTTAGAATGGTAACGCACTTATCGGTTTTGATGACTTAAAATTTAATTCGTGTTTACAGGGTGTTCATACAATTTTCAATATCGCTCAATATTTTGTCAATACAAAAGTTGTCCTCGATGTTCTGGAAGGACAAGTTCCTATTGATCTTGTTAATCAGCATTACTGGAAGCTTATGGATGAATACGCCGGCATCGAGCCACCAGTTGATAGGAGAATGAAAACAATTGACTTTTCGTACAAGTTCTATGAAGATTTCGCTCAGAATCATCAAACAAGGTTAGTCTGGATATAGGCGTTTGATTCTTTGACGGTTTAATTGCCAATTTTTTGTTTCTTAGGAAATTCATCTCAGAGATCCTTGGCTACAAAATGTACGAATCATTCTGTTTGAAGAGTGGCGGATTTGTTCCGAATGACCCAAACAAACCACTTCATGCATGTGACTTCTATGGAAGCCATGATGTTGGCACAGCTATGAAGTAAGAATTTCTTGTAAATTCATATTTCCAAAACGAATTCAAATTAAATTTATTTTAAGAAAAATGATGAAAATGGGTTCAACAACAACATGGAGGTCAGCTATTGGCCAAATTGTTGAGAATAGTGCACCAATGTCCGCTGATTCGCTCTTGGAGTATTATAAGCCGTTGTACGAATGGCTGAAGGAGAAGAATCAATTGTCAGGAGTGAAAATTGGATGGACTGCTTCTAAGAAAAGTGAGTTTTTTTTATTTTGAAAAAAAAAAATAGATAGTAAAATATTCTCTCCAATTTTCAGCTGTTCGGTAATTTGTAGCCTAAAAGCTTGAGTAAAAATAAAGTTTGAAAAAAAAAAAGATTTTTTGAACCATTTGTAATGTTTTCCTTTTATTTGAACTTCTTGCATTTTAAGTTGAATTTATTCAATGCCTTAAGGCAGTTCGAAACTGCGACAATTTTCTTTGAGAGAATTTCTATAGATTAACGCTTAGGGGCACTGTTTTATGCCGACGAAAGAAGAGAAGAGATTCATAATAACAAATCACTCAAGTCACCGTGGAAAGACCGCAAAGATTCCACTACGAAGTCTGAGAAATAGATTTCTTGATTTTCTAACCGAAAAGATATCATGAGAATTATGGAGAACGACGTTACCTATCATACTTTGTTTGTTTATTTGACAATACTGTACAAGTGCATAACAATGGAAAAACGATAAAATGGTTCTTCGTATTTTGTTCCTTTCTTTTTTCTTTTTCTGCGCTACTAATACTTGAGTGAAATGTAATATTAAGTTCATCTATAAACCTACAACCTACCTAGTAGAGGAGTTTGTCTACCTAGGCTCCGCTATAAACACGGGCAATAACACCAGCGCCGAGATCAGACGAAGAATAACTCTTGCTAATCGCTGTTTCCTCGGGCTAAGAAAGCAATTGAGTGCACAAGCCCTCTCTCGAGCAACTAAGGTAAAACTGTACAGCACACTCATCATCCCAGTCCTGCTGTATGGTGCGGAAGCATGGACCCTGACAAAATCGGATGAAAGTGCCTTAGGCTGTTTCGAGAGGAAAGTTCTTCGGGTCATCTTTGGCCTCGTGTGCATTGAAGGGGAATGGCGAAGAAGATACAACAGCGAACTTAACGGGTTGTACAACGACATGGACCTAGCCAGAAGGGTCAAGGTCCATAGACTCAGATGGCTCGGTCATTTAGAGCGAATGGACACCAATACTCCGGCCCGGAAAACCTTCGAAAATATTCATGGGGGTGTTATCTGCTATTAAGAAATAGTATCAATTATAATTTTCTACAAAATAATTATAAACACTTCGTTCTCCTTAATTCTCATAGTTTTGAATGACTAAAATGAAAAAAGCCAACACTGTATCGTCTGGCTAAAGTAGAATATTTGTCCTTCAGTGTTAGCGGAAGCCAGGACAACCTGAGATAAAATTGCATCGAAACACATATTTCGCTTTCTAAAAATAAGATAATGCTGTTTTAAGGTAAAACCAGCTGAATATCATGCATTTAGCTATAATATTATTGCTGTTCCGCAATCATTCTTAAGCATAGTTCTAAGCGTACACAATTTCTACATCATACGAAAATTTTAATAAATTGTTTACCTATCTGTTAGCAGCAGGTTTCAAATGTCTCTCATTCTTATCATTCTTAATACCATCGAGGTCATTTTAAAACTTGATTAGCAACCATGAAATCATAAAATATTTTCCATCCTATTCAAAAATTGCGTAAATATTTTGCTCGCCGGCTCAAGTTCAGATAACAGAAGTACATTATGTCGAAAACTCTATAAATAAGACTGATACGAATGTCTTAAATTCACTTAAGAGTTTCAAGCTAGACAGTCCAGCGAAATGGAATTGAAATTAATTCTAATATTTATTTTGGCTTCAATATTTGGAGTAAGAATCTCAAGATATAGACAATTTTAAGGATCAATGCAAACTTGTGTTTTCAAGGCTACCAAGGCACTATATACTTCTGAACAAGATGCTAGCAGGTTTCTTCGGGATTCTAGCTTACAACTTTATCGTTTGTACAACGGGATTTCCAACGAAACATTCGACATTGATGACAAACTCTTTTTTGCCGCCCTGGAAGACAATGGAATAGCTCGACGAATTTCTTCAGTGGTTTTGGGAATTTCTAAGGAGGCTAGAAAATATAATACCGCAACATTTAGGAATCCAAATGTTGTCAAGGGAATTCAGAAACTGAGATCAGCAGATTTGTTTGCTCTCGAAGAGGATTTCTTCAGTACCATGGCTACTTCGTTGCTCAGTCTGCAAGGATCTGCTACCCAAAAGGATATCTGTCTCTACAAGGATGAGAACAAATGTGATCTGGCATTTTTGCCTGATATTCGAAAGGTTTTCTCGAGTAGTCAGAATACCGAAGAATTGCAATATTATTGGGAGGAATGGCGAAAGAAGCAGTTGAAATTTGGCAATTTGGATTTTATGAATGTCGTCGAACTCATCCGCAGGGCTGCAGAACTCAATGGTAAAGTAAATTTTTTGATTAACAATTGATATCTTAAAGAGTAATTTTGTGTCATCAGGATTATCGGTGCGTGAATTCTGGTTCAGGAGTTTTGATGATTTGGAATTGTTTAACGACATGGAAACTGTCATGGAACAGCTTAAGCCATTTTATCAGCAGTTCCACGCTTACATTCGCCGGGAATTGTTCACCAAATACGGACCAAATGTTCTTAATGACCAGAGCCCTATACCAGCTCATCTTATTGAACAAGTTCTAATGCAAGCCTGGAGGAAGGACAGTGTACTGAGTCAATCCTATCCCAACCAGAGACTACCAAACTTACAAGAGGGTCTTGAATCCCAGGGTTTCAGTGCTGAGAAAATGCTTCAGAGCGCTGAGGATTTCTACATATCGCTGGGCTTTGATCCTATTCCTGAGTAAGTCTTTTAAGATTTCCAAAATTTTACTGTTGAAATAAATTTTTGAATTTTTAGGACTATAAAAATGCATCGTTTCAAAATGATTTCACAAGGAGTTGGCAAGGTTGGCATCGATTGCAAGCCCGACATATTCGACAAGACTTCATGGGTATACATGAAATACTGTAGGTCTTCGACTTTCAAGCGATTCCTTCAAACCCACGGCTATCTAGGTCGCATTCACTACGCATTGGAGAAGAAGAATCTTCCGTTCTACTTTTTCCCGTCGTTCAATTTGGAATACCCGCTGGGAGAAGCAGTAATTTTGTCTGCTTCTACGCCGAATCACATGAACAGAGCTGAAATTTTGAATCATTTCAACTACACTAATGAACTGGCCATGAATCGACTATTCCGAATGGTAAGAAACTAGACGTCTATCGATTTCGGTGACTTAAGGATTTCATATTCATAGGGCGTTCATACGATTTTCAATGTTGCTGAACACTTTGTCAACACAAAACTGATGATCGACGTGCTAGAGGGCAAGGTGCCATTGGAAAAGGCCAATAAGCACTATTGGAAATTGATGGAGGAATATGCTGGAATAGAACCACCAGTTGATAGGACTCTTAAGTACATTGACTTTTCGTACAAGTTCTTTGAGGATCTGGCACAAAATCATCAAACAAGGTAGAATCTGTTTTGACTGCTCCTGCTCTTTGATTTCGAGACAAAAGTTGAATTTTTTTTTTAAAGGAAATTTGCATCCGAAATTCTCGGCTATCAAATGTACGAGTCATTCTGTTTGATGAGTGGAAATTACGTCCCTAACGATCCGAACAAACCTTTGCATGCATGTGATTTCTATGGAAGCACGGATGTTGGAACTGCCATGAAGTAAGATTGTTCAAGTCGTTCCTTAGAGGTTAGATGATTTTAAGGTATAAATATTTTATCATAGGAAAATGATGAAAATGGGGTCTGTTACGTCATGGCGATCGGCTATGAGCAGAGCAGTTCAAGGATTCCCTGCTATGTCAGCAAACTCTTTACTGGAATATTATAAGCCGCTGAACGAATGGCTAACGGAGAAGAATCGTATGTCACGCACATTCGTTGGATGGACGCCTTCAACAAAAGGTAAGTTCAGAAAACTTACAACAACAAGGAATTTGGATCTAATTTTACAATTTCTCTTAATTTCAGTTGTGCTTTGAATGCTTTAAAAACCGATTTGATGAATGCTTTTTCTGTTTAACCCAAATAAATTGAATAAATAGATTGTTCGTGTTTTTTCTTATAAGTGCCTTCAGAAGTTATTTTACAAGATAAAACAAACCATAACCGGATCCCAGTCTACGTTGGTAGGATTTAACTCTGAAGCACTGCAAACAGTGCCATATCTTCAAGAATACAGAAAACCTTTTCGGGGCTTTGGCTGGGTAAAATATCGTCTCGAAACATGAACTAGCAAGTTTCTCTCTTTCTTTAATCACAGCTCCTTGGTTTAGCACTCAATGACATTTGCTTGAGGAATGCATAGTGTTCTCATGATGTATGATATCATGCAGCATAAACCAAAAAATAGAGTGGCTTACTCTCATCAACAATTCTCTGGGTGCGTGTGAAGAATTGAGGGGACCTATACAATGTAACGCCGATTCCAAACGCCAAATCGAACCCAAGACGTTCTGCTTAGCAGCCAACGCACCTAACCACTAAGCCAGGGACACTAGCATGCAGTATAGCAGAAGAAATAGTAGTAGAAATGGCGGCCATGAACAGTCTAGCTCGGTGACCCAATTAGCAATGTATTTTGTCATATTGATATAATAAAACTCGTTTGCCTTCAATTTAAGAAGGATTCTGTGAGGTTTTCAAGGTCCCGTATTCTTGCTCGTTTGATTGTGATCTCATGGTCCAAAAGGAACTGTTACAAAATCATTTGAAATCAGATCTTTGATCTTCATTTCAGAAAGTACGTTTAGGCCATTGAAGAAAAACTTTCCCAATGTGGCTCTCATTTTGGTCAGCGCAGGGCACTAACAGAGCGCTAATCCCCACAACAATAACAACAAGTGTTGTGAGAGATACCCAGTTTAGCTGCGAGTTCTCCTATAGGCCACTGTCCGGTGTCTTACCTAGTTCTAGATATGGTAATATGAAAGAGCGAACCGATAAAGAAGAGTGGTGAAGTGAAGAGTGGTAACATTCCATGCCATTCCTCATGCGGAAACCGATCATTTGGCCAAAGTATATTTCCGGAGATGTCCGTTGAAACTCAACAGACTGTAGCGCCACCTTAAGTAAGTAAGTCCGTTGAAACAAGAGTTAATCGCCTTTGAAAGCCGGAGGCAACTCAGTGAATAAACCGGTTCAGAGCTGTTGATGTACCAAGGGAAAACTTCTCGAGACTTGCGAGCAGATCGAAGGATCGTTGAAAGCTCCTTTGATACTCAAGGAAAGCCTTGTAAAAAATCGGCTACCAAGCCGTTGAAGGCCGGTGGAAGCTCCGTTAATACCCAAAGGAAGCTTTGTTGAGAACCGGTTACCAAGGCTATGAAAACCGCTGGATACACTAATGAAAACCCCAATCGACGCACGCATACGTCGTGCTCATCTTAAAACCATCACCAATCCGTGAAACTCACGAATTCCGAGCCGTGAAGGAAGAAAGTTGGCACCTGAAAGAACTCCACTCAACCCTGGATCTCCTGGGGATACCCCAGCCTTTGATAACATGGAACATCATAGAATCTTCATGTAGCACGCATAGGTCAATATGTTTTTTTTTTGGTTACATAAGAATATCCTAGTTATGGAGACTGTCGATTGAAGTAAGAGAAAAGATGATAAGTTTTGACTTGTTTCAAAAGTTACAAAATGTTCAAAACGGAATTCTTTTTCAGCGGTGGTAGTTGGTTATTTAAGCTAGTCTCAGCTGCCTCTTTCACAGAGCTGCGGCATTGTTCCCTCAACCTGTTGACATCTGATTCTGGGTCGAAATTCTTCCTACAAAACATTTGTCTATCCCGACATTTGAATTTAATTTGATATGATTTCTGATTGGGCAAGGATTGGCAATGAGTCCTACTCGTGCCCATAGTTTTTATTTCATCTTTCACGGGCACTGCCTCTTGCGAAGAAGTGACAAAACTTCCAAGAGTAATCTGTCATGAAAAAGTGCTTCTCAACTTTGCCATTCGGAATCGGCGTAAAATTGTAGGTCCCCTAATTTTTCACACGCACCAGAGGATTGTTGAAGAGAGTAAGCCACTTAGGCCTTAGTTCTTCAAGAGCTGTCGTGCCACTCTATTTATTTTTTATTTTTAGATAAAGCTTGACAGTGTTTTCTAGATGTTAAGGCCTTATGCACTATGCAGGAACTCGAGGAACATTAGTCTGGCAGAATTTTTGTTCTAAATGTTAAAATGCTTTCATTATAAAATCCAATGTTTCACTGATTTAATATCTTCTGTCTATTTTATAATAAAACTAGCTAGCACAGCAGACTTCGCAATGCCTCAAATAAAAGACCTAGAATTTTTTACCGCACTACCCCATTATCCCACTACCACTACCACCTAATCCACTACTCTTTACTTTCCTCGATTTCAACCCGCTACCCGCTATCCCATTACCCGCTAAACCGTTACCACTCAACCCGAAATCCGCTACCCGCTACAGGCTACACTGCTCCCCGCTTTCATGTTTCCGCACTATCGCGCTACCCGCCAAACCATAACAAAATTTTAACACTTAGGGGTGTAAAAAACTAAAAATTAGTTACTCTGTTTCGGAGGAGTATAAACACGTAAACTGTGACATAAGAATTGTTTATATTAGATCATTAAATGTATCCATTACACAAAAAGTCTCAATATAGAGTGTTTCTATTTTAATATGTGAAATTTCTCCTCTGTTTACGCAACCTCTGCAAAACAATAAAAAAAGCATTGTATAACTGAGTCAGAGAAACAAAAGAAAAGAACCTACTTCTCTTCGATGGACTCCATCCGATCTTAGCTTTCGACTGTTTGTTCTGATTTTCAAGCCACGAAATAATGGGTTTGTAATATTCCAATAATCCGTCTCCATTTAATTTTGCATCGCCTGGCAATAGTTCGCCTAAAACATCGTGGAATGGCTTCGATGAACCTAATTTCATCATTTTCCTGGACAAATTTAAAACAAATAATATTGATTTACATATTTCATGTTCAAATAGATGAAAATCAAAATATAATGTCTTACTTGAGGGCATCGCCAGCTGCTTTGCTATTGAAGAAGTCACAATTGTGTAAGGGAGCCACTGGATATTCTCCACTAATTTCGCAAAGTTTGCGGTAGAATTTGTAGCCTAGAATTTCTGAAACGAATTTTCTAAAAAAAAAGTATGCATTTGTTAATATTTCAAATATTTCACAATGAATTCTGCAAAATTCAACACGAAAATCACAATCTGACGATAAAATGATTAAGACTCATCCACTCACCTAGCTTGTGTATTTTCATCAAGATCAATGTAGAACTTGAAAGGAAAATCGAAGAAATTATCTGGTCTATCGGTTGGTGGCTCGACTCCTGCGAATTCCTCCATCAATTTCCAATAGTGCTTGTTGAGGTTTTCAATGTCAACTGTCTCAGCAAGAAGATCGTACATGACCTTTGTGTGAACAAAGAACGTCGGAATGTTCAACATTGTATGAATGCCCTGTGGATATACCGCAAAAAACCACATTTTGTTCAAATCTCTTGCCCCCAAAATAATTTTAAACTTACCATTCTCAAAAGTCTATTCATTTGAACGTCATCAGTGAATTTGAAGTTTGTTACCAATCCAATTGCATTCAAGTGCTTCGGCGTCGAAGCTGACAAATAGCTGCCTCGCCTAAAGGATACTCCAAGTCGTACGAGCTGAAGTAGTAGAATGGAAGGTTCTTCTTTTCGAGAGCATAGTAGATCCTGCCCATGTACCCGTGTGCCTGAAGGAATTTTCTGAAATCCACTTTGTGACAGAATTTCATGTGAACGTTTGAGGTGAGGTCGTAAATATCAGCCCGACAGTCTCCGGTATCAGCGTTCGAATTCAACTTGAATCTATCTTCCCAGTACGAGCTGGGAATGGGCCCAAAGCCAAGGCTCTTGTAAAAATCGCTGGCAATTCCGAACATCATATTGGCATTGAAATCATGTTCTTCCAAATTTTTGTCATACGGAGGCAGATTCTTGTGGGGATACATCTCGTCAATGACACTGTCATTTGTCCAAGCTTGAGCCAACACCTGCTGAAACAAATGATCAGGAATCGGACCGTTTTCCTTCACCACGAATTGACCGTATTTTTCAAAAAGCTGATTACGAATAAACGCATGTAATTCCTGGTAGAATGGACGAATTTGAAGCATAACATCTTCCATTTCTTCAATGTCATAATACTCGGGACAGAGTTCAAGCACCGGGACTCCTGTCAAATTGGCTGCAGTTCTCAAGGACTCGATGAGTGTATAGAAATGAATAGCCGACCATTGGCTGTTTTTTTCTCGCCAATTATTCCAATAGTAGAGCAATTCAGCTGGATCATTGCTCTGGCTGATGATGTTTTGAACGTCCGGATAGTACGATAGGAATTCTTCAGTTTTTTTGTATGGTTCAATGTCCTTGTCACTGGCGAGTTCCTTGAGTGAGCTCAGTGTACTTGCAACAGTCGAAAAGTAATCTTCTTCTAGAATCAGAAGACCCGCGGATTTGGAAATAGTTCGGAAAACTTCGCGCAGTTCGGGATCCTTAAATTTCTTGTAGTCAAACTGCCTAGAGTCCTTGACTACTTCTACTAGAGCCTGTGAGGTAGCTCGAATATTTTCGACGCTCGAAAACAGCGATTCAAAGTCATCTTCGTTGGCGTTGTATGCCTTTTCGGCTATGGCATCGTAAAAATTGTATAATTTGCCGCTCACTTGCTCGGCGAATTTTTTCGCTTCGACTTCATTGCTGATAGCCGCTTGGGAAACCTTTGAAAAAGAGTTTTTCGTTTTTCGTTTTTTTGATATTGAATCGTTTTTGCTTTAAAATTCTTACCCCGATTACGGTCAAAACAAGCACCACTAGTGCAGACCTCATTGCAGATCAAAATTTGTTACACGACTAAAATTATTCCAGATGAGATTTTAATTAAACGTACAGAGACAGAGGTTTTGAGGTTGAGAGATGCGTTCATTTCATTATCGTTGGTGTGTGGACTGGTGAACTGAATTGTTTTGGTCTTGTTTTGTTTGTTTTGCAAATTTTAATAAGTGTGTTGTGATGATGACAGAATATGTGGCTGGAATTATCTGAGGTTAATTTTGTCAACTTGACCGACTGATAAGTCAAATGAAAACGCAAGTGCTTTTGTTCATTCTTTTTGTATTAAACTGTGAATTAAGAAGGGATTTTCCATCTGTTTGATTCCAGCTTTCGTTATTTTATGAAATGAATTGTCAAACACAGATTTTCTTTTGGTGTGCAAATTTGGCATTAGATTATGAATCAAAATGTTCGGGCTTTTTAAATAACGAAAAAAAATGTATCACGTCATGATAGCAGAATTTTAGGTAGGTATTTGCTGGCACATATTTTTGAATCCTTTTGCTTCAAATGGTTTAAGCGATTACGATTCAACAATGCAGAAGAAAAAGCAGGACTAAGCCATTAAACCCAAAAATGTCTGCTTTTTATGTTAGTTGCAAAAATTGTTACCCAAAAATTCAAACATTATTTTATTCAACTCACTATTTTAAAATTGGAGCGCATTCAAGGGCTTTTTTTCAAACAATTTAATTGCCAGGAGTACTGGGCGAGCCCCAGGAAATGGAATGTAAATGGAATATTGCAATAACACATTCGCGTAGTACTGGTAAAAACTAATCTCTGTACTATACAGAACAACCGAAAAGGGACTCGAGGGTATGACCGGGATGACATTCATTAAAGCGCGTCTGATACTATGTCCACCTGGTAATCTTATCCAAATCAGTATTCATTCGCCCAGTATGTTTCACTTTGGTGCTCCCTTATTCAAGTTTTTCCACACTAAAAGATTCATTATAGCATACAGTATTTGGTTTAAAATATCAAATAGTGACCCATCAGTGATTTTTCGCTTAATTTGTATACTTAAAGTTTATGACTTTGTTCTAATAATTAAAAATAAAAATTCGTATAAAAACAAATTGAAAATGGCAAATTCTGCTGACGTAAGTGTTCGAAAGATAAATTCTCCACTAGTCGGATCTCTAAAAAAGCGAAAAAAAAAGCTTTGAAGATGAAAACGTTTTGTGGAACAAAATGGACGAAAAACTAAAGAAATTTAATAAATCCATAACCCACGAAATCAATTTACTTCTTGACAAAAAACTCGAAGAAACATTTGCCCGAATTACAGCTCCGCAGCTCCTTTACATTAAAAATGATATAACTTATCTTAGTTCCCGGGTCAGCAATATTGAGGCAAAGCATGAGAAACTTAATTCTGACAGCAAGTTGCAGAAAAGTGATTTACTTAATGTAAACAACAGTCTATCAGCTATAAAAACTGAAATGTTCGCATGACAATGTTGCAGAACTTCGAGACACTTTGTGTGCCATGAATCATCTGCAAGAGGTCCAAGAATATCGGAATGTCTCCTGTGATGCTGTTTTAAACGGAATTCCTTTTTGTCCCGACGAAAATATCAAAGGAATACTTAATCACTTGTGCTTGACACTCGGTGTTAAACCATCAACCTTGGCAAATATTTTTCGCACCCGACCAAGGAATATAAACAATCCCGACTCGTCGATTATTACTAAACTCACTTCCCCGTTCGATAAAAACACGCTTCTTCGATCTATCGCCGCATACCAGAAAACAAATAATAATAAGCCACTCAGCTAACGTTAACGAGATGTCAACGTGGGGACTAAAACTGACAGACCGTCAGAGAATGTTTAACCAAAAAAACCAATTTGTTACTTCAAGAGGCTCTAAAACTCATCACACAACATAAGCTTGTGTCTGTGTTTACTAGAAATGGACTTCTTTACGTTAAACAACAACCTGAAGATGCACCAGCCTTGATCTCTCAAAATGATCACTTATTAAGGGTTGCCATGATGCCAGATGTCTGCAACGATAACATTTAGTAATCTTATATCTCAATTTAAATTAACTTTAACTTATTTCAAATTTGTTTTTGTACTTAAATTTTGTTTTAACTCAAATTTAATTTTGTTTTAAACTCTTTTATTTTTCTCTCTCTATTCTAACTTCTTGATCTCATATAGTCATATTCCCATGTGCATCGTGTCCTATCTTTCGCTCTCTCTCTCTCTCTTCTCTCTCTTTCCCTTTTTAAATTTTCTCTTTTAAACCATGCATTTCTCTTTTTTCTTTTCTCTATTATCTTTACTTCTTCATCTTCAACGATCAAATTCTTTTCTCACTTGTTTAAACTTTTACATTAAACTTCTCTTCTGTATGAAGATGAACATGTTGTTGATTTCTCGCCTTCGAGTAATCCTTAACAGTGAAAGTAATGTGAATTCCGAGAGCGATCGTAGTGCAAAGGACGTCATATTGCGATCAATGCTTATGATTTTTTGTAACTATCGCGATGGCTTTAAAATTGTCCACATCAATGCACAAACTTTGATGCCGAAGATCGACGAGTTTAGGTATTTGTTTTGTGATAGTGGAATCGATGCAATTTTCATTTCAGAAACCTGGTTCTCCGAGGATGTAAGTGATTTAACCATACCTTCATAAAACTTGAAAATCAATTCATTCCTTCGATGAGTCTTGGAAGAATTTGTTTTTGTTCAAAATTTTGTCAGGGCCCGTGATATTTTTTGAAAACCTAAGCCAAATTCAATTCCGAGTTCTAGTTGCGGAGATATTTGCATCAGTAGAAAGGCTTTCTACGGGATTACAATAACCTAAAAAAAAAAAATTGTAATTGGGAGACCTGGCGATTTGAAATTTCTGAATATAACAGTATTAATATCTGTTGGGCCGTAGCGGACATACAAACCCGCTGAACAAACGAACGAACATACCTGCATCCATTTTTATATAGAGACTGTGTGCCACCGCGGGTGTTCATGGCTCAGAGGACAAAGACAAAACATTTTGTTTCTGTCGGCTTCGGTGTGGTTGGGAATCCAACTCGATTTTTTGTCGAGAGACAAATGGCTTCGGTCCAAAACCGTCCTTTAACTTATTGGAGGCTCTGGGCATATTACGATAATGGGGCCCCTATGACTTTGACAGAACACTATTTAGTTAGATTAAACAAAGAAAGAAGATAACCATGTTTCTAGATTCATGTTTATTGATAGTCACCTTAAAGTCACAGAAGCACAGGGAATGCTAGATGTTTTTAAGCAGCACTTCGCACAGCTGCTGAATGCGCATAATGTCGAGCGAGCTAATGACGAAAGAGAAGCAAGATCAGTCAATAAAGACCCAGTCCCAGCCCCCAGTTCAGAAGAGGTAGAAAGAGCCATCCAAAAGCTAAAAAAATAACAAGTCCACCGGGTCGGATGGCATACCTGCGGAACTCTTTTTGATGAACCGCATGCACCAGGTCATCACCAAAGTGTGGGAGGAAGAATGCATGCCTACTGACTGGTCGATAAGCTCCATGTGTCCCATCTACAAAAAAGTCGATCCGATGTCATGAAGAAATTACCGTGACATATACCTGCTTAATGTTGCATACAAAATTCTATCCAACGTTCTGTGTAAGCGTCTTAAACCTTTCTGCAACACAATAATCGGCACGTACCAGTGTGACTTTAAGCCACATGACGCCTAACAATACGCAGTAGAGTGTGAAAAAGGGTAACAGCTCATCCCAGTTATTCCGAAAATGCACAGAGTTTAGGCATAGGATGCGTTGTCATGTGACTTCTTCAACATAGTCCTGGAGCAAATAGTGCGCAAGGCAGGTGTGAGCACGGAAAACACTATCTTCAACAAGTCCACCCAGCTCCTAGGCTATGCGGACAACATTGACATAATCGGTCGATCCAAGAGAGCTGTGCTTGAGGTCTTCACAGCGATTAAAGGACAGGCGAAACTCGTTGGTCTTGAAGTGAATGAGGACAAAACAAAGAACATGCTATCAACAAACAAAGCAACATCTGTTCACCGCCTAGGACAAAACGTCACTGTTGGTAGCAGCATTTTCGAGGTATTAAGGAGTTCATCTACCTCGGAGCAAGACATCAATCCCACAAATGACACCTCAGTGCAGATCCGAAGAATCATTACCCTAGCGAACCGCTGCGCTGCTGCTTCGGTTTGGCCAAACAACTGGGTTCAAAACTTCTCACTCGAAAGACAAAGTGTCTGCTATACAAAACTTTGATTTTACCAGTTCTACTCTACGGCGCCGAGTGCTGGACGATAAGTAAAAAAGGGGAATTGATACTGGGCACTTTCGAGAAAAAAAAATTCTTCGACGGCTTTTCGGTCCCGTATGCGACGATGTCAAATGGAGAAGAAGGTTCAACCGAGAACTGTACGAGCTGTACCAAGATGTGGATGTAGTCCAGAAGGCCAAGAAAAGACGACTACATTGGCTCGGCCACATCGAACGAATGGACGACAGCGCTCCAGCCAAGAAATTCTTTTCATCCCAGCCCCCAGGTTCGAGACGACAAGGAAGACCGTACCTACGGTACAAGGACCAAGTGACTGCGGATGCCAGAGCGCTTGGTTTCGGCGACTGGAGAGTGCATGCGAGGGACCGTTCACGATGGAAGGTTGCAGTATCTCAGGCTGAGTTCTTTCATTGATAGTGAGCCGGATAATGAAAATAAGTTAGTAAACTGGCAGGTCGAGGGGGCCCCTATCGATCACGGGGCCCTGGGCACTTGCCCAGAGGCCAGTGGGAAAGAGGGGCTTGCTTCGGTCTGTTTTCAGCCTAAGCCTCCTTCCTCCTCTGTGCAGCGTAGGTATCTGTTATGTGTGTTTCTTTCTATGTGTCTATGTGTCTATTTCTCTCTCTGTGTCTGTATTAATGTCTTGTTCTGTCCCATTCTATGGCCTTATTGTGGCCAGTACTGATATGTGTTTGTAGTTCGTTACATTCATGTGCGCAGTACTGTGAAGTTAATATCAATGTCATATTAAGAGATTTGAACGAATAATTCAAATCGATTCGTTCTCCATGATTCTCAGCATTTGGTGTCTCTTCAAAATTTTCTTTTTGAAAAAGATTGTGGCCTAATTCAGGGCATTTAGAAAAAACGAAAGAGGTACCAGCGTTCGATCTCCTTAATTCTCATATTTTTGAGTGACGAAAAGGAGTAGATTGTCATGAGAAGAGAAGAGGACTTTTTGTTTGCAAATGACATAAGGAAAAAAGTATTGCACAAGTACTGCGGTCAAATTGCTTGCGAGATTTCAGTCTGCGAGATTTTGGTTTTGCGGTATCTCGACCTTAAGCTTACTAACTTACTCTCTTTTCAATAATTTTAAAAGCAAACCTAACTTATTATACTTTTGCAACAATGTACCAAGGGGTTGTGTTTTCGTCTTAAAATTACATTACATTAATTTTTAAAATTGTATGGAGTGCTCCATGAAGAAAATGTTCATAGCATCTTTGAATACCTACACCATACAAAAAACTCGTATTTCGCCATCTAGAGTAAAGTTTATGAAACTACGATTGGTTGTTGTATTTGCTTTATCCGATTTATTCGGTATTTCTAAAATGTATCCACAATATAAGTGACGAATGTTGAAGTTGAATAAATTGTTTAAAGTTGAAAAAGAAAACCAAGAAAACTTGACTCATTGAAATCTTACGACTCTTGTTTGTGAGTGAAAAGTTGGGATTCCTTACATTTTCTATTTGCTTTTAGACTAACTTCTGAGAGTAATAGGTATCAATGGAATCCCAAGAAATGTCTATCGATGGCTTGTCTCAACAATCTAGTTCTGTTCAAGGTGGTCATTATTTTGTAGAAAACAAAACTTAATGGTTTGCCTTGTTACCATGATTGATGGGTGTAGCCTTGTCTTGTTATTTGCTGATTGGTTAAATCGTGGAGGAATTTTTCCTCAAGGAAAATGATGAGTTTGTCTTAGTAGTCATTATTTGCTTTTATGTCGAAAGGCCTAGTAGAAATGAGTAGTTATGCTCCACAAGTACTTAATATTTAATAAATACTCCATAATGCAATAAATGAATGAGGAAAAACATGATATAAACTTCATTGAGTACAACGTTCGATAGTTAACGAAAAGGAGGTACGTATACAACAGTTTAAGTGGACATCTAGCGGACCCACATGGATTTATTATTCAGAATAGTTACAGCCAAAAAGTGAGCATGAGCACAGACATACTGCAGTAGGTGACAGTGTATCTCTGCTTCAAAATGACTAAAATGGTAAAGCTGGCAATTTGTCCATTAAAGTGATACTGAAGGTGCAGGTTCGTATCCGACTTGTGCGATTAGCGAAGAACTTGCAAAATTCTTCAAACGCACTCAAAAAATTGTTGCAGACGCAGATATGCATATGCAAATGCAGACAAGATGCTTTCGAAGAACGTTAACCATTTTGTGTTATCGTGAAAACATTTACAGGAAAATGCTATTTTTCTCTCCTCTTGACAAACCAATTAAGTGTTAATCTTTCTCAATCTTCATCGAACGTTAATTTTCAAAAAGACAAACCATTTAAGACACTCCTGATATGTCACCCTGAGGCAAATATTCGCTTACATCGTTTTTGACACCTTCATATTCAAATTTGCCAGACATTTACCCAACAAAACATCTGATTCATTATCGTAACAACCAACTGATTTGAACTTTGAACAACATCATTGCCGAAAGGCAGAATTACCCAAGATAATTTATAATCGTTGTTGCTCCTTTCTGAAGCAGAAACCATCGAACGCTTGCCATTAAGGGCTATTAATATTATTTATTGCGACACACTGTCGATGTACACAGTTCTTGGGAAATTGTTGCAACTTGAAAACCGGTGCGGCTTGCAAATCATGAAGCGTAGTGAGGGGAGATGATTTTTTCAATACATGGACGAAGCTCTTGGGCAGTTAAACTATTTTCAACTCAACCTTGGCCGCCAGAAGCCGTTTCATTGTCAAGATGTTTGAAGCCTGTTTGTTTCACTTTTGCAAGTAAATTGCCAGAAGCTAGTTCATCCCATCGAATTGGCTCATCGAACGTGATTTCTAGCAATGTCGCAGAAGCTTTGATTTCACTAAACGACTGTTTTATTCAATTTGAAATAAATGCAAGAGAAACCTCTCTTGGGCAGGAGACATTAATAACACCACAAATTTAATGACAGATGCAGCAATTGGAACGAACTAATTGGGACTATTAAGAAATTAAATTAGACGTTTTCTCTGTTATTTTTGAACCTCAAGCAGGAACGATTAAAATAACAGCCAAATTCATTTATTTAATTCACTGTCGCCACTTTTGATTTCTAGATCATTGTAATCCTAGAGCACCTAAGTGTTGGCCAAGAAGGAGTTGAATCTCTCCAAGCTGTTGAAAGATATTTCAGGGACTGATATGAGTTTTTCATCTTCCAACCTACAAACATTTTTCCTTCCTCAAAAATTAACTCATTAATTATGTAATGACATCGGGACTGAACAAAGTTTTCATTTTTTTGTACAAGATGAAGACATTAGAAATACTCCATCACCAACGGCTCACGTTGCGTATGATATAAATTACCTCCTCCCATGCCAAACACCCATTATACTTAAAACACTCTTGAGTGCCCAATGCCCATTCATCAAGTAAATGTCCGTTTACGCATGCATCCTTCTACAAGTCCAATTCAAATGTCCATCGCGGCCGTGACGTCTCCGTACGCTACCTCATAAATGTTGCGGCTGATTAATGAATGGACGAAAGCAAAAGGTCTTTGAAAGAAAATAGAGTCTAGTGCCGCCAATCACTAAGTTATTTTTCGACACTTTCTATAGCTCTGAGCTGGAGGCACAGTTTTGTTGACTTGTGAATAAATCCACCGAATGACTTTAGTTAAATCATCATTCCGATCAAAACGTCTTGGCAGCTATTGCAACATCGATTATCCTCTTAATCCAAAAACCCAGTGCAAGATTACTTTGGTAGCAGTCAGCTCACTCCAGGTGTAGAAATTAAACAACTCACCAAACTGCCAATCCACTTTGCTTCGACTGCATACATTAAGACGCCATATAGTCAAGATTCAAGAGCTGCTTTGGAGGAGCTTGCAGTGGCAGTGTGGCAAAAAAACAAGTGTCTGTCGTAATGGAATATTGCCTCGATTGGTAGTTATTCATTTAGTGAATGAAGGAGCAACGCTTGCTGGCTTATGATTTATGGCTTTGTGTTTCACGTACATGGTATACCACGAGCACAAACTTGTGTGTTTTTGCGTGAAAGGCGTTAGACTTCCTACGGACTTAGATGTTCTTCAGGATAGAGGTGATTTGTTAGACAAGGGCTCTGATATAGAGTAGGAGAGACAGTTTAAATTATTGCCGAAAATGTGATTGATAAATTGAAAGATTGAGAATACATTGTGCCCTTTTCAGGCACAGTCTTTCGGATTTAGTTAGCCTGCAAAATGTAATTCAAAGAGTGCATTAAGTGAAGTGAAAATTTTGTATCGGTGCAATGTCGGACGGTGTAATGGATTCAAAAATTCGCTCATTGAGGAAAAGTCAAAGTCTACTCAACTCATTTAACTCGGGACATGAGGAAAAATGTTATCTTTACTTACGAATTAAAGTATAAGCTATAAGGCGCGACAGCTTTTGAAGAGACAAGATGCAAGACCTTAGTGGTCCGAACGCAAAGTTAAGAAGCTTTTTTTCATGACAGATTGAAGCTCCTGGATGTGTTGTCAGTTCTTCGCAAGGCCATTACTCGTGTAATATGAGATAAAAACTTTTTGGGGACGAGTAGGATTCGAACCCACAACGTTCTGCGTAACAGCCAATTCACATAGGAACTTCGCCACGGACACGCAGAATAGCGCAGAACTAACCTTTATTCTGCGGACTAATTGGAAAATGCTTTAAAAGATAATAAAACATTCCCTAAACTGACAATAACTAACTCATTCCATCATAGAGATAGTTTAGTCAAGATCCAACAACAACAATGAAAAAATCCCAAAGGGATAGGTTAGGTTAGGTTAGGTTAGGTTATGAGGGGTGTGCACAGCGTGAACTGTTGCATACACGGGGGCCTATTGGTCCATTGTGATCCCCTATTAAAATAAAGGTTAGCATCGATGCTATTCAAAGTTGTCGATGAACGTAGACCGGCTCGTTAACGAACCAGCCTAGATCATCCAGTTCTCCAACAAACCTGTTCCCAAAATGACGGAGTCGGTTGGTTTGGAGGTTCGGACAGTCACAGAGCAGGTGTTTAATGGTTTCTATTTCCTCCTCATCCTGACAGCTCCTACAGAAATCGGGTGCAAAAGCTCCTATCTTGTTGGCCATTGTGCCAATGGCGCAATGACCCGTTAGTACACCTATCAAGATTTAATGTTCCGTTTTACTCAGCGATAGAATATACCGAGTTTCCTTTACATTAGTGTTAGGCCATAAACTTCTAGAGATTACGCAATCGTCTCTGATTTGGTTATCTTCCTTGATTGGATGTTATCGATCTGTATTCTACTTTCGTATCTTCATGTGCTGTGCAGGAACCAGCTTAACCTGGTTGTGTGATTCTTTAATTCTTCACAGTTTAAACTGCTTGATCTTATGGTCAGCTGGCTTGAAGTACTCCGAGAGCTTAGCTTTTCATGATGTGCCAATTCAGCTGCTTTTTCAATGGCATAGATCTCGGCCTGAAAGACACTACAGTCAGCTTGGAGTTTATACGCCTTTCTGATGTTGAGAGATTGGCAAAACACTCCAGCACCTGTTCCTGATTCCATTTTTGAACCGTCAGTGTAGAAAGGGATACCCTGTTCACTTATAAGCGAATTGGGATCCCAACCCTGTCTTCCTGGTATGCAAATAGAAAATTTCCTGTCAAAATCCAGCAGGGGGAATGTTATCGGTGGTCTCCATCAGTCTTGGAATCATGTCATATCTTTGTAAGATTGACCCGTGTTCATAAGTGCTGTGCTTCCACAAACTCAGTTCTTTTTAACGAATTGCGGTTTTGACTGCCGTGCACCTTATGAACTCATCCAGAGCCGGGAGATCCAAGATCATTTCCAAACCAGCCTGTGGTGTGGATCTCTGAGCCCCTGTTATTCCTATACAGGCTAGTCTCTGTACCTTATTCAGGTTCTTGAGATAGCTTGATTTTTCTACTACTTTCCACCATACAACTGAGCCATAGGTGAGACAATCGCTGTGTACATCCATTGGATGACTTGCGGTCGCATGCCCCAACGTACACCGAAGGTCCTTTTGCATGTGTAGAATGCACATAGTGCTTTTTTCATTCTTTCCTCAGTATTACGCTTCCATGTAAGCTTGGAGTCAAGGATCACCCCTAGAAATTTAGCTTCCTAAGAGAGTTTTAAAGGAATACCATTTAATTTAGGAGGGTTGAAGCCCTCCAGTTTCCGTTTTTTCGTGAACAGTCTCGGGGTCAACCCACCAAGACTGAGCTACTGTCTTGGTAGGGTTGACCCCGAGACCGTTCTTAGTTGCCCAAGAAGATAAATCTTTTAATGCGTTTTCCATAATGTTTTCGATGGTAGTAAGGAACTTTCCTGGACTATATCCCAAAGGGATATTTTGGTAAACGTCACTTAACTATTCCGGGAACAAATTACTGATTCATTGACTATCTCTTATTCTGTGGGCTTAAACCTGTGAAATAAGAGTCAAATTGGCGCTCATATTTATTAATATGGCTGGAAGAGTTTATTAATTATTTCCTATTTATTGCATACAAGAATTTTGTTAGTTAAAAAATCATATCTCTCATTTGCTAGAATCATCCCAAAGGGAATAATCTATCCCACAGTCCAAAGCGCTCCAGAAGAAGTCGTTCCTTGGGAATAAGTTCTTCTCCAATATCCAAATAGTTCTCCCTGTCCAAATTCAAAGCTTCCCAAATAGGGTCTCCTATATTTGGATTCCTGTAATAAATCACACAAAATTAACATTTTTTTTTTCTTCAAACAAAAATTACTAACTCACCCTGTAGTAGCGAACTGCGTCCACATTCCCGTAACTCGTTCAATAATCTTATTCTCAGGATCAGAGGTGTTGAATAGCGGAGCTACTTTCGGATTGAAAAATAAGTACTGAAGATCGTCATAGTGAAACGCCCCTACGAAAAGAACAAGAACTTTAAAAGTGCTACCAAACTTCTAAACGTACGCAAACCTTTCGAGAAATTCAAATAACTATAACGGCCTTCATATGAAAACATATAATAATACACCGGAACAAATCTTGCAGCAAGATGTGCAAATCTGTGAATAGGGAACCCCATGACTCTATCACTCATCATCTGTCAAAACATTCGGTCAATTTGATTTGAAACTTCGAAACCCTTTTTACTTACTTTTGCCAACGGTTCAATTAGTTCAGACGACTTATTATGCTGTTGAAGGTACTCTCGTCTCAAGACATCAGTGATATTTTTGGACTTTGTCGAATTTTCGGAGTATCGGAACAACTTCGAAACCGGTTCCTTCCAAAATCTCTCATTTGACAGATGAATATCCTTTAAGTTCTTTAGTCTAGCTGAAAGCTTGTTATAAGTTGTGTTAATTTTTTGTTGGTAAATACTCACATTTGACAATATCCTCAACTTCACCCTTTGTCATTCCGATTATCAGTGGGACCATATGAAATTTCCCAGATAAAAACGAGATCAAGGGATCTTCAACGACGAACCGTTCCTGACCAAAGTCTCTCTCGACCACCGGTTGTCCGAATTCATCGACACTGTTTTTGACAATCGGACCCTAAATGACGAAATTCACAAGAGCAGATCAACCACTTAAAAATGTTCACTCACTTTCTTGACACATTCCATCATGGACTTCAAATCATCAATTGGACATTCCAGAGTATAGGCCAGACTCCTTGCCGACTCTATTTGCTCAAAAGGATAGTTCCAATAAGATAGCGCCGATCCACTCATAGCTATAGCCCGATGAAACAGTCCCTTTGTCATAGGCGATACCAAATGAAGTCCAATACTTATACTCCCCGCATCATAGCCCATTAAAGTAACCGAACTTGAGTCACCACCAAAATTCTGAATGTGATCTCTTACCCACCGCAAAACTTCCACTTGATCTTTGAGGCCAGCATTCCCTGGTGCATCGGCAGTTCCAGTTGCCATGAACCCCAATGTTCCCAAACGATAGTTAAACGTCACTAGTACAATATCGCGATCCATTAGAATCTGGGGTCCAGCGAAGTTCTGGCTCTCACCGGAGAACTCAATGAACCTTCCCCCATGGATGTAAACAATCACCGGCTTGTATTCAGTTGAATTCAAATGTTTTGTGTACACATTCAGACGTAAGCAATCTTCGGATTCTTCAAGCGAAAAATATTCTCTCTGAAATGGTTGATGGCATAGTGGACCATCTTGAGTTGCATCAAATACCTCTGGACTCCATGGTTCTACGGGTTTGGGATTAAGAAAACGAAGTTCGCCAGTGGGTGCCTGAGCATAGCGAATACCTCGAAAAGCATAGAATTGTTGACCCAAACGTGATGTTAGTATTGAACCACTTATGTCACCTAAACTAGTAGAAACTTTGATTGCGGAAGTAAACGTCGCGGCGGTGATAAGACAAGTCGCAATCGCGAAATAGAAGATCAGCATTGTATGATCGAGACGTATAGAAGTGAACTGAATTGAAATTTTGCAAAACAGTATAATTGTGTATTTGGGTTGCTGGCAAGCTTTTTCGAGATTATCTCAATTGGGTGAGTAGGGGAATAATTTTTTTTCTTTTCTTTTTTTTACAGGGTGATTTGAAGACTTCTATTTCTGGTTTGTCTTTTTAGATTGTGACTTTGGAGAATCTGTTATTAATGTCTGGACAAAAAGTAGAACAAGCTATAGCGCTTCAATTAAAATGTATTTCTTGTAGTTTTCTACATTCAACGCAAGCTTGATGAAATGAAAGCAATTTCACAATTTGGTGAAAGAAAAGGAAGACTGAGGCAAAATAAGAAATAGAACAAAACACATTATTTTCGAAAACACAGAACAAGGTGTCAAAGAACAAAACTAATACAACGTCCACTCTCCCTTAGTCGAATTTGTTCGAGATACCAACAACTGTTTCTCCGGCTTCTGCACCTTTTAACAAAAAACCTTTAAAAAGAATACATCTTAAATTAACAATAATAAAGTAAACAATACATCAAGCAATTAGTATATCAAATGCTGAAACGGAATAGTCTCAACTATCCCTGGGGAAAGGCCGTTGGTTGCTTCTCCGACAAGTTTGGACAGGTTCTTGGACAAAATAGATACGCGGTATGGTGATAAGGGACGATCAGCAGTAACGATGTCCCTGGTCCAAATAACGGCAGGCAGCAAAGCCCCTGGTGTAATTTTTTACGGAATGCCGTAGCACTAACCGTGGATCAGCAGGTACCAAGGCCCTGGTGCAGTGGCGTAATAGCTTTTTGCTATGGGGGGGGATATATCTTTCTAGTTCGCTCAGTTTTTTTTTTGAGTTTTAATAACTAAAAAAAAAAACAACATCATTTTTATAAGGTAATGATCTCTTCTCTATGTAAAGGGTTTTCCAATAAGAGGTGTTATTTTGAATAGCAAGCTATTTCGGAAGCTGTCATTTTCTGACATTTGACAAGTAGAAACTACGTCATTAATAAAAATGGAACGATACACGCTTCAACAACGCATTGAAATTATTAAAATTCACTATAAAAATGGTGGTTTTTGGGTCATCGTGAAGCACCTTGTCGAACCGCAATACAGAAATTTGTGGACAAATTCGAGCTGTTGGGACAAGTTAGTGATGTGAAGAATAAAACACGTGCAATATTCTCAGTTGTTCTTGAGGGACGTGTTGTAAAATATCCGTATTTTGCATAAAGACTTGGTTCTTAAGGCTTATAAAGTTCAGTTAACACAAGAACTCAAGCTGGCTGATCATCAACAACATCGTGCCATTGCTGATTGGGTCCTTGAAATGCATGAAAATGATCCGGAATTTCATCGAAAAATCATATTGACTGATGAGGCCCATTTTCACCTCGGAGGCTACGTCTATAGGCAAAACTGTCGCATCTGGGGCTCGGAAAACCCAAGAGTTATTGTTGAAAAGCCTCTCCATCCTCAACGCGTGAGTGTTTGGTCCGGTTTATGGTCCGGCGGGGTCATTGGACCTTACTTTATTGAAAATGAGGCTGGAGCAACAGTAACGGTCAATGGATTGCGCTTTCGAGAGATGATTAATGATTTTTTTGGCCGCAATTGGATGGTATTGACCTGGACAACGTTTACTTTCAACAAGACGGCGCTACGTGCCACACAAGCAATGAAACCATCGATCTCTTACATGAAAAGTTTCCGGAACGTGTTATTTCTCGAAGAGGTGATTACAATTCGCCACCGAGATCTTGTGATTTAACACCTTGCGACTTCTTCCTACTACGCCAACAGCACAGCGTCGATTCAAGACCTCAAAGATGGAATTCATGAGGCTATCGCGGAAATAGGGCACTTTGCGATTTGGTTATGGAAAATTTCATGAAAAGGTTATGGTCCTGCAAGCGTGGTCGTGGCTGCCATTTGGCTGATGTTGTGTTCTTTTATTAATGGCATACCTTCCTCTTTATAATGAAATAAACATCCGATCATTCGTGTCAAAAAATGCCATTTTTCTTTGAATATCAAAATAAGTTACACCTCTTATTGGAAAACCCTTCATATAAAAATGGAGGTGTGTTTGTTTGTATGTCTCTTATAGACTCCGAAATGGCCCAACAGATGTTTGTGAAATTTTCATGGTCGATATTGTTGTACTCAGCGATGATTTCTGTGAAAAAAAAGATGGAAAAACCTCATGGGAGAGTGGGAAAACTGGAAAAACCAAACAAAGGTCGGAAATTAGATTTTTTGCTAGGATTTTGTTGGTCCAAAATGGGTTTTCGAATGGAAAAATAGAAAGTTCTTGATGTAAAACTCGGAAAACTCATTAGTTTAAAATTGAAAATTGCATGAAATTGTGAATGCATTTGTTTTCAAGTGGAAAACTGGAAAATTTCAAATGGAAAACTGGAAAATTTAAAAATGGGTTTTAGAAAGGAACTCGGAAAACTCACTGGTTTTCAAAGGGAAACTGGAAAATGTTTGATGGGGCACTGGTAAGCAAGAAAAAAAAAAAAAATTGGAAAAATGGAAAAATTGAAATGCAAAAAAAAAAAGATTGGTATAAGTGGTCTTTCCAAATTGGTCTTTCCAAATCACCAGCATTGACTGCGATTCTGCTATGATGTTCCCTTCCTTATCCTTGCAGGCATCGGTTCTTGCTCGATGACCTTGAGCCAGGTTTTACCTTCCAGTAGATCCTCCGAACTTCATTCCTGCTGTTGGCACTCTCAGCATCCTCGATATGACACTTCTCATGCTCCTTCTTTCTTCTTCCGATAAGCCGGCGTTCCTCTCTCCTCTTTTGCTCGTAGAACTCGCGAGGAGTTCTTGTCCTTTTATGCAGCGTAGCTCTGTATGCTTCCTGCTTGACTGCATGGACCTGCCGGCATTTTTTGTCAAACCAGGGGCTTCGTTTTGGGGGCTGTGTGAAACCTAGCACATTATTGAGGCACCATCTCTTACTGCTGTCTGGCAAAGATGCCACTGGTCTTTGGTACTTTATTTTGGGGCATTAGGACTCCTTAAGAGGTTACTTGGCACTCAATCAGAGAAGGATCTGGCGATCTCTTGCGATTGTAGCCGTCGGACGTTAGGAAATAATATTTATTGAAAAAGCATGTGAATTCGGTGCGGGTTCTGTGTTCTGCTTATGTTTTGGTTTTTGGCCTTATGTTCCTTATATCTTTTAAAATTTCGGTACATTGACTTTTGGTGTGTTGGTCCTCTCGCTTTTTGGTCTGCATTTCTTTTTTCAGTCATTGGATTTTTATTAGTCATTTGGTTTCTCTGCCTTTCGGCTTTTTAGTCTTGTGGTTTTTTCTAAGATTAAACTTTTGTTTTTGTTCATTTAATGACTATGCCTAGCCATAATCAAATTTAGGACATAAACTCTCGCAATAAATCAATCCAAGAAGCACCATTTAAGTTTTGCGATGATTTATCATAATGCTTCCTTAAAAACTTTCATTACTTTTCACATAATTCCTCGCAAAACCAACAAACAAACCTCATTTTACCAAGGTAATTATATTTTATGACACTGCTCAATACAAATGTGTCCTCCTCATCTCCACAGTAAGAAAATAAAAACTGTGAGTATGAGGATTCAATTTGCAACCTGTTTCTTGTCTGTCGTAGCTGATATATTCTAATGGTGACTTGGAGTTATGACAACTTCATCATCGTGTCAGGTGCTCTTGCTTGGATTGAACTGAGTTTGTGTAAGCCGACATTGAGTGTTTATCTGCACGATTTATGCAAATGCAAGTCAGCCGCGCATCTGCGAAACCATCGCGTCTGCTAGTCGGCCTCGAGCGGGAACACCGGTGTCTTAAACGTAAGCATTAGATTGTATTTAGTCTCGAGGTCGGTCATTAAAAATAGTATTGAAAATTATTTATTTATTTTCACCAACATGGAAAACCAAAGAGTCTGTGCAGACAAGACCAAGACCACTGGTTTTAAATTTTGTTTAATGGTCAAGCCAAATGGAGTCATTTGTCAACGTTTCGAAGGAGGACACATTTTATTCGGTTTAAATGAATGATTTTAAAAATAAAATGAACGACTGGCTTACAGACTTTTTCTAATGGTCGCTACGAGCATACCTCGTTTGCACTTTAAACATCCACTAAAACGTTTACAAATGATAATGTTGAATATTCCTAATATAATTGCATCAAAATATTTTTATATCTCAATTTCTTCAGAGTGCATTGAGTCTATGAAATCTTTTTAAAATGCCTTAAAATTTAATTCCTGACATTAAACTGCACTTAAACAAAAACGAATCTCGAATTCCTTTGATAACACAGCCCCAACTCAATTAATTTTAAGGAACCAACAAAATTTAATCATTTCACTTTCGATATTGCTTGCGAACCGCAAAAAAAAATTGTGCTCGTTATCCACAAGCCATAAAAAAATGTGGCTCTGTCTATAATGAACATTCGACATTCCAATCGATACAGCGACTAAACCAATCCACTGGCACAGAAAAATCAATGCTCTCCACTATAGCTACCACCTGCAGTTTGAATTTATCTAAATTCTGCAGCACGCAGTCGCAAGCTCACAGGCTCGCAAGTCAAAGTCAATTGGGCTTTACTTTTGATAGCTATTGGTCTTAGCTGATTTACACTCCTCTAAACCATTTGACTGATGATTATTGGGCGCATGCTCGATATAACCTGGCCGTTTGACTTTTTCACATCTCTATCGTGTTCCAGTTTGTTTGAGGTTTGAGTTGTTTGCTCAAGTGGGAAAATCCATCTGATCAAGCAACTTTAGAGAATCTATATGCCAACTTAAATGAACAAATTTGTTTAGACATTAAAGCAAGTATAACCTTTTAGAAACACAACTTCTACCTACTTCTCCCGATATGTGTTGAAGAATTTTGAAACCAGCATCAAATTGACGATGGCGAGTTGTTGAAATCAGCTATGCAACTATGCTACTGGTCTCTTGGAGACCGAAAAGCTATCAAGATGAACTTTAGATATAAGGATGCAATAAATGTTTACAACAAGCAGCTGGTACGATGGACTTGTGAAGGTGTACAAAACTAATTCGACAGTTGTGGGGTATAGCAATCGATAAACACAGGAGTAACTTCGTTATCGATTTGTTAAGTTTGTCGAAGAACGAACGAAGAAAGTTGAATTTGTTATTGAAATTCTGGCTTTAAAATTGAGTAGTCTAGTTTTATCTGTGCTGATTCTCTAGCCTTAATGTATTCTGTCTTCGTCATAAGAAATCTTGAATATGTAAAAATTATAGAAAAGGCTGACTTTATTTTAAAAAAAAAGCACCAGCATAATTCAGGAATATAAGGGTGTCGGTCCTTAAACACTTGACATTTTCCGCCCCCATTTCTCCTTATACTACGGCGACTGCTACCGGGAACAAAATCAGCATCTATTTGGATGTGGATTTGTAGTTGGGACTCGACTCAGGAGGAAGGTCTTGAGTTTCAACTCAGTGAATGAGCGCATCACTACAATCCGTATCAAGGCTAAATTCACCAACATCAGCCTCATCTGCGCTCACGCCCCCACTGAGGAAAAGGATGAGGACACCAAAGACAGGTTCTACGAGCTCCTCGACAAGACCGTTCTTGGAGATTTTAATGCTAAGCTGGGTAGAGAAGAAATCTTTGGTGGAATAATCGGACGACATAGCCCACAAGGGAACATGGAAATCTCCTGACCAATCAACCGTCAACCAGATTGATCACATTGCGATCGACGCACGACACTTCTCTAGCATGCAAGATGTCCGCACATTCCGAGGTGCCAACATCGACTCGGCACTACCTTGTTGTAGCCAAGGTACGAATGCGGATATTCCGATCAAGGCCAACACGCGAAAATGCTAGGAGGAAATTCGACGTCAAGCGGCTACAATCGCAAGAGATTGCTAGATTCTTTTCCGTTCGTGTCTCCGAAAATCTCCTCAGAAGTCCTTTGCTGCCAGCTCAAAATGTAGGGAACCAATGGCAGCACTGCCAAGCAGCCATCAGAGATGCCGCCTCTGAAGTGCTAGGGTTTACAAGGCCACCACAACGAAACCCCTGGTTTGACGATGAATACCGGCGAGCACATGCAGCTAAACAAGAGGCATATAAAGCGGCGCTGCAAAGAAGGACACGAGCAGCTCGTGAGCTCTACGAGCAGAAAAGGAGAGAGGAGCATAAACTTCTCAGAAAGAAAAAAAGGGAGCATGAGAAGCGCGCGATCGAGGAGATAGAGAGATGTCACAACAGGAACGAGGTTCGAAAGTTCTACAAAAAGGTGAAACAAACCTCCAAGGCTGTAGAGACCATCATGGGAATATCGTAGTTGAACCAAAGTCAGTGCTGAGGATATGGAAAGACCACTATTCCAAGCTGTAAAATGGCGATGACGACCAAAACTCCGTCAGAAATACAGAACGATTCAATTTGGGTGCAGAAGGCCAATAATTCACCCACCCGACATGGACGAAGTGAAGATAGCGATATCTAAACTAAAGTCGAACGAAGCCGCTGGAGCAGACGGGCTAGCCGCCGAACTGTACAAAGCAGCCGGAGATGATTTGGTTAGGTTAGCATGCACCAGCTCATCTGCAAAATTTGGTCGGAGGAAAGCATGCCCGATGAATGGAACCTCAGCATCGTATACCCGATCCTCAAAAAAGGAGATCCCCTGAACTGCACCAACTACAGAGGTATAAGTCTCCTTAACATCGCCTATAAGATCTTGTCTGCCGTTCTGTGTGAACGTTTGAAGCCCTTCGTCAACAACCTGGTAGGTCCTTATCAGTGTGGCTTCAGACCCGGAAAGTCCACCATCGATCAAATATTCACCCTACGGCAGATCTTGGAGAAGACCCAGGAACTTCAAATCGATACCTACCATCTTTTCATCGATTTCAAGGCCGCGTATGACAGCGTCTATAGAGACCAACTATATAGAGCAATGTCTAGTTTTGGCATCCCAGAAAAACTCATCCGTCTGTGTAAGATGACAGTGGAAAATTCACGCTGTTCCATCATGGTCGGAAAAAACCTAACGGACGCTTTTGATGTCAAAACAGGTTTTAGACAAGGCGATGCGCTGTCATGCGATTTCTTCAACATCATTCTTGAAAAGATTGTGCAAAGCTCCAATGTCAACACCAGAGGCACAATCTTTCAAAAGTCCGTCCAGCTACTAGGATACGCAGACGACATTGACATAATTGGAAGAACACAGCGTGATGTCAGTGCAGCGTTTGTGAGCCTTGAGACGGAGGCCAGGAAGATGGGTCTAGCGGTTAACGAGGGCAAGACCAAGTTAATGCTGTCGACAAGAAAGGACAACCAACATCGACGTCTTGGAGCAAACGTCAACATAGACAGATTTAACTTCGTGGTAGTTAAGGACTTTGTCTACCTGGGATCCGCTATCAACTCAGACAACAACACCAGTGCTGAAATCAAACGAATCACTCTTGCCAATCGCTGCTTCTTTGGACTTAGAAGGCAATTGAGTAGTAAAATCCTCTCCCGAGCAACTAAAGTGACACTCTACAAAACCCTCATCATCCCGGTCGTCATGTATGGTGCAGAGACATGGACTATGACAACATCTGATGAAAACGCTTTGGGCTGCTTTGAGTAGAAAAATTCTTCGAGTGATTTTTGGTCCTGTCTGCATTAATGGAGAATGGAGGAGAAGATTCAACCAAGAACTGTACGAGCCGTACAGCGACACTGACCTATCCAGAAAAGTTAAGGTCCAACGACTTAGATGGTTGGGTAATGTTGAGCGAATGGAAAATAATGCTCCGGCTCGTAGAGTCTTTGAATCCAATCCGGAAGGACGTCGCATAAGAGTAAGACCGCTGCTCCTCTAGAGCACACAGGTGGTAGAGGACTTGAACCAACTTGGCGTGCGAAACTGGAGACAGTTAGCCAGGGACCGAGCTGGCTGGAGAAGTTTGTTGGGTGAGGCCCTGGTCCGACCTGGACTGTAGCGCCACCATAAAAAAAAATCCAACATTAGTCAAAATAAAAGATTGATACTCTTTCCCTACTCCAAGGTATCACCATATTGTCTTCAACAACATCCACACAAAATGTCTTTGTTTAGTATCCAAAAATAAACTCCTATGGCAACTACACATAGCTCGAATTTATGCCTGGAGACAATTTTATTTCTAATCAATAATCCCCAAACAACTTTTATATCAAAGCAAGGAATCATCATCGCCAGTTCGCACACACCAAGTTGCTAAAATGACTGCCGAAAGTATAGAGTTTATGAAAAAAACCGACAATCGTCATCTCCAAACTCATATTCGCTTCAAGGTGAGCTAAAATCAATGAAAAAAGTATTTTTCTTGGCTCATTCACTTTCTTAGATTAAAGAAGCCCTCCGCGAACGAGACCGTGACTTGGCTAGAAGAAGAGAAAGGTTTGTTATTTGCTCACAATTTTTTCTTTAAACAAATTCAGAACCTAAAAAAAAATCATAGCTTAAGAAATATGCTATCGATGGAAGACCTCCAGCAGCAGGAAGAACTGGCGAATCTCTTTCGAGCTCGAGTGTTGGCAAACGCTCAGAAACGCCTAGACTGGATTTCAACGGCGAAATTCGAAAGAGCCGAAGCTGAAAAAGAGTTTTTGAAACTCAAACAGATTCAACGAGAATTGTGAGTGTTTTGAACTTGAAATCCAAAACCATATCAATATCTTAAATTTCAGAATGAATTGTGAAGAAATGCGCCCCAAGGAGAGTCAGAGAATAACTCAGGAAACCAAGAAGGCACAGCTGTACCAAATTGCAGAAAAGAAGGCGATTCAAATGAAAGAAAAAGAAATCGATAAAATTTGGTTCGAGGCCTTGATGTGTTTGGAGCGAGAGAAGGAAAAGCAGCAGCAGTATGAAGATCATTTGAGGAAATTAATTGCTGACAGGACGGTTGAGGTTTTGAATCGTCAGGTTGAGGAATTCAAGCAGAATAAGGAAATGGAGAACGAAGAGAAAAGGAAGGAAAATTTAAGGTTTTCATTCTTGGTGTTGAAAAGAAAATGAACAAATTTTAGAATAAATAATTTACAGAATCGAACAGGCAAACCATGAGGAATCGCTTAGAATCGGGTTTGAGGGGAGGCAAAAGTTGACAAAGAAATTAAATCAATTATCAGAACAGAAGGTAGGGGGTACTGGTTTTAAGTTCTTTCTCTTGATATATGTGCTTTTCATTTAATAGAACCATCTTCGAGCTCTTGAGAATGAGAAAAGTCGTCAAGCACAAGAGATTCGACGTGCCGAAGCCGAACTCAATGCACTCGAGAAAATTCAACAAGAAAACGATGCAATCCAAGAAAAAGCAAACAAACATCTTGAACAACAGTCTCTGGCAAGTTACTACCAATATGCCAAGGAGATGAAGTCTGAAATGAATTCCAGGGACAAAATGCTTGACATGGTAAGACACGCACTTTGAAATTAACGAAAATTGTTGTAAATTTATTTCCTCTTTGCCAGGCTCTAGTTGCTCAAGGCAGACAAATGCAACAAAAACCAATTAGCAAGAGACCCTATCAGAAGTCCGTTCGCTAAAATCTACTCGCTCGTGTATCATTTTTAATTGAGTCAAATTAAATCGTCCTTTCTGCCTACACACACACACTACCTCTGTTTTAATTATTAATAGCCACGAATGTTGCTACTCAGATACGATCGATGAGCAAAAAAAGTGAAAAAGGATAAATTGATAAATTTTTCAGAGCGAAACCATTAATTAGGCTTTATCAGCGTCTGAAATCGTTTTGGTCTCCATTTGGTAGTTATTGAATAGATTTTTTAAATAATTACGAGCGTTTGTTCGTTTAAGCGCACACCTTAACTCATTGACCACACGCATTGACAGGACTGTCAAGCTGGACTGTCACCAGATAACGAAACAAGAACACATCTTAATGCCCGCAGTGTAGTCGATTGGTTTGGTGAGCTTAACTTGTTAACACGAGTAGATTGGCTGAAGCTCATTGCTTATTTGTGTGACATTTTGGTTTTATCTGACTTGCGATTGAGATTAAAATAAATGTGTCTAGGACTGCTTCTTTATATGCATTGACTTTGAAATATCAAATATAGTTATTTCAAATTGAGTGGTTTTTGGAGTGTTTGAAGTGTTTTTGACAAGAGATTATTAGTTTGACTTTGTCGCTTTAAGTTGAAAGAGTTTGTATTTTCGAGGAGCATTTTTGCCAACAAAAGTCCTTCCTTTTTTTACAATCTACTCCTTTTCGTCATTCAAAGTTTTCGAAATTAAGCAGAAATCTCTATTTTTCTAACAATCTTCAATTAGGTCACACCTTTTTTCAAAAACAGAAATTTTATGAGACACCAAACGATGAGAATCATGGAGAACGAAGCATTAAATTTCTTCGTTCAAATAACTCGATATAGCAAACCAATTGCTTTTTGGGGAAATTAGTCAGTTGCAAATAGCTCTACTTTAGGGAAGAAACGTCGATCCTCAAGTTTGAAATTCGAGCGAATGTGGTAAATAATATGTAAAGGGTTTTTCAATAAGGACGCTACAAAAGTTTTCTTAAATAAAACAAAAACGGTTTTGGATATCAATGAAATTCTTTATTCCTGTGGAAGTACATTTGATGGCATTATGTATGGAACTTGATTTCTTTTGCATGGCCACCACGGGCACGCTTGCAGAAGTCCAGACGCTGAACCCAATTTTCGACGGTTTTCAAACATAAATCGGCCGATACTGCTGCAATTTCACGTTCGATATTCGTACGAAATTCATCAATCGTCGCTGGCTTGTTGGCATAAACCATAGATTTGATGTGACCCCGCAGGAAACAGTCTAAAGTTAAATCGCATGAACGAGGCGGCCAATTCACAGGTCCATTTCTGGAGATAATGCGCTCATCGAACTTCGTTCTCAATAATTCGATTGTTTGGCCCGCTGTGTGACATGTGGCACCGTCTTGTTGAAACCACATATCGTCCAAGTCCATATCATCTAATTCATTCCAAAAATAATCGGTTAGCATTGAGCGGTAGCGATTCCCATTCACAGTAACGTGCCGGTCTTGATCATCACGGAAGAAGTACGGCCGAATGACACCACCAGAGCATGTAAACCGCACCAAACAGTGATTTTTTCGGGATGTAATGGTGCCTCGTGAAGCACATGTGGATTGCTGCCTGACCAATAACTTATATTTTGCTAATTGACGAAGCCATCCAGCCAGAAATGAGCCTCATCGCTGAAGATGATTTTTCGATGAAAATCCGGATCATTTTCAAGTTGTTGCTCAGCCTAATTCACGAACATACGACGCTTCTGGTGATCAAGCGGCTTCAGTTCTTGCGTCAATTTGATCTTGTAAGGATGTAGCCAAGATCTTTTCGAAATTCACCACAACGACGTCACAGAGATGCCCAACGCTTGAGAACGACGTGTGAGAGACTGATTTGGGTCTTCCGCAATTGATGCGCTAGCGGCAGCAATATTCTCGACACTATGGGCACTTCTTTGTCTCATTAGCACGGGAACATTTTGTTCTGAGCCTGTGAATTCAAATTTTTCCACTAGACGCTCAATTGTTGATCTGGCAGGACGATTATGACGACCATAAATTGTACGTAGCGCTCTTAAAGTGTTGACCACTGACTCCGAATTTCGGTAGTAAATTTTAATAATTTCGACTCGTATACCTTTCCATGATGAAATGGCAAACCTTACTTAAGAGAAATGTCAAAAGAACGGGAAAAAATATGGCGTCGTTTGCTGTCCCTGTTGGTCTACTTTTGTAGCGTCCCTATTGAAAAACCCTTTATGTCTTCACGGTACCAACTGATTCTCTCATTGATGGAAGGTGAGAAGGCAGATCTAAATATATTTTAGACAGTATGCCAGTTCCTAACAGTGCCCTAAAAGTGCAAAACCCCATCAAATCATAAAACTCTTTTCTCCTCACTATTTTGACTCAATTTGAATCACCACTCAGCCGCGATTATTCAAATTGAATTGATAGCTATATAATCACCATTTGAAAAGGTGCACCAGCAATCCACGTTTGCCATCAAAAACTTCAAGACGCCATAAATTCACTTAATGCTAGTCAAATGAAAATAATCACAGCTTAAGTGGTGTTGAGACTCCTTGTTTCTTTCCATTTTATTCAAGCTCGTACCGAACAAAGAAGACAATAAAATTTTACAATCGTGTCGCGGATTCCGTCGAAGGAGGTAGAATAGATCGCTACAAGTCCACTGGGCAATAAATGCAGTTCTCTCTGCGATCTCCTCTGCAAAGAGCCTTCGAAAAGCCTTAAGCCAACTATACTTAAATCCTCTTAGTCTCTCGGCGCCAATAAACAGAGAAAATTGAAAAAGGCATTAAAATAACAAAACAGTGAAAATGTGTGACCGTTCAGATTGAAAGATACATAGTTTTATGCCCACGCCGATATGGAATTTTATTGTTGATAATTAAGCAATATGTTCCCTGTGTTTGGAATCAAATGGCCACTTGGGAGTTTTTTTTTTTGTCCAGACTTGCAATTTTGACATGGAAGTGTTATGGCTTGTTGGACGGGTAATATATGCTGTAAGAATGCCAGAAAGCTGTCTGCTATTGGTGTTTTTCGTATGTTGAACAAATGGATGTTGTTAACGCGACAGGAGTTTTAAAGCCAGCAACTAAATGAAATATGCCAAAGCTCAGCTAGACTAGTAGCATGTAGCATTATTGTTTTTGGGAAAATAATAAATTAGATACTCTTCGTCGTCGATACCAAAAAAGTGGCAATTTAAACGAAGACGAGCAAAACATCATTCCGTTTTGGACTACGATCAAAAACTCTTGAACACCTCTTCATATTGCTCCGCAAGATCAGTGCGGAGGCTGATCTGTACATAACCATGTTAATGTTAACGGCCGGCAGCTAAAAAAGCCATTCCGAGCTCACTTAAAATCCCATTCATCATTTCAAATCGAATACCTTTCTGATTCATGACGCAAATAAAAATTGAAAGTTCCACATGAAATATTCTCGTTGAGGCCAAAGGTAATATGCAATTTTCTTCACCGCTTCCGAATATGTCAGTACGAACCACCGACCAACACCAACGGTCAAAAGGCAACAGGCACAAATATAGCCATCCAACTGTCAATATGTTTTATGTAATTGCTAATTAGCAACACGCTTTCTTCGTTAGTCAAATTCGAATAGCGCAGTTTTTTTGTTTGTGTTTAACCCGCAAGCCAATCACGTTCTTCTTTGTGACCATAGGCACTCTCAATTCGACGATTAGAATCCTAGTTTTAAGAGTTCAGAGAGCCTCCTTCTGCAAAACCGCACAAATCCAAAGTCGGACCTTGGACTCGGACTACGTCAAAAGGAGGAGACATATTTCAAAGCGTGAATTATTCACTGTGTAAACGAAACATTGCAAGTTGGCGTTGCCCCTAAATCATATACGGTGGATTAGTTATGGCGCAGACCTCAAAGTTTCGGATGGTACTAGCTCTTTGGAGAGTATTTTTATGCTGGTTGGTGGTTAATCGTTTTTGCATGTTCGTTTTCTTTTTTTTTCTAAAGAACCAACCGACCAACGTGTCTGAGTCGTGCATGTACCTAACCTACTAAGTGTGGATTGAACATCAATTTTAGATTTTGCACCACGAATGCATGAATATAGCTGTTGGAGTTTTGCACAAAGAAAATGTTTTCATGTTGTGAAAAAAGTTTAAAGTGTCGGGAATTATTGCAGATGTGAGCAATGTGCATCTCCTTGGGGTGACATGTTATTCAAATTCAGGTTTGCTTTGGTGAAGATTGTTGATGTTCGTTATATAATTTCAAGGCGACCACTTATTTTGCGGTGTCAAACAGTATTCTACTTGCATGGTTTTCACAGCTTATCGGGACAGAGGTGTGATTAATGCCGGGGTGGCTATAGTCACAGAAAAATGTTTTTGAATGTAATCTAATGAAGAAATTAAGTTAAAGGTCTAGTAACATTAGCGCAAAATTTCAAACATTTTAATGCGATGCTAAATCAAATTTTAGTACAATAAGTTGACGTTTATGTAAGTTTTATTCGATTTTAGTGAAACGCTAGGCATTTAGCATGATGCAAAAGTTGAAACCACGAATGGCGTTATTAAATTTTTAGTATCATACTAGTCTAGGAATTTTGGCATTTTCTTTAATTTTTTTTTCGGTTTCTATTCATTTTGGGTTAAAAGAACAAAAAAGTGAAAATAAAATGTTCCCTAGCTTGACGGATCTATGCAGAAATATCCGAAATTTTAAATAAGATGAAATCCATTCAAAGACCTGGACGACCGTGATAAACATTGCCTTAACATCGTTGAACCCGCCTTGGAACCGAAACTTGATAAAAGCGATTGAATACTTTTGATAGATACTTTTATTATTTTGCCAACAGCGGATTGCGATATTCCGTGAAGTATGTGGACAAACATTTTTCTTCAAAAACTGAACTACGAAAAAAATCGGCGTCCATCGCTAGGATCCCAAAGTAATTGGAGCCATTGACGCACCCAGATTAAAATTAAGCACAGCTAGATTGTAGGAAATGTAAAGGCCGGCCACTGCATTAACAGAAAGGTTTAATTTTTTTCGTATTGAACGAAACATAATTATTCAAGCGCAAATTTTTTTTTTTCATTTTTTAAGGTTAATATTATTCGTTAAATGTTCAAATCGTTACGGATTACAACTGCGAGATACAGACATTGTTGCAAGGTCCCGTGGTTCCCTTCACGATTCCAACATGAGGGAAAACTGCCGGCTTAAAAGAACTTTGGAGGACTCTTTTTAAGTATCCATCAGGTGTGAGTTATTAGGTGACGCCGGATACCCATGCTGAAACATTTTGCTTACACCTTTAAGAAATCCAACAAGCCAGAGAGAGGAAAGTATAACACACACCCATACATCATAAAGAAGCAGAATCGAATGCTTGAATGGGCAGCTCAAATCAAAATTTTAGAGCATTATAAGACCGATTTAGAGTTGATCTAGATACTGTAGCTGTGCTTCACAACATAGCAAAGGAAAGAAACTTTGCCTAAGTTTGTGAAGAAGACCAAACATTCTCACAGTCAATTGCAAACGAAAGCTAGTCAAGAGAGCACTGAAACAGCAAGAGCTTTCAGAAACGCTTTTATCAATCGCTTCTTTTAAATATAAAAACAAAAATTAGCTAATAAAAATCAAACATTAATTCAAAACATCATACATACATGTTTGCATTAACTCAAAAAAAAAAAAAAGAACGCACTAATAAGTAGACTTTGCCAGGCGTTTTTCATGAAGTTCTTTTGCTTGTTCCAATTCTTAAAGGTGCTTTTCTCTAGCTCTTATCATATCCTCTTTGGCTTTAATCAGAACCTGTTTGGCATGTTCCATTTGCAAGCGCATGAAGTTCAGCTTTCTTTAAGTTTTCTTTTCCAATTTGCCGAGTACGCGCTGGCCAATATAGCATCCACCCTGTGTTAGTTGTGTTTTTTGGGCAACTGCCTCACTGACGATAGCACCAATTAGATTCCTGGTGGAGCTAATTCTTGGTCTCGAAGCAGGAGACTGGATGCATTCGTGACTGTGACCTTTATACAGCCTTTTTCGTTGCCTCTTTAATTTTTTTTTCGCTGACATTTTTATGCCAGCTCTTATGGCCCCCAAGCAGTCTGTTTTTTTTCGACAAGCTTGAGATCACTGGCCTTATTTTCACCAACATTAATATGTTGCTGAACTAGTTGCCGCAATATTTCCATCTCCACCTGGTCCCAATTTGCTTCTTGATCTCGTTTTTGATTAGAAATTTTAAGTCCATTAAATCATGTGGCTTTGAATTAATTTGTTACTTACTCTTTTCTTCTTGCCATTTTTCAAAACCACAACATACAAAATGAAAATTCGTTATATTTGAAAAAGATAGAAAATCAAATAACGGTTTTGATATTTTCCGATATAACATTTGGAAAATGAAAACTAAGTTTTTTTGTTGAAATGTATAGTTTGTTCGTGGTTTTTGAACGAACTGTCACTTTTAAGGTGCGTTCATTTGATATTTTCTCAATAAAATGTTTTAGTATGATACTAGTTATCAGTTAATTAAAAATGTATTAATATGCTGGAAACATTTTAGCACCGTGCTAAAGTTAACAAGATGCTAACTAGTAATCGTTTTAAATCCTTAATAGAAGGCGGACTAACAATTTGCCCTATTGTTTTTATTTCCTCAATTTGAGTTTTTTCAATTGTTCCTTTAATTATTTTGACTAGTGTTTAAAGAGAAGAGATAGGGGTCCTTAATGGCTTCCTTGTGGGACTTAAGGGTTGAATTAAAATTTTGAAAATATCATTTGTGTACATCAATGAAAGCAAAAAAGCATTTAATAAAATATCCGTTTCTAGCTCAAAAATATTTTCGACATATCCCGGCTGTTAAAGATTATGTTTTAAATTAATTTGTCCCTAGTTTTACATATTTTGTTAGATAAAATAAACAAAACAATTTAAAAAATTGATGTTGGTGTAGGTATTTAAATATTCTTTTAATTAACACCTTGTTTGAATACATTCAATAAATTACTCTCTGAATAGCTCCATTAGCTTTTCCGAATAATCATTAACCAGAGTGACAATTTGCCTCTGTCATAACAGTCTTCCCACCTACGCCAACGCAACGTCTAACAATTTTATCGCGGACCGCCAGTGCTGAATTACTTTTAAAGTGATGCTATTAATTATTTTCGTATTAAAAACCTCAATCAATTTTTTGACGACTATGGTGTAAAATTGTTTATGTCTCTCAAGAAATTTAACTCAAATCCCTAAATAGAGGTAATAACAGAATTTAAGTGCTTTTGTTAAGTCTCGTTTAACATCCTACTGCAATATTTTTCGTGATGCAAATCCCCAACGATCTTTGGCCTTTAAGTTTTTGTTCCTTCCTTTTTTCTTCGAAAAAAACCTATTCACGCTGCGACGCGCCGCGCGCCGTTGCGTTGAATTGATGTAAGAATTTGAGGTTAGGATTTCATATCGCTAGCAATACATCAAGCCATTGAAGCGTCAACTCATACTCCTCCCGCCGCCGACACAAGATTGCTGAAAGTGAAAATTAACTCCTGATCACAGACGCAGATAGCTATTGAGCATAGGATATTGTTGGACAAAAGATATAAGCGGCGACGGCAGCGGTCATGTTGTGAGGTATAAAAATGATTGCTCCAGACAGCTACTGGAATGGAAGTTACGAGGCAATTTTCGAGCATCATATACAGCAGCACTGGTTTGTTAACAAGATAATGGATGGGAATGGGTTAAAGGCGTTAATGGAAAATTTGAAAAACGTGAGTATGAAAAGCCCACTCAGGCTTTTGTTGGTAGCATTGTTGGAAATGCATTTACGCTTTTGTTATTATTGATTGTTCAATTTTGAATTCAATATGTTGATTGCTTTGTAGATAGATCATGCCTAGTCTTCAAGTTGGCTTGGCACAGATAGCAAATGTCAGAGGAAATGAAACAAAAGTAACAGCTCTGATTATAATCAATACAAAGTCACTTCGATTTGTAATGTTATGAGAAAAGAGAAAACTCTAGATGGAAATCAATGTTGTAACTATTGAACCTGGCAACACAAGAAAACCAGAGTGTTACAGTTCAAGAAGTGCAGTTTTTTTATCAGTTACCATTACCACCTAACTTGAACACCTCCTAAATCAATCTCTGCACTCTTTAAGTGTTGGTGATAGGCACTCCCAAACGATTTATCCAAGATGGCTCAACTTGTATGACTTTTCAGGCTTACGTGAAGAAGCGATCTCCGTGATAGTGAAGTAATCACCTCTAGTGAATCCTCTTTTAAACACGAAATTGTTTTTGTATAGAGAAAAAAAAAATCAATTATGAGGCGATCCTTACAGAAAAATACCTATCCACGGAGACCACCTCAACAAAAATAGCAAAATATTCTGAACCATCTATAAAGCGATTACCTCTTTTGTAATTTATCGATATGACCATAAATTTTAATTCTATAAATAAAACTGATCCTCGACATTTTCGAATACAAGGACACAACATGCATCATCGCAACGTTCAATGACGACGGTTATTGTAGTTGACTAAATCTTAAAAAGGAGTTATGTATTATAACAATGTAGACAAGTTGCTTTTTTTTATTGAATTTGAAGATTTTATTTTGAAGCCGCACAATCAGATTTAAAGACGTCTTGTCAAGAAACAATCAAGATTGTGGCTCCTATTGTATCTGTATCGATGCCGAAAAACAATAATTACACTGAAAATAATAAGGAAAGAAATGAAGTTTTACGTCAAAAAATCGGTTGTTGGTTAATGCAATAAAAATGTCTAAAAATTCAAACACAGAAATTCTAATTGTGCGCTCTTTCCGATGAATAAATGGCAGCTGCATAATTCAACTGGAAAAAAAAAACTGAACATCATTTTGTCTGTAGTCTTCTTGCTCTATCTTCAGCTCTGTCTATAGCTTAGCTGTGAAATCTAAGTTTCTCAAAGTTGTTTCTGCTAGTTTTGTTGCTCTGACCAAATCATGAATGATAATGTAACTTCTGACTATGTCAATATCGTTTGCTTAGGCGAGCAGTAGAACAAGCTTTTGAAAATTCGCGTTCTATAGTGTTGACATGATGGTGACAAAAATCGCATGACAGCGCGTTATCTTATCTGAGATCTTTTTTCGATCAAAGCCATAATAGTTTAATATACTCATACTTAAGAAAGGTATTCATCCATGAGAAGTTTAGATGGCAATATCCGAACTCGTGGTAATTCATTTCAGAGAGCATCATTTTTATTTCATTTCATTTATTAAAATAAAAGGTACGTACATTAAGCTTATATATTTTATAGTACTAAGCTGATAAACTATGTTCATAAAGAATTTAGTTTACAAATGAATGTTGATTTTTTAAAACTAATAAAAATATATTTAACTAGCCGACCCTGCGACCCTCGTCTCGCACCTCTCAGAGCAACCTTAGAATTATGACAATTATCGTCGTACTCTCGCTGAATTTTGCAAATTCGCAATACAAAATTAATAATTTTTTCTATGAAAAGCAATGAGGTTTCAGAGATTTTCGTCAAGAACTTTCTATTTTCAATTGGAAAACCGATTTTGAAATTTTCCAGTTTTCCATTTGAAAACCAATGCACCTGCAATTACATGCAATTTTCCCGTTAAAAACCAATGAGGTTTCCGAGTTTTTCATAAAGATCTTTCTATTTTCAATTGGAAATACCAATTTTGAAATTTTCCAGTTTTCCATTTGGAAACCAATGCACCTACAAGTACATGCAATTTTCCCGTTAAAAACCAATGAGGTTTCCGAGTTTTTCATAAAGATCTTTCTATTTTCAATTCGAAAACCGATTTTGAAATTTTCCAGTTTTCCATTTGAAAACCAATGCACCTACAATTACATGCAATTTTCCCGTTAAAAACCAATGAGGTTTCCGAGTTTTTTCATAAAGATCTTTCTATTTTCAATTCGAAAACCGATTTTGAAATTTTCCAGTTTTCCATTTGAAAACCAATGCACCTACAATTACATGCAATTTTCCCGTTAAAAACCAATGAGGTTTCCGAGTTTTTCATAAAGATCTTTCCATTTTCAATTCGAAAACCAATTTAGAAATTTTCCACTTTTCCATTTGAAAACTAATGCACCTACAATTACATGCAACTTTCCCTTTAAAAACCAATGAGTTTCCGAGATTTTCATCAAGAACTTTCTATTTTCAATCCGAAATCCCATTTTGAAATTTTCCAATTGTCCGTGAACAGTCCTTAACTCTACTTTTGGTTTTGACCGGGACCGAAAATGAACGAATCAATCCCGAACGACACAGGCCTAATTTTGACCGAGACCGAGATGTATGTACCTAATATTCAAAATGCGAAATGTACATTCACAGAGATTGGAAACTTAAATCTATGCTTTTTTTTTAATATCGATGTTAAAAGTTTCTTTTGTACAGAAAATCTTACCCAAGAATTCGCGTGTAAGCATTGTCTTGGTGTAAAAGCTTAAGTAGGAGTTCAGCCTTAAATATAAAACAAAAGAATGAATAGGAAATGAAATGAAATGAAATGAAAATGGAGAGACATTTCAAAAAACTGATGTCGGCTGTCAGTTGCCTGAATTTAAAAACAAAATTTCCGACTAAAGCCTAGTACGCTGCTGATGTGAAACGAAAATTCCCATACTAAAATGACATGACGAAATCATAAACGAAAATTTTCGCTGTGCTTTTCGTTTTTCAGTACGCTGCTGAACAACGAAATGTGTAATTTTAGTATTTAGATGTACTAGATTTCTTAGTACAATTCTCCACTCTTTTCGTTCTCAATTTAATTGCCCTGCATATTAATTGCTTGCGAAATTTTGACGTTTATTGTTGTGACTTTCGGTGTTTTTCATTTTGATATAGTTTTGAAAAAAATGGATTTTTCTGAGTTTTTCCAGCAATAAATTTCTGAGTCGGAAACTTAGGATGTTGAAGAATGAAAAAACTCTCCACAAATATTTTTCCGCTGTGGTTTTCCTTTTCATTTCGCTCTGCACTTGGAGACCGCCGAAAAAATTCGTTTCACTTCAGCTGCGTACTAGGCTTAAGTAAATTAAAATCAATGGTTTTTGCTCTTAATAATTAGGTCCGTTCGCGTACCCTCCTAAAACAGTCAAATTTTACGAAAAATTACGAAATTTAACCAAATCCTGTTCGCGTACTCAAATATTTGGTAATTTTTCGTAAAAGGGAGCGCTCACGAGAGAGTAAAATATTTCCCTAACCTACGAATTTTAGCCCAAGAAATTTCTTTGGGCTGATTTGTGAAAAGCGTCAAATTTGATTGAAAGTAGCAAATAAATAAATAAATTCAAATTCAAAGTCTCAATTTTCATAGAAAAAAACTTGACAGATAAAATGTGGGCAAAATTTGTTGTTTTCCCGTTCGCTTACTTTTTTGTAGTTTTGTTTTTCTGTGAGAGAATTTTACCCCCACTCCTTAAATTGTCTCGTCTAACGAATTTTAGTGCAGAAAGTACGCGAACGGACCTATTATTTCTTTTATTTTCAGAACCTCCTACTGCACAATCAGTGAATGGAAGAGCAATTGTCCATCATTTATTAAGTGAGATTTTCGTGGGTACAAAAACAGAGAGAAAAAAAAGGTACTGGATTATGATTCAATTGCTCTCTCAATAGAGAAGTGGAGGAAGATAGCGGATTTGAATTTATTTGGGTTAACAATAAGTTTGATGGAGGGAGGGAGAGAGTTCCAGAGTCTGACAGCATGTATGAAAAATAAACGGGACGAGTTCAAATAATTGTGTAGAAATGGGACGATATTGATGCTTCTAGTGGATCGATTGAATGAGAGCCTAGTGTATAAATATGACGGAGACTTAACATTTATTAATTTATGTAAGAACAAACAGTTTCTTGCATTAATGAATTGCTGAACGGTACCACCAAGTTAATTTCTGGACCGGTCGGATATGTGGTCATGTCTGCGTAGCCCATGAACATAACGAACTGCATCATTAAAAGCAACTTGCAATTTGCGTCTAGAGAGAGAATCAAGGTCACTTAAAAACTGTTTACGTAAGCATCCGTAAATGCGACTAATAATTAAGTTTGTGTATAAACTGACAATTCGCGGTCAATAACAAAACCGAGACTAGTACAGTATTCAACTGCACTTATCCTACCATCTCTTAACCATATACTAGGAAGGATAATCAGGTCAATTTTTTTTTTAGAAATATGCATTACTTGCGATTTTGTTGGATTTAAGACTAGTCCATTCGCAATAGACCAGTCGTTAATTCTGCTGAGGTCTTCATTGAGAGAGTGACAAAGTTCATTGAGCTGCTGGAAGGGTCTTGCAAGATGAAGTTGGACATCATCTGCGTATAAGTGAACTGATGAGTGTGAACAACAAGAGGGAAGATCGTTGATAAACATACAAAAAAGAATTGGCCCAAGAATTGATCCCTGAAGGACTCCTTGCACAACTAGTCTAGCAGCTGATCTCCTACCACCAGAAACAACACTTTGTATTCTGTCGGACAAATAATCAGCAACTAGCTTGCATGCTCGGTCACCAAATCCAAACATATTTTGCAGTTTCAACTTGAGAATAGAGTGATTCAATTTATCAAAAGCCTTTGAAAAGTCAAGAAGACAAAAGAGATTGACGTGGCCCTTATCGTAATCAACTCTTATGTCTTCAAGAAGATTTATCATAGCAGTGGAACAGCTGTGATTGGCTCTGAAGCCAGATTGCTTGACATATAAAAGATTATTATTAACAAGGTGACCAATAATCTGCTTCTCAATTATTTTCTCCAGAACTTTAGAAAGGCATTGTAAAATACTGATTGGTCTAAAATCAGATGGAGAGACAGAATCTCGTTTTTTGGCAATTGGAAGAACCCTTGCAATTTTCCAAGAAAGAGGAAAAGTGGTGATGCACCAGTTTATAATGTGAGTGAGGTCTGAAATAATATACGGTAGTATAAGTTTGACAAACCGGATTGGTATTCCATCTTCACCAACAGAATTTGATTTAATCGCCCTAACACATTTCACATTTAATTGGAGATTTCCAACAGGGGACGATTCGCAAAGGAAAAAATCATTGAGCACATCATTCAGAGCCTTTTTCCTTGCAAATCCCTATCTTACTTAGGTTGCCCCATAGTGTGACAAAATTTAATCCGAGGAAGTCTACAATTTAAAAATACAATTTACCAAAAACCATGTTCAAAAGAAAGAACTTGGGAACCTCGTCAGGGTTCAGATGACCTCAACGTTCAACCGGCGAATTCCACAAACGGATCAGAAGTGTGAAGAAGATACATGGGAGAAATTTATTCCCCTTGACATCTAGGTTAAAAAAAGCCACCGAATAAAATCTATCCCACTTCTGAAATTTAAGAATTCGTGCATAGCCAGAACACAGGTTACCTTCAAATATAATTATAAGCAGGGGCCTCAGAGTACCTAGGCTTGTCTTATCTTTTTCTCTTGGCAACCTACTTTTCGGAGGATGTTGTCACTTGTCAGAAAGTTTTTTTTTTTCAATCGCTCCAAAAGCAATGTGATAAGATCATTAAATTGTCGAATATAATTTCAACCAAAATTTAGTAAGGTGTCCCTGTACATGCACTCACATAACTCTTTTAATCAACCAAATCCTTTTGAGCACTCTGTCAACGTATTTGCACATCTAAAGAAAACACAGAGCGATGATAAACCTCAGTTCAAATCTACACTTTGTTTTCTTCGAATGCAGGAAGTGTTTATATTGAATGGAAACAAAGAGAATAGTAGTTTGTACGACAGGAATTTTTGCTTGCTATTTGCGAATACGGACGGAAACGCATGTGGTCGCAATTAAAATTCACTTGAAAATGCACTGCTCGTTCCAATACAAGAGAATACAAGAACATTGAGCTCGACTCACATCTAGCTAGCATCAGGCGAATAAAAAGGGTAAGGCTATAGCTCTGCTTGCACGCAGAGGGCATTCATGCACAGTGCACAGCGCAACATTGCCAATTATGAAAAGTGATGCTTCATCCTGATAAGGAATTGTTGGCATTACGAATTCAACAGTAGGATGTAATGGTCAATTGTTTTCATATTTTTTCTTTTACTCTTTTTAGGTTCACTTAACATTTTTTTTTGTTTTAATTCAATAAAAGAAAGATTTCAATCTTAAAATAACAGTCCCTCCCAGCAGCCTTGCACGTTCCTCTTATTTCAAGCAACTGCATTTATGCAATGATAATTAGAGTCACACATCATCGCTAAGAGACACTTTTTTATGTCATTTTCAACAATTCTTAGTCACTCCAGAGATTTCATTTTAATTCCTTTTCCACCCACTGTCTGTCGGTCGTGTACCGAACAACCAACCGATCATATACGACAATGGTCAAGAACAGTTAGACTGTAAAATAGTTTAGCCCGAAGGAGGAGACTCTGGCGCTCTCTGTGTGGAAGTCTTAAATCTCAAGACCTGATTGCGGAGTAATTTCCTTAATTGAATTTGTCTGGTGGTGCATTTTGCAAAACGAAGACTCAGTCATTAATTAATTGGTGGCAAGTTCCAGTTTCCCAGATAATTTTCTAAAGTGGCCGCAGGAATTCTGATGGCAATTATTTGCGATTGTATAGTTTTGTTTTGTAGCCAGTTTTTTTTTGGTTTTATTTGTTGTTATGGTCATGAATGCTATTAGCTAACTATTTCGGGCGGTTTCATGCTAACATATTATTAGGCGATGCGTTGCAAGATAGTCGGATGCACAAGACAAGAATAGAAAATGTTTGACATTATAAAAAGTTTTTACTTCCACAACTTTAATTTTTTTCCGTGCGCATGATTGTGGTTGAAATCTTCGTAAGCGATTGGACCGATTTTGATGACTTTGAACCTTACTAGTGAACCTAACAAACGCTAAATTCAGAAAAGTATGTTTATGAATTTCATATGCATCTGAGTTTGCAAAAAAGGTTGGCGTCGAAAGACCGAAAACCAAAAGACCGCAAGCATTAATCGCAATCTACCTTTCCGCAGTAGTACCTACTTGTCCGAATGTCATTGGAGAGGAAGAAATCCAACTTCCAACCTTGTTTCATGACAATTTACTCCTTTTCGTTATTAAAAGTAATGAAAATTAAGGAGATCGAAATTTGGTATACAATTTTCGATTTTTCTTAGAGCCCTGAATAAGGCCACACCGTCTTTCAAAAACAGAAGTTTTATGAGACACCAAATGCTGAAAATCATGGAGAACGAAGCATTAAAATTCTTCGTTCAAATTATTCTATTTAGGTAATTGTTTTTTTGGGGACTCAATAAGCAGTAAGGCAATAAGGCAGTAAGGCAATCTACATATGGACTCATTGGCGGTGACTTCAATGCGAGACATCACCGTTGGATGGATATTTCCGATAGTACCGAGGGCAAGGCTGTCGTTATTTACTTCCAGAGGTTTGCAACTACACCTGCTCCATAGTGCCAAGTGACTCGGACCACTAAGTAGTTTTGCTCTCAGTGAAACTAAATCAACCAGCCATACTAGCAGCAAGGCCTCAAGCGGAGTTTATAAACTACAGGAAGCTCGACATCGGAAGACTACAGAGGGACGTCGAAGCCAGTCTAAGCCTACCACCCACGAATAGGAACCTAACCACTGAGGAAATTGACAGCGCGGTTGATAACCTGGAATCAGCTCTTTCCAATGCACTTGATGAACAGAAAGCATCTTCCGGAATATGTACAAATAATATACGCCCACAGAGAAAGGATAAGGAAGCGCCTCCAAAGAATACTGCTCCGGGAACTTAACACTGTCAATCTGGAATACAGAATAGCCAAGAAAATAAACCGTCGTATTGAAAAAAACAAGCCACTTCCGGAAGTAATGCTCAACAACAACATTGAAATTACAACAACAGCAGATAAGGTCGAAGCCTTTGCCAACCACTTTGAGCAAAGCTTCACACCTTCTCCGTCAGCAGACCTAGCCTTCCGTATGGATATCGACGCCTCCATCCAATTGATCCAGCAACCCAATACTGAAGCAGTTCAGTTTGACGATGCCTGTCCAGCTGAGATTGCAGAAATCATCGGCAGTCTTAGGCCAAAGAAGTCAACTGGAATGGATGGTGTTTCCAACTACATATTAAAAAAACTTCCGCCAACTGTAATGGTAATTTAGCGATTATCATCAACAACTGCATCAACAATTGCTACTTTTCACAGAAGTGGAAAACAGCAAAAATAGTGGCCATCCCAAAGAAAGGAGCAAGCAACCTGGTCTGCAACTATCGTCCTGTATCCCTTCTAAACAACATGAGCAAGATTCTGGAAGAAATCATACTCAGGAGGCTTACAAAGTTTTGCAACGAGCGCAGCAAAGGCCACTCAACTCTACATCCGTTGGTTAAATTCCAGAACGACGTCTCCTCAGCCCTCAACAGTCACCGTGTTACCGTAGGATGCTTTCTGGATGTTGAGAAAGCATTCGATAGTGTTTGGATCGAGGCTCTCATCCACAAGCTCCGTATTTTAGATATCCCTCAGACACTAATTAATCTTCGTGGAAGCTGAAAATATTAAATCAACAACAGGGAACATTTTGGCTGGAGTTGCACAAGGGTCGAAGCTCGGACCCTTTCTCTACAGCCTAATGACGTCGGACCAACCTGTGCCATCAGACTGTGAGAATCTGCTTTTTGCAGATGACTCTCTCACGTACGCCTCATCCATCTCACCTGTCCTAGCAATCCGGAGGGTTGAAGCCCACATATCCAGACTCTACGAGTACTACACCAAATGGGGAATAAGGATAAACAAATCGGAGTTGGTATGCTTCAGGAAACCGGTTTTCAACAGCAGCCGCTGGAGATCGGCGGCAGCATGTAGGAACCTTATACTGAAGTTTCCAAATAGATCAACAATTAGAGCTAAAAGGAACGCCAAATACCTGGGAGTAAACTTCGACGAGTTGTTTCGCTTCAACCCACACTCAAGAGCTGTGCTTGCCAAAGTTAACCTAGCCTTCCATCGCATCAATCCCCTATTGAAGAAACGGACAGGACTAAGTAAGCCTACTAAACTGCTGATCTACAAGCAATTACTCAGGCCAGTTATCAGCTACAGCTTTCCAGCATGGTTTACTATTTCCAAGACAGCGATGCAGAAACTTCTTTTATTTCAAAGGAAGCTGCTAAAGATTTGCACTGGCAAAGGCGCAAGTACCACAGCAACAAGCGGCGCTACGACGAAGCCCGGATCAAGCCACTGGACATATTTCTTGTTGACGCAGCTAGAAAGATGATTTCAAGTATCACCAACCTCATCAATCCGCTGATGAGAAGGATGACCAACGAAGAACGACATCCCGAACCAAGGTACCTGAGTGCCATGGATATCCCCGAGCAATTGACAACGGACAACGCTGATGCAGTTTCCTTTTATGCTGGCCTGGAGTCAGCATATCAACGCGGCTAGATGCCGCAACCCAATCCAAAACCAACCAACAGTAGGACAACCAGGACTGAACAACCTGAGATGAACCACGCCACGGAATACATTTTAAGCCAAGTATAATTAAGTATATCAATATTCTAAATTAAGTCATTGTAGATTTCTAGGCCGAATTGTGCCAAATTACCTGTAATGTTAAGTGTTAAATAATTTTAGGCATAAGTAACTTTGTATATATATTTTTGGTTCAATAAAACAATAATGTAAAAAAAAATGGGACTCAATCAGAGAGAGCACGTCGATTGCTTTTCATTTAATCAAAAACAAAATTATAGTTTAGAATTTGCTCGAATTTATTATTTTATTTGAAATAAAAATGCTAAGTACTGCAAAAACTAGTATCTACTATTTCTTTTTCCAAAGTGTAGTCAAAGGAAAAAATTGCGGTCATATGACGAGCGGTCATTTGTTTTACGTGCTTTCAGGTTGAACTGGACCGCACAATAGTCGGTTGTTCAAATGGAAACATTTTTGAATATCTGGTCTTGGTTGTTGTGAACTGTAGTGTATGAATCGATTCCAAACAAATCTGTTGACATGCACTGCAACGCCAACCGTTGATCGAACCCTTGTGCCCAGTCTCATTTTCGAAGATTATCTGGTAAGTGCTAGACTGCTAGCCTAACTGAAGCGTCGAAATTGTCACCCGACAGATTTTTAACAAAAAACCAAACAAGAGAGATAACAACATAACTAAGTTGTGTAATTTCCAATGCTGTCAGACACGCCCTCTAACCCTCTTTTCAAAAATGTATGACATTTTCACACTGCGCCATTAAATTAACTATAAAACTCTTTTGTCACAAAAATAAAGGTATCTGTTTTGCTCACCCTAATTACATTATCGATACACGCACAAGTTCCGATTTATCCCTCTGTAACTGCGCTTATCGTCATAAACACCTTAAGCGCACTTAACCAAAGGTTTTTCCATGCAATGGCCCTTTTCTGGCGGACCTTTGAAGGCAATGAAGAGGAATTCCTTTCTTCAAGCTATTTCAATAAAACGAATTTATGTAAAAGAAAAGATATGGTCTAAGAATGTTACTATGATGCATAATAATTTTTTTTTTTTAACTGGGTGGTGGTGAATAGCAAGAATAATGGTAATTTGTTGCAGTTCGACCGAACAAGGCATGCAAACAAAACAGAGGGGTGCTCGAGATGGGCAGATTTTGATGAATTCTGATGCAAAGAGGATTTTATTCTGTGACTAATAGGATTACAGGCCTGCGAGATTCTCGCACGCTCGACTGGCATCATCGGCTTACATGCGCACGTAATCGTACAAATTTATGGTTAATTTTCCCATGGATTTGTTTTTGTATCAACGGAGTTTCGATTGATTCAATGTTTCATTGGTTTTAATTAACCCAAAGTCATTCCTGTTTGGTTGGTGTTGGATTCTCACTGATGAAACATGACACTAATGACTAAACATACTGCGTAGGCTAAGGTGTTTCGTTTTGAGGCATTCTGGGAGTCAGTTGGAGTATGCGATGGCGAAGGATATACCTTGCCTATAAAATCTTGGTACTGTGCATTCAACCCACGTCACGTTTCCGTTTAGTTTTAAGGTTTAATTTATCTGCCTAACGGTGTGTCGTTATGTGATTTTCAATTGATAATTTATACTGTTTTTCCACTGGCGCTATAAAGCGATGACAAAAGAGGCGTTAAACTTTTATTATGCCGACTTTACATGATTTGATCGAATCGAGTCGATTTTATTTATCTTTTTTTTTGTCTGTTTTGAGTGAGAAGATGTTATCGATATCGAGATTTTGATACGAGGGAGGAATCACTAATTTGGGACTATAAAAAATGGTAATGGAAAGCATATCTTAGATTAAGGTGTTTACACAAAAGCCAGATGAATGACCAGCAGAGGGAATTTTGATTTTATTTAAATTTTTGTTGTGTGGGTTCAAAGAATTTTGTTCATATACACAATTTATTTGATAGATCTGATCTGAAGAGCAAGATTTCTGTGCGTCGGTTTGTTGCAATCTGTTTTATTAATAATTTTTTTTTTTAAATGCTTTAAAAAAAAAAAACTGAATGTTTTTTATCAAATTTCTTGAAAGACAATTCTTCCGGCTGGCCATGCATTTGCCTACACGATCGGTCAAATTTTTAAGCACATTATTGTCCGCAGCTGTGTTTCACCAATGGCTTCACTAATATTGTCGTTTAAAACGTCAATTGTTACTGGCTTGTCGGCGGAACACTTGTCTTTTACGGCACCCCACAAATAATAGTCCAACGATGTTAAATCGCAGCTCCGAGGTAGCCAAACGGTATCAGATGTGCGGCTGATAGTGCGATCTTCCTTCCAAAAACAGAAAGAAGAAATCAAAGGATGACTGACATGAAGTTTGGGAACTAATTACTCTACCCAAAAACCGAACGCCATTAAGCACGTAGGTTTTTCGGAAAAAGTGATGGACGTGAAAGCGGAATTGTTGCCTGTGGTTTGAACAAGTTCAAGGAATAGATTAAACGAATCATTTGCTCCCGTGGCAAGGTATGCAAGTATTTGTTTACTCTTTAAGTCATTCTGCTTCCAATGGACTTGAAGTTCAGACTTTTGCTAAACACAGCATTTCTTCTTGGATATTGAGTGAGAACTTTACATGTCACCCTGAAGGTTTGATGATGATCGGACAGTGGTTCGCTTAAGCTAGTGTATGGATTAAAAAAGGCCAGAAGATGGAATCAACATTTACTCAAACCTTAAGAGACTACACCTAAAGACGCGGATGATGATCTTGCATCTTTTATACGAAGAAGACAGTCTTTCTTGATATTCGTAGACGAGGAATTTATTATTAGTGAGACAAAAGAAAATTCGCCAAAAATGTCAGAAATATCGAATAATTTTAAAATGAAACAAACTATGCAAAAGGAGGTACAAGTGATATTACTCTTGGAATTGGAAATTTGTTTCAAACAAAATGGAATTATAGGTAATCAGCAAAATTAAAAATAAAATTTTTATATCGTTACGATTTACGAAGCATTCCTGTTCAAACGCCAATAGAACCAGAAATGTTAACTGAAAAGCATACACATGATGACACCATTAAAGACACCACTACGCCCCATATCGCGAAGTATAATTGGACGTTAATCATATTCACCATCAAGCAATATCAAGACCACCTCGACATAAGCTTTATCTATCAATTACCTGCAGAGTAGAACCAGTACAATTATCCAAAAGAGCTCCATTGGCGATAATGATTGGCCCTGCGTTTTAAGATGTTTTAAACAAGGATCCAACAAGTTTTGAGCCATACACTACTTAGCAATGAAGAAAGCAAAACTACGAGCATATTGCAGACTCAAATTTTAGTGGCTACAGAAACCTTGACATGTTTTCGACAAGTGGCAATTCTTGTTTACTACGGCGGAAAACCTTTAGTCTGGATGGCCCAGAGGCAGCGTGTTGTCGTCAATCTTTCTTCAGCAGAAGCGAGATATATCGTTCAGCAGCCAGTTGTATAGCCAGAAGCGTCTGTTGGACTTCGAAGAGACTAATGCAAGGAACTCGCCATTCATATAAAATGAACCTAACGGGATATTATTCATTCGATAATAAGGGAGGCTTATTCCATAATGCATGAAAACGCGACGAAGGTAACAATAACAAAAGGCAAAAGGCATATTGACATACGTCGCGACAAATTTTACTGCAAATACATTATTAGGAAAGACAGTATTATCCAGTTATATATACACCACCAACACTAGACATAATTGCTCGACATTATAAGAAAAGCTGTTAACTAAGAACTATTATCTTCAAGAACTTAGGCTTAAGCGGTTAACGGAGGAGTGTGAATATATGGACTTTTGTTTATAACTGAATCCATTTTGTAACCAGCTTGAATCACTTGATTTATTTTTTTATTTAGTTATTAAAGTAAACTAGAATTTTGATATAGAAACTTTTGTTTCTGAAACTAATATTTCATTACTCTCTTACATCACTTACTGAAATAACCGCTTCTGTACTATATAACCTAAGAGCTGGCAATATTTGGATTAAATTATCCAATAAAGAACAACACATACCAAGCGTCTGTTATAGCAAATGATTCGTCGTCAATTGATGTCCCGCCGAAATACTTCAATTGTTGAGCATGAAACGACGGTGACGGTTAATTGCATGCTGATAGCGGCCGTCTTCCCGTACACTATTCATGCCACATGCCGCAATATTCTCGGGTTGTACTCACTGTTTTGGCTTTTCAATCCTTAGTGTTTTATCGATGAAGATGCCGAGTTTCTATTCACTTTTTTCACAAAGATAACGAAACGATACTCAGTGCTCGAAGCGCTACGGGTCATTTCTTCCTCTTCTTCCAACATTAACCATACAGATCAAATACACTGCGCCACTACATATCCTGCAACCGTACCAATGATTTTCAAAGTTCATGTCACAATATGTTTCCAGCGTAGTTGCAAGTACACCCACCATAATTCGTTGAGGCGGAATTGATAAAAACTAATTTATTTGTACAATCCAGGACATGAGCTAAGTTAGTTACCAATTCGCGAAATAAGCGCACTCGTTGATAAAAAAAAAAACCTTAGATGGCGGGGCCCTGTAACCTTGTTTCTGATGTCGTACCGAATGCTTCAGCAATTGCTGTTATATGTCTTAGTTCGTTACATTTATGTGCGAAGTACTGTAATGTCAACGTCAATGTCAATTTTTGACCAAATGTGCAGTATCACCTTGTAACATGTGTATTGGAGTCAGTCACTGCTTTTGTAAACTAAGAAGACAAGTAAGTATACAATTTCCTTCTTGACCAAAGGGAATGTCACAATCCTTATATCGTTCTTTATGAATGGTGCAGTGACATGAACCTGAGAAGAAACTTCTTCAGTAAATTGTTCATCCCATTATCATGAATCAAGACTTTTCCAAAACAGTGTCATAATTTTTCCTTAAAAGAGTAATGAGTCTGAAAATGAAACCTAAATCTTCAAATAAACAAATTCTGTATTCTGGTTATTGTACCCTAAACCAATATACATTCATAATGTATGTAGGTGTTGATCTCATGAAAATTATATTACAGAACACATCCATAAAAATACTTTAATGAGTCTAATGGCGTTTTTAATTGGCAATCTGGAAGTAAAAAAAAAGACATTCTGAATCCGTTTAATTGGTCAAAAGTTACAGTTCTGATTCCGAAAACAAGAGAATTCCCTTCTGATTTTAAAACCAGAATGCTTTTTTTCAGATTCCAGATTGCCAATTAACGGCATAATACTTCCATCCCTTTTTCTGATAAGTACGCTTTCACACCTATTCCTATTCCGACTTCCGAGTTTTCATTCCCAATTCCAATTTAAATGTATTGATAACAGAACCAACATCATGCAAGTATGACTGCACCACATCGAACCTTGAATGCACAGAAACCAACAGATTTTGACACTTCCCTTTTATTGTTTACGAAAAGTCTTATACGAAATGCGCAGAATCTAGCTTAACCAAAACCCAAACTCAACACAATTTCCATCCAATTTCCAAGATTGCTTCCAACAAACACGCGCCCGTCTATATTTTCCATTCATCGTTGCCGTTCGCCTGCTGTCATTCATCAAAAACGAAAAACACATTTTTATACCTATCGAACCGAAAAGCACTACAAAACGAAGTCCACAAAAATAAAATAACCCCCGAAGAACAAACCAAAAGCAAATTAGATGCAATCAGTTTTCATAGATTTGTCGTTCGAATAGGACGTTTCGTTCTGTCACTCTTGTCCGTTCATAGATTTCGATATCGAAAAGTCTTTGTCAATCGCCACTGTCATACGATCGTGTTTATTTCACTTTGAAAATAAACTTCATTTTCCATCAAAGTTGTCATTTAATAAACAAGTTTAAAACTGAATACAAAAATTAATGTTTACATCATTCCTCGTCCTCGTCGGCAAATGTAAACACAAGAAGTGTGACTCGAAAAGAAGTGCGAAAAAGTGTTGTTTATTTATTTATTGATTTTAATAAATAAAGATGAAATAAAAAAAATAATAATTTATTTAGCCAAGTTCAATAACATCAAACAAAAATATTGTTTTTGTGAGTGAAGATTTATTGAGTGTAAATTCGCAAAAACCGCAAGAACGAATTAATTGGTGGGTAAACAATTTTAAGTTTTATTGATTTTTTGTTAACCTTGGGCTTGACGTAAGATTTCGTAGTTTAAGTTAAAGGCATGCTGTTGCGAATTCATGCCATGACATTTGTCCATGACAGTGATTTTGAAGAGACAAGTTGACCGAACGGGAGCACTGCGCCCCTGCAAGGTCGACAGTGTGCGAAACGATGCGATTTGGCAATAAATTCCAAAAGTGACAGTGAAAATGCAAGGTTTTGTTTCCTTTTCGTTTAAATAAAAGAAATTATTTTCCTAGACTTGATTTTCTATAGCAAGAACGATAGGAAGAGGAAGAATTTAACTTTTGTTTATCAGCAGAGTGCTGAAAAGGTGCCAAATAAATGTCAAAGATAGAAAAGTTATTAGTGTTGCCATTTGCATGAAATTTTTCATTTGGTATGCTACAGGTTGGGCGTGATTTATACCCCGGTGGCAATTTAATCGAGTTTAGTTTTCTTGCAAATTGAACTTATTGGCATCAAGTGGTCTGGATTCGTAATGGAGAAATATTTAATGAGCGAAATTATTTTCGTTTTAACATCCAATTTATTTCGGGCTCATTGTCATTATCATTTTCAGTTGCCCGTGATTGGAATGCTTGTTGTCATTCGACTGCACTTAGTTATGCTTAATACAGTTATTTAACAGTATTTTAAAATTATTACATCTATAGTGTTGTAGATGGCAATCGGTTAAATTAATAAGAGTAATTTGAGAGAAAGTGTAGGTAGGTTTCGGTTAAATTATAATGCGCAGAGCGGTAGCTATCTTGATCATCTAAAAAGTTATCGAATCGTTTAATTCTTAACATCTAAAAGTGAAAGCATTTCTTTTGTCATTAAAATTGTAAGCTAATTAAATTAGTAACGCTTCGGAAATTGTTTGAGATGATGAAGGTATTTAGAGAGGTATTTCACTATCACTTTAGTTGAAGCTGAAAATTTAAATTTTAGTCCAAATTTATGAACCTACGTTTTTGAAGGTTTGAAGGTTCTTTTTTAACAAGTTGGTAGAATTGACACTTTATAATTTAGAATACACAGTGATATATTATAACATCGACCATGTTTCTTTGGGTATAGAAGCACATTATTCCTAATTATCAGGGTCGTTTCTGGGAGAATCGTATTCAGCTCTAATTGATGCAAGGATAGCGTTAGAATTAAGAATAATCATTTGGGTTAAAATCACTGACTTTTATTGGTCCTTTTTATAGTTATGATAAAACTGAAGTGTAAAGTGAAAAAAACAACAAAAGTCATGTGATCCGTTTTAATGATATGTAAATGCTCATCGCTAAAATCATTTACATACATATGTGAAAACAAATAGGTATGTAGATTAGAAATATTTGTAACTTTGTAAATATGTTAAAATAATAATGCAGTTCAACACAAGATTATTACATATGCATTTGACAAAAACTAAAATCCAAAAATCTAACAAAAAAATTAAACAAGCAGTTTTATGAGGGTGTCACTTAGAAGCAATATTAAAGTTTGAGCCTATATTATGACTAGCAACTATCGACTGTTGATATATATCAACAAATTTAATGAATTCGTATTATGACTATCAACTGTCAACATTTTTTATCGTCTTTGAAATTTATTAGATTTTGTCATTATTGTGAATTATTTTTTATGATAAACACGGTATTACGGATCTCATCAAATTTGATACACACCAACTTTTCTATCAACTAACAATTCCTGATTGAAACGTTAAGAAACAAACATATTCGGTATTTTTAAAGGGGAAAAACTCAAAGAGAATAAAGATTTAGAGTTCCACTCATAACTGCATTTATTGTACTTCAAGTCTGTTATAACATTTTTGAAATAGCTTAAATGGTTTCCGTTTAATTTAAGAAAAAAGTTGTGAAGTCCTTGTTGTAAAAATCTTTACTTCAAATTTCAAACATCAAACAATAAAATAAACAACTTCACGTCTCTAAGGAAAATTTGATAAATATTCACAATCGGACAAAAATATTAAGTTTATACTCATAATACGAAACTATCAACTATTTGATAGAAGCTATCGAATATCAATTGATAGTCATAATAGGGCTGTGAGATATTTATATAAATAAATAAATAAATAGAGTGGCGTTCCAGCTTTTGAAGACCCAAAGCCTAAGTGGCTTACTTTCATCAATAATTCTCTGGGTGCGTATGAAGAATTGAGGGGGCCTACAATTTAACGCCGATTCCGAGCGGAAAAGTTGAAAATCACTTTTCCATGACAGATTTATAATTGGAAGTTTTGTCACTTCTTTGCAAGAGGTAGTGCCCATGAAAGATGAAATAAAATTATGGGTATGAGTAGGAATCAAACCCACGACGTTCTCCTACGGACAAATAGAGTTATGTAAGGATACAAAATTCGCACAAAAAATTACACATAAGTCATAATTATTAAGGAAAATTTATCACGCAAAACGCGTACATTTTCAAATTTATTTGCCAACATGAAACATAAACTGCCTCTGACGCAAAATCAGGAGTCGTTTATAGTATTCCATGTAAAGACTGTCCCAAAAAATACATCGGTGAAACCATTCAAAAATTGAGCAAAAGACTAGAACAACAAGCACTAAACTAACCACTCTTTCAATTTTGACATCACCACAGTATTGAAGTTTGAACGCAATAAATTCAAGTTACAGATTTATGAAAAGAGCGTTCAATTTCAAAACGGACAAAAAAAGATTCCGTCAAAAAAGAATACATATGTATTTCAACATCATTCGTATGGAAACAATGGAAATTTATAACGAGTGATACATGATCCGATCGTGTAAACACCACAGACAGCGTAAACATTACTGGCCGTGTAAACAACGGACATCGTGATGACGGCTAACAGCTTTAATTGTTTTTGCTTTTTATTTTGACAGATCACTTGCCAAAATTAAATTTGAGGAAAAAGTAAATTGTGACACTTATTTTTCACAGTTAATGCTTCAAATATATTTGATTTAATGCAACATTACAACTATCTTTGATTTTTCGGAAGACGTTGGAGGCCAAACAAAAAAACAACAACAGCAACAACATAAACCCACTTACTTTAGAAACAAAGTAGTCTGTAGATAAGAAATTGAGAACACGACCCTATTCCAAAAACAACTTATCAAATTTAAAAAGTTTGCAACGTGATTAGCTTTTGTGTTCCACAAAATTCTTTGCAAACTTTACTTTTCACAAAACAATTTTTTGACAAGACTTTTCGTTTTCCTGCAAAGTCTTTTCACTTTTCACTTAGCAATTTTTTTCTTTTGAAAGCAATAAAAATCGTTACTTTAAGATTTTGAGATAATATTACACTTTAAACCGAAAAATATCCCTTAAAGATAAAGGTAACGCAACGAAAAAGATTTAACCAAAAAATCAGGTTTTAGGACATAGGGAGACATAAATAACAGTATCATAAATTAGATACAGTTCTAATAACGCAACAAAATTCTAATTGATTCGAACTGACCAACTCTATTCGTTTTCCACGCCATCCACACTCTCAACGAACAACATGTTTGCGCTTTTTTAATCCCAAAAATCATTCTTGTCTTAGTTTTGGTTCTTCGTTCGCGACGAATTAAAAACTCTCATGTGAAAGAAATGTCAGAATCGACGAATATTATTCATTCATTCGTTGCTCGTGTTCGTGCGCATGTGAATAGTTCTTTAAGACTTGTTCTCTTATGTATTTTCGTATATTTTCAAAAGAGATGGTGCTAACAAACTGGGTTTGGAGGTGGAATCGGACTCGGCTGAGATAGACGGACTGAATTTGCCAAAAAGCTATGGAAATTCTGAAAATCCACCGTCAACCGATTCCAATTCCAGAATATTAACTACAGAAGAAACCAGTGCATTTCTACCTCCAAACCCAAGGAAGAGGAAGAGTTCTTACAAGTTTCCAAACGAAACTTTGAATGGTGCTAGCAACCATTTCCCGCCAGTGTAAGCACAGAAGTTGATTTTCTGCTAACAAAGCATGACTTCGGTTCATGTTATGGCTTAGCATCAATCCAATTTTGTACAAAACAAACTTCAACCCAGTTCAAAGGAATATTTTTGTTGTGCTCACTTTTTTCTATGTCTACCTTCGCAACATACATATCTAATAGGTCTTTTCATCTACCACCCACAACTCCCCAATTATTCGAATTTAAATATATCTGTTACTGTTAGGTGTTAGACAAGTACCCCTCTTTTATTGTACTTTCGGACAGACTTGAAATAGAATAGTGTGTACATCCCTCTCCCCTCAATAAAAAAAATTGTAAGTTTTACTTGTTTTTATGTGGCTTTTCTAACAACCATAAAAAGGGGAATTGATACTGGGCGGTGGGCACACAAGAAAAATTCTTCAACAGATTTTCGGACCCGTATACGACGATGGCGAATGGAGAAGAAGGTTCAATCGAGAACTGTATGAGCCGTATCGAAATGTACATCCACATCCAGAAAGCCAAGAAAAGACTACTACATTGGCTCGTAGTGTCCGTATCTTAGTTAGTGGTTATGTGCGTTGGCTGCTAAGCAACACGTCTATCGTGGGTTCGAGTCCTACTCGTACCTGTGGTTTTAATTTCATCTTTCACGGACACTGCCTGTTGCGAAGAACTGACAAAACTTTCAAAAGTATCTTCTGTTATGAAAAAGTGCTTCTTAACTTTGCCGTTCGGAATCGGCGTTAAATTGTAGGTCCCCTCAATTCTTCACACGCTTCTAGAAACTTGTTGATGAGAGTAAGCCACTCAGGCCTTGGCTCTTCAAGAGCTGTCTGCGCCACTTTATTTTTTATTGGCTCGGCCACATCGAGCGAATGGACGACAACGCTCCAGCCAAGAAAGTCTTCTCATCCCAGCCCCCAGGTTCGAGACGACAAGGAGGACCAAACCTACGGTTCAAGGACCAAGTGACTGCGGATTCCAGAGCGCTTGGTTTCGGCGGCTGGAGAAGTGGAGAATGTATGCGAGGGACCGTTCACGATGGTAGGCTGCAGTATCTCAGGCTGAGTTCCTTCATGGATTGTGAGTCGAATAATTGATTTAATTGAATTTCTTACAACCCAAGAATTATGACGTAAAAATGGCAATTTTTTTCCCTTAAAAACGTTTTTTTCACAAAGGAATTGAATTATATTCTACGACTTTGACATTTCTGAGTTTTCTATTATTGTGATTATCATGTACGAAACGATTTTACAGCTCCCAGACAACACAAATATTCAAAAAATAGAATTGATACGTTTTTGCACATTCCTTGCACGCCAAAAAAACATTGAATTTAAGTAGCAATTCTTCTTTGTTGTAAGAAAAGCCACTAAAATATACTAGTCAATCCATCTTTCGAGTACGCTGATTCTTCATATTAGGGATCTATGTTCAGCAACATGTTTATCAACTCGTGTCGTGTTGGCGGATATGTGCAGGTAACATGAACACCACTGTGAACCCACCTTAATTGCTGATGACATTTCTTCGCAAACACACCCTGCACACAACACCTGTTATTTAACATACAGTCGCTGAACATCTCCACAGAACATTTTTTCAATTGATACCTACATTTGAAATTTATCATGCTTCGGTTTTTGTACGCGCGCCGAGTAAACAACAACATGATATTTAAACATTTTAAACAATAAATGTCTTAAATCTTTCGAATGTGCTCTTACGAATGAAATTCACAATATTGTAAAATTGTGTGATTTTTTTAGTCAAAGCATTCTTGCATAAACTAAACGAACAGAACTAATGTCATGTTTGATAAATTTCTCTTGTTTTGAATACTATACAAAGGGGCCGTCCATAAAATACGTTCGCACTTGGGGGGTAAGAAGGGGTCATGCTGAGCGTGACAAGATGTAACAAGGGCGAAGGGTGGGTTCTACGTCAACGGGTCGTTCACCAAAGTCAGACTAAAAAACCTAAGTTTATTGCCATTTTAAGAAATTAATTCAATAGAATACCACTTTATTTTATCTTTAAATCATTATTTTTATTATTATGTTTGGAAATTTTTGTTCTATCAATTAATTTTTCTTTTTGTCAAGGGGGGGGATCTTTGTTTTGTGACGTAATATTTTAGGGGGGTTCCAGCAAGTGTGACAAAGCGTGACACTTTATGGACGGCCTCAAATGCAATCTATAAGCACAATTCATTGCATATAATGAATGTACATTCTTAATTCTAGAGTTAAATTTTCGAGTTTCGAGATTTGTGGATATTTGGAGTTGATATTTGACGATGAGGACATAAACCAAATATTTTCTTTTCTTTTCATAATCTCATTGAAACATTTAATTAAGAATTATAATTGAATTCTGCACAAGGGAGCATGACGTTTTGCATGAAATCATTTTTATTTCCCGGTCGCCATATTGCCACACACCGTCCAAAATATCGCTCTAAATTTATCTCTTGACACTAACAGCAACCAGTGTGAACTTGTGTTAAAAACGATAAATTGTAAGCCCACAACGGCCGAATACTTCTAGACTCCAGATGTGTGATACACAATTAAAGAATAATTTGTTTTCAAATTTCGTTGAATGATCACCATCAAAAAAATTAGTTTTCCTCCAAAAACAACCTTGAATTGAATTGAATTGGAAACTAGTAATTTCAGTTCTATACAGCGACTTGTAGCTGTGAATGTTGTTTATACCTGTTGATTCTGCTGCCAAAAAATTACTCTTCATTTATTTCATTATTTTTTCTCTGTCCAAAAATACATTTTCTCCATTAAATCACCATCCGTACGATAGAACGAAAGAGCAAACGAACACATTCTACCTACCTATCGTTAAATTAATGTGGAACTCATTTATCTGCAATAAAAGTACCCAAGGTCATTTATCGACTATTTCGTTGTTTTTTCTTCTATTTTTGTAATGATGGGCAAACTGGTTACACAGATTTGGATCTTTAAAAAAAAACGAAAGAAAATAAACAATACCAAAAATAAACTCAAACATAATTGACAGTAATTACATGACCCGACCACAAGAATAAGACACTTCCAACAAATATGGGAATGTCGTTAAAACTCCACGCACCACACCGACCGCCCGCGCTCATGTCATCAAGCATTGCCTCCGGCAGACGACAAGCTGCGAACAAGTAGAATGCTCGTTTGAAAAAGAACTTCATTTAAAACCGCCTTTGTTCAGTCACTTAACATGTTTCAAGTGGAAATGGCAATCCCTTAAAATTCAATTAAGATTTTGTTCTCGTCGTCGTCAAGTTACCAGTACCAGATACTTTGAGCGAGCAATGGCAATACTCTTAATTTTTTTTTTTAATTGTTTGCCGTTGGAAATATTTCAAATGAGAACATTGCACCGTCTCGACTGTCAATGTTTCCGTGTCCTCAGTCCAGTACATTAAATGACACGCAAAAATTCATATTGGAAACAAGATTTTTACTCGAATTTCTAAATGAAATGAAATACAATATTCCTTACGCGAATACGAGATCGAAGGTTCAAGGGAGGAAGTGAAAACGCTGATAAAAACAAACATGTTCGACATCCGTAATACGATTCCTTTGGTCGTGTGAGCTGCTTACGTGTTTCTTTAAATGGGTATAAATTTATTGACCTCCTTAAGTTGACATTTACTTACGGTAGGTACGGAATGGACAACACGAAACAGGAGTGTATTCGATGTGCCTGGACCTGCTCCGTTCCTGACCCTGTTATCTCGCTTTATTGTGACATGGTCAATTGGATGTCTGTTGGAGATGGTTGTGCCTGCATCCTCTATACGCTTGCCAGTATGGTTGGTTTCTCAATGCACCTGTCAGTCCTCTCATGGAATGCCATTTGGATGGTGGTTGTTGTTGGTTACATGCGCACTACTTGTTTTTCCAATTCGAAACAGCTGACAGTCTGGTTGAAGTTGACAGGAGACAGTTTTCTTGTTTTCTGTTTTCATTTTCGTATTTATACTGAAAAGTGACATCAGAAAATCGTTTGTTTGATATTTTATGAATCGTCTGAAAATGTTGTCTAAACTCGTAGTCAATCGAGCGATTTCCACCAATTGAACACATTTTGTGAGTCTTTTGCTTAAACTTGTTTGTTTAAAGGTTTTTATCACACATAGTTTGTATATTGTAAACTAAGAAGGATCGTAATTCGTAAGTGTAAGCAAACTTAAATATGCCAAGAGTGAGAATAAGTCTGAAAAATGTGTTTTATTTGAAAGTGTTTAATCTAAATTACATTTCTTGACTTACATATGATGTGTAGATGTCGCCTTGTTCATACTTGAGTGACCTTGAGGCACACGGAATGCTTGAATGAATGAATGTAAGAATAGAGATAGTTCGCATAGAGACATTATTTTTATTCTTTGATTTTGTGTGAGTTCTGGGATGACATGAGTAAGCTTTTCAGTGGGTTGAAAAAGGAATTCTGGCTATAAAGGGTTTTTAGAGTTTATTGGAGTTTATTCCCTCAGAATCGGTTCTTGTCGGTAGTAAAATCCATAGTGATTCAGTTTTCATAAGCCTATTGTGACAGTATTTAAAAATAATGTTACTATTTCTGAAAAATATCAAGTACCTAATGTAAGAAATATATTTTTTATACCTCCAAGGTGTTCGGTTATACGTCTGCCATAGTTTGAGATGTGATGCTTTGTCATATTCTAGGAAAAAAGTTGTTCAATAGTGAAGTCCGATTTTGAACTTTTTGACGATTTAAGAAGAAGATAACTTTGGTTCATCCTTACCCATCACGTGGAGATCAATTTCTCTGTTAGTACTAATGTTAGAGACTTTTGTACTTTGCTTTTGGTAGGAATACTAACCTATTAGACTACGTTCAAATTGAGCAGATATAATTTTCGGCTCCAGTCACGTGACGGAGCTGACACGATTTTTTTTTCTTTTTAATTTGAACTTACGTAATAATAGCAATGTGCTAGGGCACTTCTTTTTTCTAAATAATGTAAGTACTCGAAATCCTCGAAATCAAGGCTTAAGGGCTAACTATGATGAGCGGAAGCAAACGGAAGCTAGTGTCAGAACCGAACGAAACGCTCCCTTCCGAACTGCCATGTGAACACTTTACCCATAATGAACGGACGTGCACGGAAGTATTATTCAAACACAAATGTATTTATTTTGTTTTCAATAATTTGTGAATTTCGGTTGCCATTCAACAAACAAACAATTTCAAGAAATTAATTACCTAAAATCAACAACAAATCGAATTCCTATTCAGAAAAATCAACAAAACCAGTCAGCTGTCAAATTTTCGTCCGTAAAAAGCGAAGGGGAGCGCAGTTTACGTCCGTAAGAAAAACTGAACGAAAATTGACGAAACGGAGCAACCCGCTATTTAGGGCACAATATACGAATTCCTTGTATTCGCTCAGTTACGGACGGCTCCGTCCGCTCTGTTCCGTTCATTATAGTTAGCCCTTTAGCCTTTTTGCTAATTTTGACTTTGCTTCTTGACTTCTTAATTCGGTATTTTTTCCTACTTAAATTGGCTATTTTCTTGAATTCTTAATTCGTTCTCCTTGTTCCTTCTTAAAGATTTCTTAAAAGGTTCTTAAATCTGTATTTCTTATAAAAGTTAGTTTCGAGCTCCTTAAATCCTTCTTTAAGAATACTTTTTCCAGTTGTTACTTTATAATTCATTATCATTTCTTTCTTAGAGTTCACACACTATTTTTTGTAACTGATCTTGTGTTAATACGAATTGATTTGCTTGCTTAGAAGTCATAACTGTTGCAAGTAGTATTTCTAGTAATTTAAGTAATGAAGAAAAAGTTTTGGCCTGGCGCGGCGGCGCATTACGGAAGAGAGAGGGACTTACTGTAAATCGAGAAAATACACTAACAACAAGCCACTTGCAGAAGAAACCAAAAAAAAGTACTATTAATACATGATCACCAGAGAAACAAAAAATAGTTAAAGAATTCTCCGATAACTTTTTTTTGAGAATTTTGTAAGGAGGAGTTAAGAGTGCAAAAAGAAGTCTTTAAGAAGACGCTTAGTAGTATTTAAGAAGGCAAATATTTCGTTTTAAAACATCAGTAAGAACCAAATTATCTTCATAATTCCTACTATCCGAACGCCCACATTCACCTTTTATGTACTTAATAGGTACTTAAAGAAGTTTAATAGGAGAAGGATAAGAGCTTATAATACTTCTTAAAGCCTTCTACAAGTAATTTTGTGCTACTTTTGAAAAGCTCAGTAGATACAGAATTGCTTAAAGAAAAAACATTTGCAGGTCTTTTTTCGAGTAGGAACCCATTTAAATTGTCAAAACATAAAATAAATTTGAAAAGTTATTTTGAACTGTACTCTTTGAAGGCTGGAGAAACAGAAATACACCACTTATACAGGGTGTCCCAACAAGAATGCAAGATTCAAATTTGCCGCCATTCAAAGTGTCATTGTTTGACATTTGAACAATTATTATTGTTTGTTAGTAGAAGGTATAAGGTTAATAAAAATGGAGCGCCTGTCTACCTGTCTATTTTACCATATAATAAAGAATTCACGATGTTTTTTTAAATATCTGCGTTTTATTTAGATCTTGCGTTCTTGTTGGGATACCCTTTATAAGGGCAAATAACATCTTAACAAAAATCCCAAGCACTAGTATGATACGAAAACTTTAAAACCGCAAGTTCATGGCCATAACTTCAGCATCCTACTAAATGTCTAATGCAATACTAAAATCCCTCAAAAGTTACGGAAACGTCACTTTAGCCTAGTATTATTCTAAATTTGATTTATTACCGTTTAAAATTTTGCGCTATAGTTGTTTGTTTGGTTGTTTTTTTATTTTGTAGGTATTTATTTTTTATTGTAGGTATTTATTGTTTTATTTTTTCTGTTACTTCTTTTATCTTCTAAAAAAAATAATAACTATACCAGTTATCATGTTACCCGCTACCCCACTACCCGGTTTCCCGCTTCTTACTACCCAATACTTACACTCGCTACCCGCTTAACCGGTAATCGCTTCTTACTATCCGCTTCCCCACTACCCTCTACACGCTATCCCGTTATTAGAATATGAGCCATTTCGGGCACCAGACATGAAATTTGTCAAGAACTTGAGAACAGCGCTATCTACCGGGTCCAATTATAAAACAAAACCTGTCTCGGATGGACCTTATCACACCCACCAAATTTCAGAAAAATCTGTCCAGTACTTTGGGAGGAGTAGGGTCACAAACAAACGCATAGGAAAATTATATATATAAGAAGATATGGCAAGTATTGAATTCGTTAAAGAAGAAGAAGTTGAGGTTTTGATCAAATATGTCATTACGACGAAAGAGAAGTTGAAATAAGTGGGTCTGGTGATTCCGCCCCGCTGTTTGTCTGTCTCCCTACAGCCTTAATTACTGGTCCGATTGACTTCAAACTTAAAAATTAAAGGTTTGAGCGAACTCGCGATCAAAACTATGGGCAGCCAGCATAAAATTTGTGTGGCTATAGGTAAACCAGAAGTTTGAATTTTCTCAAAAACGACTCCTACGATTTTCCTTAAACTTCCTAGAACATTTTTATTTTAAACACTGATGTATTTTATGTAAAAAAAAAATTTTTGTATTGCTCCAAAACGGTTTTTTTTTTTTGTTATAAGATTGTCTCGAAAAATAAGAGTTCGACGAGTGGTTTTTTTTTCTGAGAGTACAAAAAAATTTCAATTTTTTAAAAGAAATGGCATCAATTTTTTCAATTTTTTTAGATAAAATGTGTTTTTGTACCTCAGGTACATATTTTAATTTTAATTTTTATTTGTGAATTTTAATAACATGATATTATTTTTAATGTTTTTTTGTGAGTTGAGTTTTAGAATACAGGACCAAGTTCTTACGATCCATTTTGTTTTTCATTCATTTTTCATATAATTTTCTTAGGAAACCCCATACAAGAATGATTCTGTTTTGCACTATTCTTTTCTGAACAACATTTAAAATGTTGCTTAGTAGATTCTTGCGGGAAGATGTCGATATTATATTCTATGTTATTCCATATAATACCATTAACGGTAACGCTCTCTAAGGCTTCCGGAATTCATAAAAAAAAATTGTGTAAATGCAGGAAGTAGAAGTCTTGCAAACAAGCTTTTGATGAAAATTACTTTAAGACCCCTGTTACAATTCTTGATTTTCCAAGCGTTTTAAAAAAATATTAATTCTTATTTTTCTTTTTTTCAATAACGTGAAAAGTAAAACAGACAACAGAGTCATGCCGGGGCTTTATAACATTTCTGTGTAAAATTTTCCTCTTTCTTCGAAGTCTGTTTGTTCAAAGATTATATTCAAAACAGTTTGCATAAAATTTACATGCCCACGTTTATTTTATCAACAAATCCTAGGTCTAAAATTGCTAACTTGTGAAAAATCTGTTTTATTCAAATCGAACCTTGTAATTCGTCTATGTTGGATATACAAATGTCAGTTGTTTTTGAGTTGAAATTGTTGTTCGTTTTCACATTTCAATCCATAACCAATAAACTCATAAAGGAGTGTTTCGATAATATCTTGGTCACACACATTATATCAACTCATGAAATTTAAAAGAACGTTTTTGTTGTAATGAGACAGAGTAAGGCTTAGGCGTAAAACCAATTCGAACATCAAAGAAATAACATCAACCTACATTTAAAAAAGACAAATTTATTCATAGTATTTGTGTAAACATTTCAATTAATTAACTAAACGCAACATTTGAATACCTAATAGTTGGATACTTGTTTTTGAATTTCCTTTCACGCTTGTTAGATAGTAGCTACTTCTTAGTGTGGTACGTTTCTCAAGACTTAAAAGTAAGTCACTAAAATAAACCTTTCTGTTGCTTGAAACTTGCTTCTTGCTTGATCAAACATTTTGACTTCGTTTAGGTATAGTTCCTATCGGGCGCCATTTATGGAAATATCTACATATGTGCGTTTCTATAAAACGTTTAATTTCTTTTCAACTGAGCTCGCTATTTAAAATGCAATTAGACATAACACAATATTGTTGTTCTTTTTCTTTCCATGACTTGCAGCTTAAAAAGTTCTTAAAAATGTAAAACTAGGTAAATCATGTCGTCATCGCCATTTTTAAATTTATTTCTTCTATTCCTTCAACGCCTACTGAAATAAATAAGCACATCAATCAATCAATCCTATCCATTTAATTTTACACATAAACGGGCTCAGTGATATAAATGTTATAAAACATTCAAATTTAATTTAAAGAAGAATTAAAAACAGTTTTTCGTAAAGTGGCAACTAGCTTGTTAAAATTGCGACAGCTGATTTCTGGAAGAGAAATTTGTTTTTGGTTTTTTTGACATCTTATCAAATAACACACCTTCGAAATCCAATCAACTACAATCAATTTCCCTTACTGATAAGAGCAATTTTGAATCGACACACCCGAAACAGTCAGTCATCGTTTCTCTTAACCAAATAAAAAAGCCCCACTCAGTTCATGACCCAATAAACATTTCTTTTTCCTAAAAAATGGTGTAAGAAACAAACGATAAGAGGGTTTTGTTTATTACTCAATTTTATACGGCCTTAAGTCAGCGTTAAACAAAAATGTAATGCCCATCACACTATGGACAATGAAGCGCTCGTCAGTGAGTTTTTTCTCTTTTTTTTTCAAGAACATAAATTCCTCATTGAATGGCGCCTGTGAAGCACACATCTATAATTAAATTAAATAAATCCGATTGAAAGTCATTCATCTTACGAAAAAAACAACAACTTCAAAACTAAACTCAAAATCAACAAACGAAAAAAAAAACACACAGAGACGCCAGGCTCCACCTGTCTGCGGGACTCCACTTTTCCAAAACAAACAAAAAAGCCGATTTTTCTGATTCAAATGCTTATTTCTCAAAGACCCCTCCATATGCACTCGTCCGTCTGCATGCAAAGTACCAAGACCATAACGTAACCGAAGAGGTGGAAAATTGCGATATCAGTCGCTTCCACTTCTCTGAGTCGAAGCTCTAACCTATGAGATAGTCGTGCTTGAAGACTAACCAACAGATAGACATGGCAATGGCACTGAAGCAATGCACCTATATGCTTATTGTGTCGTTTTTGTTTCGTGTCTAAGAGGCAGCTCTTTGGATCAAGCCCCACTCCACCGTTAGGCAGGCTCAATATCCACAACAAGTCTGCCATGACTTGCAGGACCACAAAGTGGTAGTCTTTCGTGTTTGTGATATGACTTTCGGATAGTTGTCTTGCAATTACGTTACAAAGATTGAAAAAATACGAAGTAGATAGAAACTCTTGAGGGAGACGTTTTTTTTTGTTTTATTTTCTGCATTTAATGATGATGCTGTCGGAGTCGTTGCCTCTTGGTAGGATATTGTCTTCATCAATGTCTTGTAGAGTTGCTTTGGTGCAGAGGTTGTCAATGTTGTTGACGATGACGATGACTATGACGACGACGTTCGACGTGGTTTAATCATCAATCCAGAAGCAGGTGCAATTGCTAATGATACTGTTGATTGACAGTATTTTATTCAACGGTGATTTGTCATTCTAGCGGAATTTGTGTGCATGAATACGAATACACCTGCAAACACAAGAATTTTAGAGTTTTGAGTTATGATTTATGAGTGTTCAAGCTAAACAAAGCCTTGTGAATCCATTAAAAATTCTTTAGAAATAATTTCATAACCAAACATGACTAAAGAAGGGTTTATTTTTTGTAAATGGGCAATTCACTTTTTTGTGTGTTATCTTATCAATCAATTATTGATAATAATAATTTTTTGATAGCTTAAATCGAACAAAGGAATGCGGTGTTTGAAAGAAGACGCAGTTGTACATTGTGTTTACTTTTTGTTTTTAATTTTTTTTATAGATAACTGCCACTGGGTACTCGAAAAAACTAGAAATAACACAATAAAGCTAACAGGAAATCTATTGAATTTACTCAATGAACGTTTTTTTCAGAAGGAACTTTTGTAAAAGCTCTTTATAAAATAGAGTGGCGCGACAGCTCTTGAAGAGCCAAGGCCTAAGTGGCTTACTCTCATTCAACAATTTTCTAGGTGCGTGTGAAGAATTGAGGGGACCTACAATTTTACGCCGATTCCGAACGGCAAAGTTGAGAAGCACTTTTTCATGACAGATGATACTCTTGGAAGTTTTGTCAGCTCTTCGCAAGAGGCAGTGTCCGTGAAAGATGAAATAAAAACTTTGGGCCTGAGTAGGATTCGAACCCACGACGTTCTGCTTAGCAGCCAACGCACCTAACCACTTTAGCAACTGTTTAAATTGTACAATCTAGTCTGAATATTACTACCAGTTTAGTATAGGTAGATATCAATGTTTCACTTCGAATCAACTGTCATACCAAATTGCTTAGCATATTATCGGTCTTGTTACCATACATAAGAACATGCATCTCTTAAGGAATGTTGTCGGATCTACCAATCCTTAAGAAGCATTTAAGATATTGACATATTTGTACTTGCCCGCAATTTGTTGCGAGCAATCTATCATTGGCTTATGTGTCTCCCTCTCCAGTCCAATATCTGTGTGAGTAGATAAATGTTTGCTTGACATGGTGATTAGTTATTATACTTTCAATAAGATTGATTGCATTTTATTGAAAACATGAGCATTCATGCTTATCTTAAATACAAGATTGTAGATCTACTGCCGTATTTATTAGATTTTCTTAAAATGGTTCTAAAAGGTTGTTTAGTTAAGCTTGCTTAAATATTTAATCAGCCTTTAAACAACGTTAGTTAAATTTGGATTTACAATCATTTTTTCTTTGATGCTTAACTTAACACGGTTAATGTCAAAAAACTTAAATGAATTCCAAATTTAGTACAAAAAAATACGTTTAAATTTTACTTTTTGACATTTTTAACAAACTAATATTCACCTCATTTGGGTGCCGGGCCACAGAGACATTCCGGGAAATTGCAAAGCCGATGAGCTCGCCAAAAACGGAACACTTCTGCCTCATGTTAGATAAAAACATAACATAGGAACACCACTTGCTACATGCAAATATCTTCTCAAACAATATGCTCTAGAATCAGCAAATGCTAGATGGTCACAGGGTACCACCTGCCTAGCAACCAAACAAATATGGCCAAGCATAGACCTGAAACGGTCAAAAGGTCTGATTTCTACAACTGGAGTCATAACAGGACACTGCCTCATAGGCAGACATGCCTTGAGGCTTGGGGTCTACGCAAACGACTTCTGTAGAAGCTGCATGGACGAGGAGGAGGAGGAAACAATCCAACACCTTCTGTGTACATGTCCGGCACTCTCCAATAGAAGGAATAAATATCTCGGTAATCCCTTCTTCGATAATACCAGTGAACTGGCAACGATAGACACAAAATGTCTTTCTAACTTCATTAAAAGTACAAAATGGTTTGTTTAATTTCATTACTCTCCCATGAGTAACCTCATTAGTGGTATCACAATGGACCCTTGAGGTCTAAGTGAGTCAATTACATCCAGACAGCCACTCCAACCTAACCTAACCTAACAAATTTAATTCAAAAATTTTGTGTCAAAGAAAAAAAATATATGGCTTTTGAAAATCTGTATTTTTGCCTGAACAAATTTTCTTCAAGATCCATTGGGTTGAATCTAGTTTAGTATTTATTTTTGTTGGTCTTCTTCTTTAGTTCTAAAATCATTAACGATACTTCGGTAATGTGGGTCCATTTTTTTGACCCACAGCTTTGTTAATATGGTTAGATACAAAAATCTCTACTTAGCCTCTCCGCCTGATGGCACCAGTACTGCAAGAGAAATTTAATAACGAGTTGTTCATTTTCCTAGATGGCTACTGTAAGCCATGTTGCACTCGTAGATTTCCACGATCCCGTAGTGGCAGACTAGCGATACACATTTAAAAAAAATCGGGTGGTCGGTTATATTCTATTTATCTCCTCCAAAACGCACATAACATACTTACTAGATGGGCTGATCACTGTGGACTTATTTTAAATCCTCAAAAAACAGATCTCGTCCTTTTTACACGGAAATACTAAATTCCAGAAATTGTACTTCCTACAATAAAAGGTGTACCACTAATTTTTACCAATGAAACCAAATATCTTGGTCTGATATAAAACAAAAAAATTAAGTTGGAAACCTAACATTCAAGAAAGAGTTAGTAAAGCTACAGTATCTCTTTTCTCCTGCAAGAAAGTCATAGGAGGCAAATGGGATTTTCAACCTCGCATAAAATATTGGCTTTATACATCGGTCGTTCGACCAATCCTCATTTACGGGGTTGCTGATGGTGCACTGCACTGGAGCAAGACACGTACTGCGACAAGCTAGTAGACTTCAACGCACTGATGCATGTCTCAGCAAACAAGTGGCAGCGAGTACTGCTATAAGACTCAACGCCTCCTCACAATGGACCAACAATAATGTGGGACATTCATCATTTTGAACTTTTTCGGTTCTATATCAAAGTACATAGATTACAACATTCCAAAACCCCTATTTGGGGTTCCAAGACTAAAGGTGTTGTTGATAGTGGTATGTACTCAGAAGAGTTTAACCTAAGCCTCTCATTTCGCCTCCCTAATCATTGTAGCGTCTTCCAAGGGGAAATTTTGGCGATCAAAGAGGTTCTATCCTGGCTAAGAGAAAACGTAATATCAACTTTTGATATCCGCATCTTCTCTGACAGTCAGGCTGCTATTAAATTTCTCGACGGTGTCTCAACCTACTCTGAAACAGCCCTCGATTGTCGATCATCTCTTATGGAGATGACGCAGCAATTTAATATTCACCTCTGTTCTGTGCCAGGCCACAGCAACATCACAGGAAATTGTAGAGCCTATGAACCCGCTAAAAATGGAACCGTCATACCCATCTCACCTGAAAGGGAAAAGCTAGGTATACCGATAGCTATACATGTAAACTTATGCTAAAAGAAACAGCTTCAACGATAAGAAACTCTAGCTGGTTTTAATACCAACGTCCGCAACCACAAAACTTATATGGCCGTCGCTTGACCTAAAGCGCTCTAAGGATTTGTTGTCTCAAAACAGATCTCAAATAAGCTCCCTGATAGGTGTCCTTACGGGACACTGTCTAATAGGCAGACACGCAATACGACTTGGCGTAGCCTCAAATGACTTCTGCAGGAGTTGTATGGACGAAGAAGAAGATGAAACAATTTCGAACTTTCTCTGCCATTGCCCTGCACTTTCACTAAGACGCAAACTTCATCTGGGAGAGTATTTTTACGATAATCCCAGTGAACTAGCTAACAAGGATATCACATATCTTCTTCGCTTCGTTTAACCTAACTTATATTCAAACTTTAGCCTGCAAACATGCTCTGAAGAAGGCGTAGACTCTCCAATCGGCTGGAACCGCAACGACCACTGTTTTCTGGGGATCTTCACAAGGTGTCAGCCATATCGACTTTACTTAGCAAAGAGGTCACAGAGCTGTACTGTGCCGAACGAATTAGCAAAGAAAAAAGTGCTCTTCAACCATGATAATGCATTGGCTCCCGCCACGACATGGCGCGGCGTAGAATTGGGCTACAAACTGCTGCACCATCCACCGATTTTCCAGATTGGGACCAGTGCCAGACTTGATAAAGTCAATCATCCCGACGCACGGGCAGAGATTTTAGTCGAATGAGGTTAGTTCTTCGCCGCGGAAGTTTACAAATCAGACCTCGTATGTCAATATTTTTTTTTCAATATTTAAAATAGAACTTCCGAAACTCATTTACTAAACAAAAAAAAAAAAAACGGAAATGCATGATATTTTAAAGAAAACAATTTGTTTATTCTTCTTTTTTAACAATTGTTGCTGTTCAAATTTGCAATACACTACTGTAGTTGATGTTAGCAATTGCTTCCTCGCAATTAAAATATTAAATGAAACGAACGTAAATATTTTGCATTAAAATGTATTCTCCTACGGAAACGACACCTCAAATAGAATTACATTAAATTTCCAATCTAATTATAATCCGAATGACTTCATTAATATTTTATTCAATTTTATTGCTTCCTGGGCTAAGTCGATGCTTGATCTTGTTTTGAAAAAGGTGTAAAATAAATTCCTTTTTCTCTACAGCTGCACCTTTTGCAATAAAATTATATTAAAAGAATTTTACTACCCATAAAATCAGAGACCTTGACTGCTAGCTCTCAACTTGCCTATTGCCCATGAACTTCAACGCATTTTAGTATTTCTGTAGGAACACTTTGAATTCCCACGCAAAATCTTTAAATTTTCCACCAACGCACGCCAGCCCGCCGACTGCGTTGAAGAGTGTACCTTTAATGGTAGGTACTCCTCCGCTGTCGGACTCACACTCTAGACACTCTTGAAGTTATGCTTATCGTCGCCTAGAGACGCTATATATCTGCTCTTGATAACACTTTGTATATTGAGTCTAGAGTCTTTAGAGATCTGTGCGCTGCCGCAGTCCGTGTTGGTCGCTGAAAGTCGTGATCTTTTGAGGATTCAAAAATATGCAAGTCTTGAGAAAAGCGATAGTTCATAGCACACGATCATACTCCCGCCATGGTTGAAATGTGAACCTAGTTAAACATGCAACTTCCCATTTCGGGGTTTGTCAGTTACATTCAGCGAATTGAAGTTGAAATATTTGTCTTTCGCACCATGTTGACAAAGCAGTCAGTTCGCACGTGCTTAGGTTTTCGTAAAACTGACAGTGCCTTGCAAAGCCCATGAGAACACTAGACAGCAACAGTAGTGGCAGCAAGAGTAAACACTCGTAACCATGTAAACACCACAATGCTTCAATTTGCAGCAAGACAATTTCAATTAGCACTGTAGCATTTTTATGGGCAATTGTTGTGTTTACTTGGGATATCAGCTTTTTAAATCCAAGCCGTTGAGATGTCTTCGATGTTTGCGAATAAATACAAACACTTGGCAACCACTTTGTTGACAAATTAAAAATATGTAAATTTCCATTTGAGTGAGTTTGGATTGACTGGCAAGTGAGTGGAGCAGTTCATTGTCGTTTGTGGTTGAGAATGCAAAATACGATTTAAATATTTAATAATCAAATAGAATAATCGTTTGCAGTAAATTAAAATTGTTGTGCATGATTTATATTAAACATTTTCTGTTGCAATCACTTGGCGTTTGCTTGATTTTTATGACGGATGTGGATGACGCTTGAATTGAATGTCAAATACTTTTAGACGTTAAATGACACATGGCGTCGACTTGACATCCATCAGAAAAGGGAAAATCATTGTACTGTGAAAATTGCAGTTAATTGAACGCACTATTGAACTTGCCCTGTCATATCTGACTTCAATTGGTGAATAGAAAAATATCACAGAGACCACAACTTAAATGTTAAATTGATGTTACGGAGAAGTGCCTTGCAATGCATGGTCTCGATTTTGCAAACAAATAATGTGGGTGATGACCGCGACTTGTTTCAGTCATTCTCTATTCGACATTTAATATGTTACAAATCGAGTAACCCGTGAAATGTTTAAAAATATGTTACTCCAAAAAAATTGTTTAAAAATGTTAAGATCCTGACCAAATGATTGCATTGATTGCCCATTAACTTTAATTAATATTCAAAAATAGTGTCAGATTTGATAAAAATGAAAACATTTACTGATGACGGACCAGATAATGCGTGTCAATTTTTCACCAAAACATATGCTCGTCAAACGTGATGGACGGAATCAAGAACCAATGTTTAAATATTGTTTTGGAAACCCCCCTTTTGTGTTCCACGCAAAGGCATTGAAACGCTTCTTCTACTTGTGAAATGACAAGAAACGTTAAATTGTTTTCAAAAAGTATTTACTTTCGAAACGAGATAAAAGGAGTTAGCAAGAAAAATTAAAACGTAGTGGAAACAAGTACGTATACGCCACCGTGTACCTGCCATTATAAGCATTAACGTATAAGAGCATTGAGTGCAAGATCATCATGATCATCGTCTTGACCGATGAAGTTTCAGCTTTGAGCTAATGCAATTGGAGGACGTAGGCTACCAAGGTTGACGTAAGGTGGTTTGAATGATTTACGTTTTAACATTTTTTTGATTTTAAACAGAGAACGATTGAAGTGAACAATTTAAGGTCATTTCTCTTTTTGAACTTCGTCCTAAAAAGGACGTTTTTTTTTTAAGAAGAGACAAGAAGAGATAACAAAACGTTTATAAAAGAAGGAGAAAACTATAACTTAGTATTTGATAAAGAAAAAAAGCAATCGACGTTGTATGGATAATCTGAATTCTGGAACTGACTGATTTCCCAAAATCAAAAAAAAAAAAACTACTGCTTATATAGAAATACTAGCTGACCCGTCGAACGTTGTTTTGCCATATTTATAGAGTATGAGCGTTTTTGGTATATGAAGGAAAGAGGCATGGGTAGTTGTAAGGGTTGGCGTATCATATCATTCCATCTTCATCACCAATCATTAACACAAACAAACGGGAGGTTTGTTCACTCGAGAGGTTGCCAAGTATAATTGTCCGTGTGAAAACATGTTGTGCTCAAATATATGGCTTGAGTCATTGTAAATGCCAATCTAATTGGGGAACTGAAGTAATATTTATTCATCCCTATTGCAATTTAAGCATTGGCATGATTAGGATTGGTTGCTCGAATTCGTGCAGGCAAGACGTTTTTGATCAAAAAATACTGCGCAAAAGGCAATACAGTTGCATTGAATAAAGAATATTTTGACTAACTAATGTGCCAATATCTGTGTTTGATGTGGTGAAAATGAAATAATTGCATCAGAAAGCGTTTAATCTCCAATTGTATCAAGCTATTTTGAACGTTGACAGGCATCATGGTATGCCTGGTATATATGGGAGACATTTACAGTTTTCAAGTTCCGCGAATGAAGTAGCACCTACAACATTTACTGGAAAAAAAATACACACCGTTATTTGGATGCACAGTATAAATAAGACCCAAAGTGTCATTTTGTCTTTCAGTCGTCTATGAAACTTTTCCGCCGATCGATTCTCCGTATACTATTCAGGTACTTTTGACTAAAACAAAGTTTTCGCAAATGAATCAGTTTAACACAATGCAAAAATGCAGTTTAAATTGTACGTTTTTCAGATTTAAAATATACACGTTGTCCATTCTCCGAAAGCATTGCCAAATGAACAACTGCTGGATACTTTTCATGTTTTTGAAACGAAAATATTCGCCAAACTGCTTCGTTCCTGCGTATGTAGTGTCCACATTGATACAAAGTAATCTCATAATTTTTTTCTTATTTTTTTTTTATTTATTTATTTTATGAGTAGCGGCTCCCATTATTTTGGTGGGATGAGGAAGAACAAGGAAACAAAAAAAAAAGAAACTAAAAGGTATTGGGTAGAGGATTGGGTGAAAAAAAATATAAAATAAAAAAAAATCGGAATTTCTTATTTTCCTTTTGATCCGCATTCATCAAAATCTTTTTCAGAATGAAATTTCCTCCCTAGTTTGACGAGAATCCGTTCATATTGTCAAACATGTTTGTCAAATCACAGAAATATCAAACATTTTTGATAATCATCAAACAATTTGACAAGCTGTTTGATGGAGCGTTCTCGTTATCAAATTCAAGTTCATCAAGCAATTTCTTCAACCATATTTGATAATGTGAACGCCCCTTTTGACGAATATATTTTTTTCTTCAGTGACACTTTTTTTTTTGAAAATAAAAATATTTGACAAAATTTTCAAACGAAATTCAGTATTCGTTGGTATATTGATATTTCGAATGTCAGAAAAGCATTATTTTTTAACAATTGCCCCTTTTGTGGTTTGAAAAGTATAAATTTTGTTTGTCATAAACCTTTTGTCCTTATTCTTCTTTAGTTTAAAACATAAATTAAGAAAATCGGTCAACCGATTGTCAACATTTTAACGAATTACTATATAGATTATGTTTAATTTTAATGCTTCGTTCTCCATGATTCTCAGCGTTTGGTGTCTCATAAAATTTCTTTTTTTTTGCGGTCAAATGATATTCGGGCAAAAGAAGTGTGAAAAGTCCTTTGAAGTGATATGCTTCCTGATCTCAACTCCAACCCAATTAGATACATATTTTGATTTAGCGTTGATTCTTATCTTGTCGAATATTCCTAAAAGTTGCAGCAGTTATTCAATTAATTACACACAAACCATTATTTTATACAAACTGCTTAAACATCTTTTCTGGATTTTGATGTTTTATTTGTTTGTATCTGGAAAGACTAAGCAATCTTTTTAAACTTTTTTCATTTGACTTTTTCAAAACTCGAACATTTAACACTTCCACATAATCATTTACCTGCTTATTTCATCGCACTTTCTGTTGCTTTTGTTTCACTGTACATTCCTGAAGAGTTCGTTTTTCCGTCTGCATCAAACCTCTTATAAAAGCTTTGCTAGAGCTATTGTCTTGATTTGGTAACCCAAATTGATTTTATACAATTTAGACTGCCACCTGTTGTAAAGTAGCTATCACAGAAAAGCTTCTTGACCATATAAAAACAAAACTACCTTTTTGTATGAGCTTTTAAGTATTGCAAAACTTTGTTAGGTAGACAATAATCTTGTTAAGAATTCACATTTATTTTCTTGTTATCTTAATTAAAACCTTTTGAACCAACTGATATCAAATCACATTTTTAGATAATGTGCTTACATTTTATGTCAATAACTAAACAAGTGTCAGATAAATTAATTAATTAGAACGCAAATACATGAAGAGGCTATTTAAGCAGTTAGCCTCAACATGTTTTTTTTAATGCAACATAGTTTATTTGTTGATTGTAAACTTAATGCATGTCTCTAACACACTTCGTCAAATAAAATAATTATGATCACCTGCAATATTGGCATTATTGAATGAACACGAGAGGTTTTACGATATTTATTTTTGTTTTGTCTCAAATGATTACGATTAGGATGGTTGTTCTTGCATCTATGGTTTTAATGACTTGAAGTTGTTGTAAAAACCCAAAGCAGAGTAGTCATCGGTAGCGACGTGGTGCACTGTGCAGTACAATGAACTTACTCTTAGAGGTCGTTGTTGATTCACAATAAATCACACAATAAATAATACAAAATTGTTTTATGACTTTGCGTGAAATTGAAATATGAGAAGAGTAAAATTCGTATTTTTGTTTTCACTTTCCGATTGTATTGAATCAACTCTGTTTATTCCACATTTGCCTACGAATGTTTTATTTAATTTAAGTACAAAAAAAAAAAACAGGTACCTAATTGCCAACCTTTTAGTTATTCATTCGACGACTTCATTTAACCGGAATGTATGCAAATTCTCTACAAAAACCAACACCAATTAATTAACAATTATTCCAATTGACTTCTTTCAACTGTAGACTTTATACGACATATGCCTCTGGACACAACAAGTCTGCAATTTATTCTCAGCAGCTGTCACTTGAATACCAATTAATATAGAAAATCTATAATTCAATTAATTATCCCGAAGACTATAGATTGTCTGCTCTGTTTGGTCTGCTTGTGGAGCTTACAGAATAAAAATAGAATGCTTCCTTCAAATAGTTAAGTTCAGGCCTAAAAACAACTACCTAGTAATTCTAACAGGTACTGATTTCAGTGCTGCCACTTTATAAGACTTTGTGAGAGCTGACTGCTAAATTCAGAACGTCCGTCGTTGTCAATCAGATTTTTATCTTGTGGTATTGATGTGTATTGATGCTCTAGATTTTTATCAAACATGACAGAAAGATGGTTGTAAAGTCTTCGCCCACATACTTGAATCGATTCTCCGACAAAATAAGAGTAACCTGATACAGCCCTGATATGATTTTTCTTTGTTCTTCCTACTAAAATGTTATCTCCAATATTTTGTTTTATTTTATTTGTGAATAATTCAAACAAAACCTGCCACACATTTTACACAAATAATGTTAAGCCATCGACCCCATTACCTACATCACTTGCATTATTTACCATAACTTTACTCCAGCTATGTAAACATTAGCCCATGTCTACAATCGCCATAAGCTAAGCAAACACATTACAACCAATATTCACACACCTACAACATGCTTTCAAAGTACAAAAACAAAACGAATTCCGATCAAAACAAAACAAACAAAATGAAAAAAAAAATACCTTTCCTTACCACGTTGCCCCCACTCCGAACAAGAAATGAATCATCTCATTTTACAACAGAAAATGTCTTCACGTCAAAAATGAATATACAGGAAATTAATTCTGTCAACTGGGTTTTGCAATTTTTGTCACTACGATGATGACGAAGTTATTGGTTAACAAAAATCCCATTTAAAAAAATTGCACTCATATCCCTTTTCCCATTTTTTATCATTCAATCATAAAAGCACTAATCATTTTCCTCTTCTTTATATCTCTTTTTAGGCTGGCAGCTCATGGCTACAAACTAGAGCATCGCAGAAGTCCAAAGACACCACAAAATAAACAAAACAAACTGAACAAAAGTAAACATAAACAAATGAATGTCAGACGACGCGCAAGAAGAGACGATCCAATTTAAATAAAAATTATCTCCTCGTGGATGTGAGATAATTGGAAATCTATCAGCAATTTAAAAACCCTTCAAAGGTTCGAAATTAACCATCACAACACAGCTTGATGTTGTTACTTATTCTCAACGCAACGTTCGCCCTCACCAAAACCCCGCCAAAGGCTAAAATGGTCGAATGATTCAGTGCACCACCACCGTCTCCAAACATTCAACAACTCACCTTGTTTGAAATCCCCCTCCGACTCCTCGCCACACGCAATCATCGTAATACCAACTTCCCTATACTACAAGCCGCAACAGCAGCGATAGCACTCTGTCAAGTTCAGCACTTTAGTACATTTTATCACCGCTGCACTCTTTTTTATAGAAATATGTTTTGTTTGTGACGTATCCAAAAAATAAACACACGTCTCGTCCTCGCCCCCATCAGCCCCACCCCCTCACAGACTCAACTTGATTTCCATCTACAACGTCACCCTTTGATTGTATAGTTTGTGTTTTTATCTTCTTCTCTCTCTCTTTCTCCACTAAAAAACTAAAAACAACCAGAACACAACATCATTTTTTTCTACCAACACTCTCGTATCAAAACAAATACTTGCTCAACTGTTTGTGTACAGATACAACAAGAACATCGAAAAAAGTTGTGTTTTTTTTTTTTGTCCAAGACCGAGAGCTCGAGCTTTAAGTTCTTCTAAATGAGTAGCGAATTGTCTGTCAGTGAAACAACACCGCTTCGCCGGGACGAACTAGCCACATCTACACCGACTCGAAGTGTGAACGCGAACGCGAACCATCGTCAACATCGACCTCCTACAAACGGTTCAATTAATAATAAAAATTCAAATACAACGACTCACTCTAACGGCGGTGGCGGTATAAATAACAATAATAACAACACGGATATCGATTTGACGATAAATTGCATCGATATCAGTACCTGTGATCATACACAAATGGAGACGAATAAAAGGATACTCTGTCGCATCGGAACGGATGTTCTAATCCTGATGTGTGGTAAGTCTAGCAGTTATTTTGAAATTTTTGACAGAAAAATTGAAGATCGCATTCAGTGTTGAAGTACATACTCTTGATGTACTACATGTGCGTCTTGGCATTGAATTTTGTTCTCATATACTCTCTCGATTGTCAACCACTATCAGATCCAGAGATTTCTTGCTTTAATGTTGTTTTATGTTAAGGTTGATCGAGTTTCACTTTTCAATTTTGCATGGTGCTTGCTTTGTATTCTTGAGGTGTCTAAATTGAAATAATATCTTCTGACCTAGTTGTGAATAGGTTTTTTTTTTCACTTTTTTATGAATCTCGGCCGCCAGCGTTAATTATTGTGAGAAATTCAATTTAATTGCTTAATGTTTTGAGTAACTTTCGGAAAGAGAAACACCTCAACAAGAAAATGTTTTCGGTTGTTTTTGGTGAGTTTGTTGAACCTCGGGTTTTTACAATTCATTTCATTTGCGAAATTCGTTTCGATTGAATAAAAAAAAGAAACAAATCTGAGTGAAACTTTGCAGTTGAATGAAAAATTGAAATTTTACTGCTGGTGTCGTCTCAAATGGCTCTCAAATTGTCGTATTGTGTTGCATGCGTATTGGATAAGGTTACTTTTACTCATGTTGTTGAAATGTATGTGCGTGACTAAAATAATAATTTATTCCCCTTTTACCATACAAAATACGCTAACGTGTGTTCCTATTTCGGAAATAAATACAAATTTTAAGTGCAGTGTACCTCAGTTAACTATAAACGTATACTGGCAGAGGGAGAACGACCTTGAGTTCAATCAAACTAAGTAATGACAAGTGTTACTGTGATTTTACAGTACAAAAGGTATCTAAGCGATGAAAGCTTGATATCTTACCGGATATGTAAGCTTAGTTATTTCGCTTTGTTCTATTGCAATTGTTAGTCTGTTTGCATTTAATTTGATTTAAGTAATCAATGTTAGTAGGTTTTTATTTGGATATGGTTGTTGTTCGCAAATGTGAGTGAGTGCCTGCGAAAAAACGAAGGGAGGGTAATAAAACAATGAAAAATGTTAAACACATTATTTTTTATACTACTGCTTATCAAAGTTAGTTCTGTTCAATAAATCAAATCTTGTAAAAACAACATGATGTCCTGTTTAAAATGAAAGGACGTCCTGTTAAAATTACCTGATGATACTGTTGATTTGTGTCAGTTGGATTTTCTTTCGATTCCATATTGTTTGCATAATTTTGGTCTTTTACGGTTTTTTACAATACAATTGACACTCTTCAAATTATAAAGGGTCCGCCAATAACTTTTTTTTTTTTTAAATACTACGAAAAAAAACTACTGAATATCTTCACAATTTTTTTTATTTGAAAGTACAATCCTTCCGGTTAATAATGGAAAATAATTTCATTCAAATGGCTGCCTCGGCTGGCCTGCAGTAGCCTACACGATCGGTCCAATTTTTAAGCACACTATCCATTGTGTACCGCTGTATTCCACCAATGGCTTCACGATTATTATCATTTAAAGCGTCAATTTTCTTTTGTTGAAACTAAATGCTGCGAATATCCTCCTCTTCAATTCTTGTGAACAAAAATTCGTTCAACATGGCCCGATAACGATCACCATTGACTATAATGGCCACTCCTGCTCATTTTCGAAGAAAAATGGCCCAATTATGCCTCCGGACCAAAATCTGCACCAAACAGTGACTCGTGTTGGGTGTATCGGCTTTTCAATGTATGCGTACGGGTTTTCTGTCCCCCATATACGAATTTGCTTGTTTACATACCCGCCAAGATCAAAATGAGCTTCATCTGAAAAGATGATTTTTTTGGCAAAATCGATATCTTCTCGAGGTCGATCGCAGGCCCACTTAGCGAAAACGCACTGGATAGTCAATTGGCTTCAACTTCTGAACCAATAACTCTTTGTATGGCATCATACCAAGGTGCTTATGCCAAATTCGTCTCAATGATGTCTGAGTAATGTTCAATTATTGAGAACGACGGTGAATTGATGTTGATGGCGCTTTACGCACGCTTTCTGCCACAGAGGCAATATTCTCGGGTGTACGCACTGTTTTCACGCTTTGGTTTATAGATGAGGATGCCAGTTTCTTTCACTTTTTTCAAAAGATAACGAACATACGGAGCTGACGGTGCTTCTCTCCTTCCAAAATCCGTACTCAATTTTCGCACACATTTTGCAACATTACCATGATTTTAAAGTAATTTCACAGTATTTCCCAGCGTTCTTAAAGCGTATACCCCACCACCGGAAGAATAAAACTAATTATCTGTCAGATCAGACATGAGCTAACAGCTAAGTGTTACCATTCACGAAATAAGCACTAAAAGGTAATAAACTAATAATAATAAAACGTAAGATGGCGAACCCTTTTACCCTTAAGTCAATTGGTAAAACAAAGAAGAATTTGGTTTACGGTAGATGCATAAGTTGCCTGGCAAGGTGTGACTTTCTACATTAGCTTAAGTTCGTCCAAATCTATTTCTTCGATTTCAGTCAAAATATGTCGGTTGACATAGGTTTAACATACACCATTGACCAAAACCTTCCGTTGTTGAAGAAAAAAGTAAAGAAAATCCATACCAAACTGTCATCCAGCATTAACTTTTCGACGTTGACGTAAGAGGTTCTTTTGGGCCTTTGATTTTACAGCAGGCACGGAGCTTCATTCCTAAAACCTGTTTTCGAAAAACGCACTATTTGTGTAAATTTGGTAGTACAGTTTTTAAAACGAATTTTTCGTTTTTCTTTTTCTTTCGAAAGTATGATACTCAGTTTCTGTCAGTGTCGAAAAATTGCACTCTAATTTTTTTTTGAAAAAAAGGGTAATTGGTAAATTTGTCATTATGTCAGTTGAAAGACAAGAACCAGGTCTTAAAAGTGGCTAAACAATCTTTTGAAGTATTGCCTATTGAAGTATCTACGATTAATAAAAAGAAATATGAATTATTGTTATAATGAAAACTTTTAACTACTGTGCTTCCATAACCATTATCGTTGTTTACAACTCTTATAAAATATTGCAATTTTCTTATCTCATTACCCGTTAAATTCACATAAATTGTGTATTGTTAGTTTTAACTTGGATAAAAATGGTTCACACAAAAAGGCAATATTGACATTAACTTTTAACAAACATTTTAAGTTGTAGTTCTCAGGTCCTTACAAGTAACTTATTAGTATAGTTCATGAAGTGACGCATCGTACAGTTGCGCCGTTGCCACAAAGTCGTTACGCAATTTTAAAGTGCGTCATAAAAGCGAAGAGTTTCATTGAAAATTCAATGCTACTATAAGCATCGTATCTGTTTTCTCTAGCAATTTACAGCTCGGCTTAGTCAGCAACATTGTTTTGTTGTTTGAAAGGGGAGTAATATTAGTTGAGAGATAGTCTCATTCCAATTGTTAAAAACACAGATTTTGTCTCAAAGTCTACCGACACAATGATTTAGTTTCTTTGATGTAAAATATGCCAAAGCAAAGATCTCCAAAGTTCAAGAACAAAGAAGTAAGCGCAACCTCTTTTGCTTAAGGAGGTCAATTTAATAAGGTAAAACATGAAAACATCCTTCTCCCCGTGTAATCCAATCTCCAATTAGCTTTAAGTTTCTTGATCGATGATTTGATACTCATAGCAACAGTTTATTCGCTTTAAATAAATTAAGGTATATGTACCTGGTTAAAAACAAGATCAAAAATTGAGTCGCAGAAAAGAAATGTCTGTTATCGTTTGTGGAATTAAAAAAGGTCTTATTTACCCTTATGTTAATTAATATTATATATTTCATATCTATGTCGCACCTAAAATTAATAACACTATACTCAGCAACAGATTCAGTACGTGTTAGAATTTGCGCAGCTGTGCAAATCATTTGGTGTGATCAAAAATGATCAAAAATATCTCAAGGATGATGTGATTCACCTATGGATTATCTCATTGTTACCTGGGAGTACATTAAATTAGCATATCATAAATTGAGGAACTCTTTTATTTCCTCCGATTCTTGAGAACCTTTTGATTTTTTGCGAAAAAAGTATTAATTTATAAGGTTACCTTTTTCAAGAATGGTTTAATTGTTTTATGTTGTCTCATAAAATACTTAAAAAATTGTCTGTCAGTCATTAAGAAAAAAATCGAAAACGAACCCAATCCCAACCTCTTCTTTAAGTTAGTCATGCTCATTATGGTGAGATCTTCCTTGGATCTTTCAATGATTCACTTTTAGGCTTGTGACTTTCTTTTTTAATTTCCAAACATGAATCGGAAATGTTTTTTTTTTTCATATCGAATAAAGATTATGTTGCCACGAATTGTTTGACCTGGTTTATGGTAAGAGTATATATTATGATAGTTGAATACCGGCTTTAGGGTCCGAATTATTGTAAATGAAAAATGTCGCTAGAAAAACTGTCGCTCACTTGTCAAGGAAATACTGAAGCTAATTTTCAATATTTCAAAATTGTTCAAATACATTTTTTATTTACAAATTCCCTGGTTTGTTTGTTTTGAGTGACTAATTAAAACCTCTAAAATAAGGTAAATCACCAAGGTTTTTGAAATTTCGGCACCACCCAATTATCTTAAAATTTGTGTCAAGATAAGAACCGATATAGACACAATTATAATAATATTTAGTATTGAGTAATTCCAAGTTGTTTCTTGGATAGTAGAAAAATAGATAACATAAACAAGATATTTACATTACCGCTCATTTGCGGAGATAACATACATAAATACACTATATATAACTATATAAGTGTATAACGCCCCTAGACAGATCAGACCATTGTATTATACCTATCTGCAAATTTCTCGTGTCAAGCTAATCCAGTAAGAGAAAGAGCTCCGCAGAGAACCGTGTGACAATACGAGAAAGCCAACTGGGACGGTCTCAATAACTTCTTCCGGATCTTTAACTGGTCGCTATCGCTATGCTTCCTCGATAGTGACGTTGACTCAAGCGCAGATGTGATTACTAATATTATTATTTTAGGAATGACAACTTTTATCCCGAATAGGGTTAAAAGCATCAAACCCAAAAAAAGTCATGGTTTGATTCAAGCTATAAAGAGGTTATCAGGAAAAAAGAAGTAAGGTTCCTGTGTTTTAGAGCCAACCCTAAGGATAACTGGAATAAGTTTAAACAAGCCAGAAGGCCTACAAGGGCCATATTCGACGGACAAAGTTCTTGCATGAACATAAATTAAGGCAAAAAATTCTGCAATGTCCCAAAGGCAGTACAAATTTTTGGTCATTTGTGAAAATATGAAGAATTCTTCCTTTTCTTCGGTCCCTACGCCCGTCGATAATGACACTCCAGTTGTTAGCTCAGTTAGTTATGCAGTTTTTCTCAAACTCTTTGCTGTCAGAGAGTAATGATTCCCCCAGTTCTTGAGCGCGTCAATGATTCCATGGGACAAATCTTCTTTCCTAGTTGTGCTGTAGTGAGAGCCCTTAAATATCTCAACATATATAAATCTGTTGGTACGGTCCCCTTCTTCATAAGGTCATGGAAACGCTGATAAACTTTATCAGCTCAAGAAATATGTCGAAGACCGAAAGCTGCTTAATGACCGGCAGTACGGCTTTCGCAGCAACAGGTCTACTGGTGATTTAATGGTCTATCTCAAAGAACAGGTATAGAATTCAATTTACATGAACACATGGCGTGGAGCCCTTATTTCACGGTGGAATCGAAATCCACACTGTCTTTGGAACAGTTTTGCCTCTTGTTAATTTTTAATTTTCAAATTTTTCAATTATTGCGACCCGCCACTGTCGCTATGATTATCCTTCAATCCTCAATCATTAACGCAAGTACCAGTTTGGTCACCCATAAATTTCCCATACTGGTTGATGTTTTTCTATCTATATATCTGAGCCCAGAAGCGATTTACTCAGATACCGAGAACGAATCTCTCGACAACCACAGCCACTCTGGAACTCCCACAAGGGGGCCTACCGCGACTGTAGTTGACACACATATGTTAGACTAATGTGTGGGGCTACAAACTACCCCAGAGCACCAGTTTATTCAATAGACATGGTGGTCTTTCTACTGATTTTATGTACTTCTGTGAATAAATACACGTACACTTTTTCACTAGGAAATTCCCAGCTTTGTTAATTTATGGCTCAACAGGAACACTGGTGTCCATTGTCATGCAGTCTTTTACCAGTTACAGCCGCGATGAGCAAAGCTGGAAGACTGCATGACTCATTGCCATGCACCACCATCATAATTGAAAAGACTAATATTCATTAGTGCCTTTTCTATCATTTTGATATCAAGTACAGTCTCAATTATTATTTTACAATTATTATACATAATCAATTTGCTTTATGATCATGATACATGTACAATGAAGCGTATGTTCATTCGCCCAGACCGAAGTCTGGTTTCCACCCTGCACCATACTTGGAGGTTAAACGCTTCCGCACATGAGCAGCAAGGAATATTTTACTTAGGTAACAAAACCTTTTCTAAATTCCTCACCCACTCTTCGCAGGGACTCTCAAAGAACAAAGGAACAAATCTTAACATCGTTTTGGACAAAGTAAAATCGTTGCACTTGATATTTCAAAGCCATTTGATAGAGTTTGGCAAAAGGCTCTCTTATCGTTAATGAGTGCTTTCGGTATTGACGAGTAATTCCTTCGTTGGGTTAGAAACTTTCTTTCAAATCGTTCTATACAAGTTGTATTGGACGGGTTCAAGTCTGAAAATCCCAAAATAAATGCTGGTGTGCCCCAGGGCTCCGTTTTGTCTCCGTCCCTCTTTCTCATTTTTATAAATGATCTCTTGTCTGTAACTTCTAATCCAATTCATTGTTTCGCTGACGATAGCACCCTTAGCTTTTCATATTCGTTCCCAGATTCAATCTCTCCACTTCGGATGTGGAATTGGAACTCATTAAACTCTGACTTAAACAGCATTGTACAATGGGGAATTAAGAACCGTGTAGAGTTTAATACTTCGAAAACTCAATGCTGTCTTGTATCGTTGAGGCGAGATATACCTCCCCTGCCACTGTCCATGACTAGCACTTGCATATCAATGACACCGAACATCTCGAGATTCTCGGCATGTGCATCACTGACCACCTCTTGTGGACCGAGCATATACGCGATGACGCCAAAAATGCCGCAAGATGTTTGGGTTTCTTAAGAAACTTTACTCCCCGTCTGATCTGGCTATTATCTATAAGAATTATATCCGTCCAAAACCTGAGTAGAATTCTCTGGACAGGTGCTTCAGCTACATACTTAAGCCTCTTTTAAAAACTCTAACTCAACTGGCCTTAGGCTTTATTTCCTGTGAGGCCAAAAGATTAATTGATTTTCAGAAAATTTGACGCGGTCGATTTGTGTATCCCTTTTGGTTGGGTCATTCTCGTATACGAAATATTCCCAAAATGGTTTTTTTTAAAGAAGTAGACTCGATAAAAATATTGAAACTTTTAGACATAATACGTGGGTAAAGACCAACGTCAGCCAGGTCAGCTAGTACACATAACTTTTTCGAGATATCAATGCAAATATATTGTTTAAGATTAATTAAAACTATATTGTTTTTGATTTTATCTTTTTTAACGGATACTGATATACAAATTCCCTTGTTGATTTTTTTTCCAATCTTAACATCTGGCTTGTGAACATTTAAAGCCTTCCCAGACGGGTTCCTTATGGTTTTTGTTAAGTACCTATTTGCCTTTAAACTAAACAGAGTTTTGCTCATATGCTCACATTACAACATTCTCATTAATACCAATCGCTTCATAAATTTTGTGCAACCTTTTAAAATCGTTTTCCTTTGCTATGAGCGGACTGATATAAACAATTTAAAATACCACAGCATCGTTTATGCTGAAACCAGTTAGTTAAATCTTTTAAGCGGTTTTAATAATAAAAACCTCCGATAGAAACCCCCCTGTAGAAATCTTGTTTATACCTGAGTCTCTGTTTTATTGAAATGAAAAATATATAAAAAAAAAGCTTGATTTAAGCAAATGATCTCACGGACAAAGTGGCAAGCCTTTGCGTTTGTGGAAAAGAAAAAAAGAAATACAGGTATTAAACTTTCCGTAAAAAACAAAAATAAAAATAACGCCATCACGAACTCAATCTCAAACAATCTCACATATGGCTACACCCTAGAGGCATGCTGAAATAAGTAAATTTTATATTGCCAAACTCTACTTAACTTTCAATTGCAATTATTTGTAGGTTACTCACTTTTATAGAATAGAGAAGTCTCTAGAGAGAAACAAAGTACAATTGACTCTATCTCTATCTTCAGAGTGTCTGATTTGCTGGTCAAAATAATTGACATTCGAATGTCAAGGCAGTGCTGTCACTTTCAATTCTACAAATTGCAAACCAGTAAAGAAGTTAGGAAAAAGTAACCACAAACTTGTAAAAGTTACAAGTTCAGAAGTGAGAAAAGTCGATAATATCATCAAAAGTATCATTTGAGTTGTGAAATTGAATCATTTTTTAAAGAAAAGTACAGAAGGGGAACTCTTAACCGAACTACTCACTGTCACTAACCCACAAGCAAAAGCATGACAATCTCTTTGATCTTGTGAGTCACAATGTCAGCGTTGATTAATTGATCTAACTTTATTGTAGTGTTTGCGTCAAAGTTACAAAGCTTTCAATTAAATTTATCTATTAAGCTTTTATTGCAATTGAATTAGGTTCACTTGATATTCGTGTTGATAAAGATAGAAAAAAAACGTTTGTTTATTTTCAGAAGTTCTTATCGAAGATGTAAGATAAAATGTTGGTGTTCATAATGTATTATTTACTTTCTTAGAACTCAGTCCATTCGCTTATCAAATTAACAATGAATATATTTACCTAACCTTGAGTTTGTGGGTATGTTTTTTAGCTCATTTTGATAAAAAATAAACCATCAAACCTGGCAATCTCTATTTCATTGCATTGCAATCTTATCCTTCGCTGCAGAAAATAATAATAAATTAATATTAATAGCAAGTCGTTTTCAACGTTTGTAAAAGTGTAAGCTACTGCAATTAAGCTTTTCTGGTTATTTTGTTGACAAAATTAAGACGAGTGCTGATGATTACTATTTACCAAGAATTTTTCTTATAAAATAGTACAAACAATAGTGTTTTGTTTCTTGAAAAAAGCAAAACAATTGATAGTTTGTTTCTATAAAACGCCAAGAGGAAACATCAAAAAAGTGAATCACTGTGGAGACATTACAAACTTCTTCCTCATGTGAGAAGAATTTTAACGACCAGTTTCAGAGTGGAATCTTGACTTGAGCATTGTAAGTAAGAAGATAAACAAAACCGGAATTGGTTGAATGTAAATGATGCGACTGTGATTTCGAATTTGCATTATGTTGGTGTTGCATTAATATTTCATGAGCTGTGCCTGCTCTGAGTAAACCAGCTTCCTGTTTTCTTCCAAAAGGAAAAAATACGTACATCAGTTCGATCTCTCTGGATAGCAACTACCAAAGCTGTTTCATGACTGTTGATATAAATTCAGTTACTAACGGTATGGAAAATGTGTTTTTCGTCATACTGGAACAGATATAGCTTCCTTTTAATGACGTTAAAGTTTTGAGTCATTTCGATTTGATATTACCGATCTATGAGGGGAGTTCAATAGAGACTGAGAGTGACGTCATAAAACTTTTATTATACAAAATTATTCATCGACGGACTGATCACGTTCAAGATACTCTCCATTCAAAGCTATACACCTGTTCATGCGCCTCTGCCACTCTTTGAAGACATGTTCAAAGCCATTTGAAGATAGGCGCATTAAAATCGCCTCTAAAGCTTTTAAAGGAGCTGGCAGCGGATGGAAAGCCCCTCCCTTTGAGGTCCTTTTTGGCTGTGGAGTATAAAAAAAAGTCGTTTGGAGCCAGGTCGGGGCTATAGGGTGGGTCTGGTATAAATAAATAAATTAAATGGCGCGACAGCTCTTGAAGAGCCAAGGCCGATTCCGAACGATAAAGTTGAGAAGCACTTTTTCATGACATATGATACTCTTTGAAGTTTTGTCAGTTCTTCGCAAGAGGCAGTGCCCGTGAAAGATGAAATAAAAACTATGGGCGCGATTAGGATTGGAACCCACGATGTTCTGCTTAGCAGCCAACACACCTAACCACTAAGCTACGGACACTACGGGCGGGTGCGGTACCATTTCGATATTTTTTCTGGTCATGAAGTCTTGACCCTTAACCGCGACGTGTGGCCTGGCGTGTCTTGGTCCAATTTCCAACGAGCTCTGAACGCTTCTTAGGGATGTAGTCTATCATCATTTTCTTTGAAACGGATATGCAGTAGACGACATTAAATGTCAGGCCTTTTGGAACCATGTGAGTATACATCATACCTGCCGGGACCACCCTTCAGCTCGCAGCTCTCACGGCTTTCCAAATACTCCTTGTGCCATCGCATCGAAAACACTTGCTTTCACCCATAACACTATTGTCATATGCTTTTTTCAAGTCGACGTAGGGGTTTTTCGCGGTTTTTTTTATTAATAAAACGCAAAACTTTATGGGGTAACGTTGTTCGCGAAATTCAGGCATCGTAAAAGTTTAGAGGCGAAATTTTTCAAGCTTCTCGCGAATCCGCATAAAAACCGAACAAAACACGCTATCTACTTCCAGTTTGCACTAATCGACTGAGAATTGGACAGGCGAATGGTGGCGCGGTGATAGTTCCAGTAGTTCCCAAACTAAGGCGCTACTCTCAGACTTTATTGAACAACCCTCGTATCATTATGACCGCATCCATATTTTTGAAATGTCTCTCTTGGTTGCTGAAAGAAATTTTAGACTTGCTGTCAGACAATTTTTGTTAATCATCCCTCAAATATGTATCGTTGGTGCCATATGACACCTTTGACCTCTAGTAAAACTGTTTGTCCAGAGACTGTCTTACTCTTTTTAAAGTTTTTCCACCTTCAGTCACGAAGACAAATCTTACACCCACTTTTAAATAATTTATTCATTGTATTGACGCCAAGAGCTACATATATCTCTAGTATCGAAACTTTGAGCCTGTGACGTTAAAGTCGTCTCAACTACAGAAACCTTATTGCAAGTATATGACAGCATATACCTTTGACAATAAGCCTGATATAAAACGCGAGGCCAATTTTGTTCACTGAATAATCAGAACGATTAATTAAAACCTTTAAGACCTTCTCAGCTTTCTGGCACTTGTACGTCTTTCAAAAAGAATTTCCCTTGTACTACTTTCACTTTCATTTCTTTCGTGCCTTGTACTAAATGAAACCCCGTCAAAGCTGTTCTTCTTCGCAAAATGTAAGTCTTTGCTAAACGACCTTACTGGCCACTGACTTGGACTACCCCAACAACGACAACCTGTTGGCCTAGTTTAATCAGAATTCAGCACATTGTCTGTTCATGACGTCTGTCTACCAGCCTTCAAGAGACAAATTCCAAAATCAATAAAATAGAAACAAAAATTGCACCAGTACGTGCCGCCCATACTACAACCCACGGCTATGACACATTGCAAAAGAAAATATACAAAAATAACAACAAATTATACAACAGCAACAAATAATAAACAAAAACAATTAAATTCACGACGACTCGCCATCCGAAATTGTAGTTAACTTTAATTCTCCAAGAGGAACATAAAAATAGACCCGGCATGCCGGTCGGCGATCGAGTAACGATGGCGACCGATTTGGTGGCACAGTGGAAGTAAATTCAGTAAAATGTGATAGAAGTTGACAGCGAAAATGGATGGCTTTCAATTTCTATTTCAGGCGACACTAATTATTTCATTTAATTAAAATTGAATTTTTGTAAAACTAATTTTGAAAGTCCGACAGTGGGAAGAGTTGCAAGTTTTCATTTGTTTCCCTTAGATTTAGCTTTGGACCACTGTACCTGTCCTATGGAACGAACTTACAATTTTCCTTATAGATAACCTTGAGCTTTTTTTTTATTTCGTTTATTTTTGTGTGACTGGAGGGAGGAATATTTATCCATATTCTATCCTTCGTCTCTGGCGCACTGTGTGAAATATAGGTTTAGTTGTTTTCCTTTTTTTTGTACAAAACGACTAGAGGAATGAATGGGGCCCCATAAGCATTGGAAACTCATTGAGAAAGGAAGGTGGTGCTTGGTGCTATACACGGTAGAGTCAATTAGACATTTCGAACAAATGTTCCGACATGAATGCAACAAGAAGCTAATCAAGTGTACTCGGGGAGCGAAAAAAAAGGAACAACTTATTGTAAAGTGCATTGCTTTCAAAACGGGTTGAGAATTAGATATATGACCTTCGGTGGGAGTGGATGAAATTTGATTCGCTCAAGGCCAGTATAGTACAAGCAGTCTTAAAGGCTTACATAAATCGCTAACAATTGAGGTGTAAGTGTTGCTCACAACAAGGGATCTTTACATGTTAATTTGTCTTAAAAAGGTACTAATCCCTCTGAAATAGTTGGATTTATTTTAAAGGATGATTCATTGTGGATTGATTTATTATTTCAACGATTCATGACATTTACATTTTTAAAATAATATCGTGTAAATGTTTATCACAACTATGCCTGAGGTAGTTTATTGGGAAGATCCGACTTGTAAATACATTGAGATTGGTATCTCGTGAAAAACTCGAGCAATGATGGCTTCTGAAAAATAGATTTTTGCTGGCCTGCTTCAAGATCTGAGACGTTAAATATCTCCAGAACAATAGTCCAACGTGTGATTTCTCACGATCTAGATAACGCCAGTTCACCATACCAAAAGGTGAAGTTAAGTACGCGACAAAGTGATATCAGAACAAATCCATTATTTCATGCGCCGCTGTGCTGTCTGTATGGCATGCCTCCTTGTTAAAACTGTATGTAACTGTAGTTAAGTTCGATGTTCGATAGTGATTAGACAGATTTTACATCGTCTCCGGCAAAATTATTAAGAATCGTGTAACAGGCATATATCCTGAATTATTACTTGTGCAAGAATCGTTGAAGCTTTGTTGTCAGTTAAGTCTGATGCCATAGGTTTGGATGAAATCAACCCCAAGTTTCTTAAGCTTCTACTTCCCTTCCTCTTAAAATACATCACTCACATCTTCAATCAAATTCTAACAACGTCTGAATATTCTCTTTCGTGGAAAAAGGCTAAGATTATTCCGATACCGAAATCTCAATCTAAACCTAACTCTGAATTTAGACCTATAGCAATATTGCCTTTTCTATCAAAGGTCTTTGAAAAGTCCATCCTGAAACAGATGCAAGTTTATCTTAAAAGTAACGCACTTGTAAACCCAGCACAATCCGGGTTTAGAGCGCAAAGAAGTTGTAAAACTGCCCTTTTGCTTGTCGTAGATGATATCCGCAAAAATTTGGACAACAACTGCCCTACTTTTCTAACTCTATTAGACTTCTCCAAAGCCTTTGATACGGTGAATCATTCTCTCCTCTGTAAAAAGCTGCTGCATATATTTCACTTTTCTCGCCTGGCGGTGAAACTTACAAATTCTTATCTGAATGGTCGCTTGCAATGTACGGCTGTATGAAACAATATTTTTTCATCGTTGCTAAGTGTCCCAGCTGGAGTTCCACAGGGATCCATTCTTGGGCCATTAATTTTCACATTTTATGTCAACGAAATTCCTCAAATCACTAAGTATTGTACCGTCCATATGTTTGCGGACGACGTTGAACTTTATCTTAGTTCCAAATTAGACGCCGTCAATAACGCTATCGAAAGAAAGAACGCAGATTTAGAGATAATTCAACAGTGGGCAATTAAACATAGTCTATCATTGAATCCCGTGAAGTTGAAAACCATTTGCATTTTCAAGCGAAAATTAGACACTTCTCTATTTCCGCCTATGAAACTTGGTCAGTCTTCTATAGAATACGTATTTAAAGTTCGTAACCTTGGAATTATTTTCAACAATTCTCTCACCTGGACTGATCATGTTTTGGCTACAATTGGTAAGGTCTACGGTGGTCTTCGACTCTTATGGTCCACGCAAAATTGCTTGCCAATCAATACCAAAATGTTACTTGTAAAGTCTTTATTATTGCCAATCTTGTTATACGGGTGTGAGATCTTTTGCTGGGTCGATTCCATTACTAGAAGGAAATTGAACGTTGTCTACAACAATTTTGCCAGATATATATTCAAAAAATGCCTGTTTGATCAACCCCACAAGCAGGGTTGGAAATGATTGTAGTCCTTCTAGTCCTGGACGAGTTAATAAAATGCAAGGCATTTTTTTCGGGGAGCGAAAAAAAAGGAACAACTTATTGTAAAGTGCATTGCTTTCAAAACGGGTTGAGAATTAGATATATGACCTTCGGTGGGAGTGGATGAAATTTGATTCGCTCAAGGCCAGTATAGTACAAGCAGTCTTAAAGGCTTACATAAATCGCTAACAATTGAGGTGTAAGTGTTGCTCACAACAAGGGATCTTTACATGTTAATTTGTCTTAAAAAGGTACTAATCCCTCTGAAATAGTTGGATTTATTTTAAAGGATGATTCATTGTGGATTGATTTATTATTTCAACGATTCATGACATTTACATTTTTAAAATAATATCGTGTAAATGTTTATCACAACTATGCCTGAGGTAGTTTATTGGGAAGATCCGACTTGTAAATACATTGAGATTGGTATCTCGTGAAAAACTCGAGCAATGATGGCTTCTGAAAAATAGATTTTTGCTGGCCTGCTTCAAGATCTGAGACGTTAAATATCTCCAGAACAATAGTCCAACGTGTGGTGATTTCTCACGATCTAGATAACGCCAGTTCACCATACCAAAAGGTGAAGTTAAGTACGCGACAAAGTGATATCAGAACAAATCCATTATTTCATGCGCCGCTGTGCTGTCTGTATGGCATGCCTCCTTGTTAAAACTGTATGTAACTGTAGTTAAGTTCGATGTTCGATAGTGATTAGACAGATTTTACATCGTCTCCGGCAAAATTATTAAGAATCGTGTAACAGGCATATATCCTGAATTATTACTTGTGCAAGAATCGTTGAAGCTTTGTTGTCAGTTAAGTCTGATGCCATAGGTTTGGATGAAATCAACCCCAAGTTTCTTAAGCTTCTACTTCCCTTCCTCTTAAAATACATCACTCACATCTTCAATCAAATTCTAACAACGTCTGAATATTCTCTTTCGTGGAAAAAGGCTAAGATTATTCCGATACCGAAATCTCAATCTAAACCTAACTCTGAATTTAGACCTATAGCAATATTGCCTTTTCTATCAAAGGTCTTTGAAAAGTCCATCCTGAAACAGATGCAAGTTTATCTTAAAAGTAACGCACTTGTAAACCCAGCACAATCCGGGTTTAGAGCGCAAAGAAGTTGTAAAACTGCCCTTTTGCTTGTCGTAGATGATATCCGCAAAAATTTGGACAACAACTGCCCTACTTTTTCATCGTTGCTAAGTGTCCCAGCTGGAGTTCCACAGGGATCCATTCTTGGGCCATTAATTTTCACATTTTATGTCAACGAAATTCCTCAAATCACTAAGTATTGTACCGTCCATATGTTTGCGGACGACGTTGAACTTTATCTTAGTTCCAAATTAGACGCCGTCAATAACGCTATCGAAAGAAAGAACGCAGATTTAGAGATAATTCAACAGTGGGCAATTAAACATAGTCTATCATTGAATCCCGTGAAGTTGAAAACCATTTGCATTTTCAAGCGAAAATTAGACACTTCTCTATTTCCGCCTATGAAACTTGGTCAGTCTTCTATAGAATACGTATTTAAAGTTCGTAACCTTGGAATTATTTTCAACAATTCTCTCACCTGGACTGATCATGTTTTGGCTACAATTGGTAAGGTCTACGGTGGTCTTCGACTCTTATGGTCCACGCAAAATTGCTTGCCAATCAATACCAAAATGTTACTTGTAAAGTCTTTATTATTGCCAATCTTGTTATACGGGTGTGAGATCTTTTGCTGGGTCGATTCCATTACTAGAAGGAAATTGAACGTTGTCTACAACAATTTTGCCAGATATATATTCAAAAAATGCCTGTTTGATCAACCCCACAAGCAGGGTTGGAAATGATTGTAGTCCTTCTAGTCCTGGACGAGTTAATAAAATGCAAGGCATTTTTTTCGGGGAGCGAAAAAAAAGGAACAACTTATTGTAAAGTGCATTGCTTTCAAAACGGGTTGAGAATTAGATATATGACCTTCGGTGGGAGTGGATGAAATTTGATTCGCTCAAGGCCAGTATAGTACAAGCAGTCTTAAAGGCTTACATAAATCGCTAACAATTGAGGTGTAAGTGTTGCTCACAACAAGGGATCTTTACATGTTAATTTGTCTTAAAAAGGTACTAATCCCTCTGAAATAGTTGGATTTATTTTAAAGGATGATTCATTGTGGATTGATTTATTATTTCAACGATTCATGACATTTACATTTTTAAAATAATATCGTGTAAATGTTTATCACAACTATGCCTGAGGTAGTTTATTGGGAAGATCCGACTTGTAAATACATTGAGATTGGTATCTCGTGAAAAACTCGAGCAATGATGGCTTCTGAAAAATAGATTTTTGCTGGCCTGCTTCAAGATCTGAGACGTTAAATATCTCCAGAACAATAGTCCAACGTGTGGTGATTTCTCACGATCTAGATAACGCCAGTTCACCATACCAAAAGGTGAAGTTAAGTACGCGACAAAGTGATATCAGAACAAATCCATTATTTCATGCGCCGCTGTGCTGTCTGTATGGCATGCCTCCTTGTTAAAACTGTATGTAACTGTAGTTAAGTTCGATGTTCGATAGTGATTAGACAGATTTTACATCGTCTCCGGCAAAATTATTAAGAATCGTGTAACAGGCATATATCCTGAATTATTACTTGTGCAAGAATCGTTGAAGCTTTGTTGTCAGTTAAGTCTGATGCCATAGGTTTGGATGAAATCAACCCCAAGTTTCTTAAGCTTCTACTTCCCTTCCTCTTAAAATACATCACTCACATCTTCAATCAAATTCTAACAACGTCTGAATATTCTCTTTCGTGGAAAAAGGCTAAGATTATTCCGATACCGAAATCTCAATCTAAACCTAACTCTGAATTTAGACCTATAGCAATATTGCCTTTTCTATCAAAGGTCTTTGAAAAGTCCATCCTGAAACAGATGCAAGTTTATCTTAAAAGTAACGCACTTGTAAACCCAGCACAATCCGGGTTTAGAGCGCAAAGAAGTTGTAAAACTGCCCTTTTGCTTGTCGTAGATGATATCCGCAAAAATTTGGACAACAACTGCCCTACTTTTCTAACTCTATTAGACTTCTCCAAAGCCTTTGATACGGTGAATCATTCTCTCCTCTGTAAAAAGCTGCTGCATATATTTCACTTTTCTCGCCTGGCGGTGAAACTTACAAATTCTTATCTGAATGGTCGCTTGCAATGTACGGCTGTATGAAACAATATTTTTTCATCGTTGCTAAGTGTCCCAGCTGGAGTTCCACAGGGATCCATTCTTGGGCCATTAATTTTCACATTTTATGTCAACGAAATTCCTCAAATCACTAAGTATTGTACCGTCCATATGTTTGCGGACGACGTTGAACTTTATCTTAGTTCCAAATTAGACGCCGTCAATAACGCTATCGAAAGAAAGAACGCAGATTTAGAGATAATTCAACAGTGGGCAATTAAACATAGTCTATCATTGAATCCCGTGAAGTTGAAAACCATTTGCATTTTCAAGCGAAAATTAGACACTTCTCTATTTCCGCCTATGAAACTTGGTCAGTCTTCTATAGAATACGTATTTAAAGTTCGTAACCTTGGAATTATTTTCAACAATTCTCTCACCTGGACTGATCATGTTTTGGCTACAATTGGTAAGGTCTACGGTGGTCTTCGACTCTTATGGTCCACGCAAAATTGCTTGCCAATCAATACCAAAATGTTACTTGTAAAGTCTTTATTATTGCCAATCTTGTTATACGGGTGTGAGATCTTTTGCTGGGTCGATTCCATTACTAGAAGGAAATTGAACGTTGTCTACAACAATTTTGCCAGATATATATTCAAAAAATGCCTGTTTGATCAACCCCACAAGCAGGGTTGGAAATGATTGTAGTCCTTCTAGTCCTGGACGAGTTAATAAAATGCAAGGCAGCTAGGAGTACACTTCGGTTAAAATAACTGGGCTTTTAGAAATACATCACCTATGTACATGGGTCTACGACACAGTTCCCGTAGTGAAAGTGACCACTAACTGCTATTCACCTTTAGTAGATTTTAATAGAAACTTTCTTAATTTTATATTTGAAAAAGAGGATGGGATCCTTCAAGATATTGTTCTCTTCCTTTCTACACCGAAGGCTCAAAAATGAAATTAGGAAGTGGAGCTGGGGTGTTTTGTCAGTATCTCAATGTGAGAGTGTCATATAAACTCCTAGACGACTATAGTCTCTTCAAGACTGAGATTAATACTGTTGAAAACCGGCAGAACTGGTTCACCAAGAAGAAGTAAACTCCTCGGAGATTACATTTTTCGTGGACAAGGAGGCTGCTATTAAGGCCTTAGCCAGTGAGACTATAAGATGAAAGGCGGTTTTAAAATGCAGAAGGAAACTGAAAAGCATTTGCCACGCTAATCATGTTTAAGTCTGCTAGGTGCCTGGACATAGTAGTATAGGAGGGAATGAAACAGTAGATGAACTAGCAAGGAGAAGGTCAGAATCAAATTGGTACTCCAATTCAATAGAGTGGCGCGACAGCTTTTGAAGAGCCAAGACCTAGGTGCGTGTGAAGAATTGAAGGGACGCCGATTCCGAACGGCAAAGTTGAGAACCACTTTTTCATGACAGATTGATACTCTTGGAAGTTTTGTCAGTTCTTCGCAAGAGGCAGTGCCCGTGAAAGATGAAATAATAACTTTATGAGCACGAGTAGGATTCGAACCCACGACGTTCTGCATAGCGGCCAACGCACCTAACCACTAAGCTACGGACACTACAAGTTACTCCAATTAGTTATGCGTCCCGCTCGGCATGCTCAAAAGGAAAAAAGATTTTGTAACAGAAAAGCAAATGGGGCGACACTTGGCGGATCTCTGTGACAAACATGAGAAAATTCCTTGACTTCCGACTTAACCTTACCTAACCAGTTAAGTAGCATCCAAACTGGGACTCGAATTTGAGAAAAGTTTTGCCGATTATGCGCACCGAAAGTTCTTCGAAAAGAAGTATAAGTAATTTCTTTTTAAAAGTACTTGCTTTTGGTTCTTAAACTTCAAGTCTACATAAATCCAATAGTGAGGATATTCTATCTGATGGCTATATTATAAAAGGAGGTAGACAGATGAACGAACTTTCTTAATCTCCTCTACCGAAATGCCCTCGTTCAAGCAAAAGCATAAAATGCTTTAATTTAGTAACCAATTAATAAATTTCAAAACACATTTCGGTATTTTTCAAAAGGTTTCAGGTTAAGTTTCTATTTTTTTTTCCATAAACAAAATAAGAATTACTATGCATACACAATTTATTTCTTAAAAGCCGCCGCAACTTAAATTAAATTATAAAACTATTGAAACTGTTTGCATCTTGCACAATTTGTAATAATAACAATTAGGAAAACTTGTATCAATTTAAAAACAAACTAGGCTGACAGTTTTTCACGCTTTGTCAAAAGAATAGAAAACATGAACAAAAATTACTTCAAAAATTAGCCGATTTGTTCTTATCGCGTTTTTTGTTTTCAAAACAATTTCTTATCAGCTTTTAAGGGCTAGGGTTAAAAACTCTTTTCAAAGTTTAGTAGTAGCAAAGCCGCGGTGCCATCATGCGACACTTATAAGACAGTCGCGTCACAAAGTCTGAGTGCAATCAGCATTGAATTGTTAATGTGACAACTTGTGTGTTATGGTCACACCAATGCGTTAATTAAGTTTTTGTTTTCCTTTTTGATAATTATGACGAACTAGTTTAGGGCTTGAACTCAAGTTGAAAAGTTATCATTTCAAGTTCGCTGGAAATTCAAGAGAAAGTCGTCAACACTTGAAATTTTGTGTAATCAGTGTGAAAAGTTTTGAAAGACTTTTTCTAGACATGAAAGGTAAAATGTGTTGAAATGTTACCTTTGTTTCGATCTTGATTAGATTGTCAGGTTCGAATTAGAAGAAAAGATTAACAATGTACAATAGTATGAAAGTTCGGAAGTACAATGAAAAGTATTTAACATGATCTATGTGCCACACTCTACCTAACTAATTTTTATGACCTCAAATTCAATCGGAAAAGATTCCATTACATGAAAAAAATGCCCCATTTTCCACCGCTAAAATAGGTAAACACCAAGGCAAACAAATCCGAATCAACATTGTAGAAAGTACGCATTTCAGTGTTTGGTGCATCATCGTACAAATAGATTTTTAGCTACAAATTGATTCGATAGCTCTTATCCACCCTCAGCTCATCTCCATCTCTATTCATCTCTTATAGAGTGTCTGTGCTCGAAGAGGAGACCACATAATCAACACAAACATTTTTATATTTGTGTGTCCAATCCCAATTCAAAAATAAAATCTAGGGTATTGCTGCGCACAGCTCTTTTGTCAATTGTCACGTACAAATTTTATGATGAGATGACCTAAATAGGAAATAGAATTTTTTTTTCAAATGCAATCTCAACCCTCTCCAACGTATTGCGACGACTATACGGCATCATATCGGTTTGATTTCAACCAAAACTCATCTTATTTTGTTGTTCTCAAAATCAAAATGTTTCCATAACATTAAACTGGATCGATCTATCTATGAAAGTGCTTGGGCTTCAATTAAACGATCTACAATCTATTTGGAAGATGATAACTGCGAACACTCTAAATCCATTTGAAAATTCAATTTCGACTAACAAGACCCACAAATTTCTCTCATCGAAATTAGTTTTTTTTTCTAGTGGAGGGAACTCGCAGTGTGGTGATAGATAGATGCCTGACTTGAAATGCGTTTAAGGTCTAACCCTTGTAGATTTTTTTTTTTTTCAGGGACGGATTTTGTCTTATAAGAATTTTATTGAAAGCTGTAGCAATAGCTTTAAGGAAAAGGTTCCGAAATTAGAAACAACATTTCACCCCGTCTCTATTCCAGCACCGTTCCTGGAATTTTCTTGAAGAGCTAGAAGATTTCTTGGCGTTTCTCCCGCTTGGTCGCACGTTATGTCAATATTTTGTTTGTCGGTTTGTTTGTTGAATAAATCTTCAAAAAGGGCGTGGGTTGAATCTTGAATACACCAAACAATTTTTGTACTCAAATTTAAAATTTAAACAAAAAAATGTTCACTTTGAAGTTTTTTCTCCTACATTCTGATAATGTTTTTTTCCTTACTAACAATCCGTTCACCTGTTATCCATAAGGCACGTTTTGTGTTTTGTGCTTATCAAGAACATAATCTACAAAAAAAGATAGTGTAACCTTTCGGCTAGAACTAAGACTTTTGAGTCGCTTTTTGAGTAAGCCCAATGGTGGGGCCTTTTTGTATCAATATTTGAATTTTAAAAACAAAGGATGAGATTCTTCGGGGATTTTTTTTTTCTAAGATGAAAACTCTTTCTGGTTCAGTGGCTTTCAACTAGATAGCGAAGCCGCTTTTGGGAGCAATTCAATTGCGTTGTACTTATTCGTATTACCACAGAGTGATCCTTGTTTAACTCTTTGCTGAAATTGCTGCTATCAACAATAACAAGAACCAAAAATCAACTAATAAGCTCTTTTCTAGAAACTTCGGGCGCTGTTTTTATTGTTATGTGGACTCTTGTACACTTCTTCGACATAATTCTTGTTATTCAATACTCTTCTTCTAATGAATCATTTTTCAAAGTTTTCCATTACTTATACTTACTTACTTATGGTGACGCTAAAGTCCAGGTCGGACCGTGGCTTCATCCAACAAACGTCTCCAACAAGCTCGATCCCTAGCCAACCCATGCGTTGGACCGGGATGATGAGGGTTTTGTAGAGTGTCACTTTAGTTGCTCGGGAGAGGAATTTAGGAATTTACTACTCAATTGCCTTCTAAGTCCAAAGAAGCAGCGACTGGCAATGATGATTCTTCGTTTGATTTCAGCGCTGGTAGTGTTGTCTGAGTTGAAAGCGGATCCCAGGTAGACAAAGTCCTTAACTACCTCGAAGTTAAATCTGTCTATGTTGACGTTTGCTCCAAGACGTCGATGTTGGTTGTCCTTTCTTGTCGACAGCATCAACTTGGTCTTGCCCTCGTTAACCGCTAGACCCATCTTCCTGGCCTCCGTCTCAAGGCTCACAAACGACATCACGCTGTGTTCTTCCAATTATGTCAATGTCGTCTGCTTATCCTCGTAGCTGGACCGACTTTTGAAAGATTGTCCCTCTGGTGTTAACATTGGAGCTTTGCACAATCTTTTCAAGAATGATGTTGAAGAAATCGCATGACAAAGCATCGCCTTGTCTAAAATCTTTTTTGACATTTAGGTTTTTTCCGATCATGATGGAACAGCGTGAATTTTCCACTGTCATCTTACACAGACGGATGAGATTTTCTAGGATGCCAAAACAAGACATTGCTCTATAAAGTTGGTCTCTATGGACGCTGTCATACGCGGCCTTGAAATTGATGAAAAGATGGTAGGTATCAATTTGAAGTTCCGGGTCTTCTTCAAGATCTGCAGTAGGGTGAATATTTGATCGATGGTGGACTTTCCGGGTCTGAAGCCACACTGATAAGGACCTACCAGGTTGTTGACGAAGGGCTTCAGACGTTCACACAGCACGGCAGGCAAGATCTTATAGGCGATGTTAAGGAGACTTATACCTCTGTAGTTGGTGCAGTTCAGGGGATCTCCTTTTTTAAGGATCGGGCTGAGGTTCCATTCATCTGAGCTGGTGCATGCTCCTAACCAAATCATCTGTAGCTGCTTTGTACAGTTCGGCGGCTAGCCCGTCTGCTCCAGCGGCTTTGTTCAACTTTAGTTTAGATATAGCTATCTTCACTTCTTCCATGTTGGGTGTTCCATTACAGCATTTGTAATACTAGACGTGCACTTTCTGTCTACCGTTTTATATTTGCCATAATGATAACAGTTTTTGCTTTAGCAGTTTGTGTGTTCTTATCTTCACACCAAGTTTTCACTTCAACAGACGTTTAATACTCTTGTAGAACTGCGCTGGGTATAGGCAAGTTCCCAAGATCTAGGACACTTCAATGTTTCAAAGAAAATTAAAACATTTCCCACACTCGTTTATACCTGACAACAGCGGAGACACCTTACGCTATATTCTCGGCTCAGATTTTATCATCCACCTAAATTGGTGACGGTGGTGATCTATGTATCTACGTTGTCTACCTACCATCTCTGTCTCCACAGGTGAGTTGGATTTCCCAGAAATTATCGACGGGCTTAGAAACCAACTAATCTCAGAGATCAAACAATGATAAAAAATGTGTATCAGGTAGATGCAATTGTCTGCATTGTAATCAAGCAAACCTTGAGTAACCAAAAGGTGTTTTGTTATTGTTCAACTTGACGAAGTAGGTTGGGCATTTTTACACATTTCGATTGTTGGAAATTCCTTCATCCAAATCGCAGAAGATCTAGCAAAAGAAACGCCTAATATGACTTCGTCAGTCTCACAGTTGCTCAACAACGACATCTAGACACTAATGACAGTATTTCGGCATTAAAAATAAATCAGCAATCTTATTGATGTTATAAACTGTCAGAATTATTGTTCCCTTCTTTTGATCACATTTTAATTTGCTTTCAAGAAAATCACGTCGACGAAAGGATTAATTTCACTAATTTTTCTAGAACTGCGTCTTAAATCGCCCTTTTTCATTTCCAAACGCAATAGAGATTAAAAGAAAGATTCTTCAGTAATCAGCCATCATCATTAGTACGTGCTAAAAGCGCTTTATTACACCACCAACCGATCGATTTATGACACAAGTTTGAAGAGATTTTTCAATCAATTTATTCACTGTCTATTTTTACTCAAAAATTCTGAAACGATTCGACGTCAACCTAAATGCGTCCCTAATTATTGTTTTGACAATAAATTTTGATCGTTTTCAAAATTTATTTGCTAAAGAATTTGATGGGTTTATTGGCATTTGGGATGTGGAATGTTTCCATTAGAAGGCCGGAGCCGTTTTTGTCACTGAATTATGTTTTTAATATTCAATTCTTGCCGTCATCAATTAACAGTGACAGTTGAAAATTTTCAGAAAGGTACTAATTTTGATTTAATGTAATTTTTTCCGTTTATAACCAGTATTTCCCGAAACCCTTTCATGACGATCATAAACTCTCTCAAAAACTTGGATGCAATTTAGTTTTATGCTTCCGCGCGTTAATTGGACGCTTATAGAAATTTTAAAGAACTACTGCACTGCGCATTCATGTTGTTATGAGGCAAGACCCCTATCATAGAAATGTCCTAACCCAAACAAACGAAGTGTTGGTGAATACAAAATTTTATTACGCCAATGGACCTTCCAAATGCGTGTGTTTTTTTCGTTTCTGTGTTTTCCTTGAAAATTTTCAAACCAAGCAGGTGCGGGTGTGAAAATTGATGTGAGTCGTGATGGTTTGTTTTTTTTTTGTGAGTTGCTTAAATTAACCCGTTTAAGGCACGATCCACAATAAAACACAGTACTGGAAATTCCGGAAACGCATGGGTTGATTGAGAAAATTCATAGAAATCGAGTGGTTTATTTATTTTCAAAATTGTTTTACTGTTTCAGTTGTATTGTTGGGCACGGTGAAATCCTGGAACTGTTTTATAATTTCATAGTTTTGAAGGCGTTTCGAGTGTTTTCAGGCGTGTAATGTTTGCATTTGAAGTCATAAAATTTTGAAAACACGAACGTGTTGTTTCAAACGGAGGAAATATTTGAAAGGAAAAGAGACGAGTTTTGATAGAACGCACTACCTACTTTCGTTTTTATTTGCTTCCAAGTATTTTGAATGTTTTTGGATTTTATTTATTGGGTTAGAGGCTTAGAACTTAAAAAAAAAAAAAAACACAAAAAATTCGAAAAAATGAATGAAATATTTATTTGAATCGATAGTTTAAACCTTGCAATTTCATGCAAATGCTGACCGCGGCTGCGTCTCAGGTAGCTCATCCGCTGAGTCCAATTTTGGCATACTCTTCCACACATATCGGCCGGTATCTCACGAATGAATGCATGGATGTTGGCTTCCAGTGCGTCGATCGAAGCGGGCTTGTCCCTATAGACATTAGCCTCTAGGCGGCCAATTGACCGGCCCGAAACGTGAAATTAACTGTTCAACAAACTCGCCTCGCAATTGTGCCATTGTTTCGCATGCTGTGTGGCATGTGGCACCGTCTTGTTGAAACCACATATCATGCAAGTCAAGAACTTCCATTTCGGGCAAAAAAAGTTTGTTATCATCGCTCGGTAGCGTTCACCATTGACAGTAACGCTGCGATTCGCATCATCTTTGAAGAAATATGGCCCAATAATGCCGCCGGCCCATAAACCGCACCAAACAGTGGCTTTTTCGGGATGCATTGGTAGCTGTTGCAATGCTTCTGGCTGATCTTCACTCTAAATGCGGCAATTTTGCTTATTTACGTACCCATTCAACCAAAAATGAGCCTCATCGCTGAACACAATTTTTCGATAAAAAAGCGGATCCTCGGCCAGCTTTCCAAGAGCCCATTCACCAAAAATTCGGCGTTGTGGTAGGTCGGCTGGCTTTAGTTCTTGCACCAGCTGTATCTTAAAAGGCTTTACGCCCAAATCCTTCCGCAAAATTTTCCACGTAGTGCTGTAACAAATGCCTAACTGCTAGGAACGGCGCCGAATCGACATTTCGCGGTCTTCTGTCACACTAGCTGATACGGCCGAAATGTTTTCTTCACTACGCACAGTACGTAAACGTGTCAGTGGTTTAATGTCCAACAAAGTAAATTTGGTGCGAAATTTGGTCACAATCTTCCGAATAGACTGCTCAGAAGGTCGAGAATGCCGACCATAAAATGGAAGCAGCGCGCGATGAACATTTCGAACCAAGCACGAATTTTGATAGTAAAATTCAATAATTTTTTTCATTTGTAAGACGATCCATGGTTAAATTGCAAACCAAACTGAAGCTGTTTGACAGTGATACAAGGTACTAAACACACGTCAGCTGTCAAAACCAGTGTTGCCAAAACCAAACCAGCTAAAAAATCACAAATTTTTGTTTCTTCCCACGAAAAGCATGAGAAATATATGTCATATGCGCAGGTTTACAATGTGTCTTCTTTTAAGAGTTAGTAAACAGCCCTTCGCTTTAGAAACCACCCTGTGATACCCAAAAGAATCTGTTTTACTTATACTGGTTTACTTATTCACTGAAACTGAAAGTGAAACTGTGGATTTGTTCCTCACCCAACATTCAAGTTTCTAAAGGTCCCCTTCTTCTTGCTCGCGCCAAATCAGCTGCAGTTGGAGATCGTATCTTCTCGCTCGAAATGACCCAGCATTGTCTGTCATTTGACCTTAACTTTTCCGTGCCTGTAGCCCATTGAGTTACCATTTCATCGCATTTTTCAAAGGCAGGATTGTTTTTAATTCTATTGAAATTGAAATACCAATGCAGGTTAGGTAACTCAAAGTGTCCAAACAAAGAACACTTTCATTCTCGACGGCAGTGGTAAAATAGTTACCACGTCGACAGCCAAGAGGAATGCCCCTTGTAATTGTTAAAAAAAAGAAGCAAACTCAGGTGACTATAGTCTCTTTACAATCCAGCGCTACTTTTTCCTTTTATGCCTATTCTATCCCTCGTCTTCATAAAGTCTTAATAGGTACAAGACCCATTAAGTCTCCTATTGTTAAACCGAGACTGTAATCTTCCAATTTGATCCTTTTGGATTAGGTATGCTTCCCTCTGAGAAGGTGCACTTTGAGACTAGTTAAAATTCTTTTGAGCTCAAAAATGAATGGAATTCTCTCAACCCTAAGAGGGATTACCAAGCACACTATAGAGGCATGATCCAAGGGAGCTAGATCCCTCTATATTTGGTGCATGTTTTGTTCATTAAAAATGACATTTATGTAATAACACATTGAGAAATGGTCTCCGGCAGTCGAGCCATACACCGCCTAGGGGAATATCTAAATTCTATAGGCTTAAACCATTTTTTTTTCTCTTGTGATATTTTTATGGGCATTTTTATGTGGGTTTCTGAGGACCATAAAAATGTGTCTTGTTTGGTAAAACTATACTCAGAAAAGAGAAGCGATCTCCAACTCAACGCATAGGTATTACAATTTCTACTTAAATTCTATACGAGGTGGTTTACAAAGTGGTTTGATGAGAAAAAAAACAGTGGCAGTAGCATTTCAAAAGGGGTCTGTCTCCACTGCAGCAGCAAAATAATTTTGGGGAGAGATTTTTTTAATAGGTTAACTCAACAAAACCCATTAAAGACGACAAGAATTGAGTATTGAAATATTAACAAGTTTGATCAACGTGCGCATTTATGGTTTATGGTAATTTTAGAGATTTACGACTATTGCGGCAATCAATGCCAAGATTTGGAACAAATATGGTCTCTCATAATTTTCTTGGAGAAATATTTTATAGTTTCTGTTTATTACGGTGAGACGCGAGCTTTCTCGTGAATCAAAAAGTCAGATCGTTAATAGCACAGCGCCGTTATAATATAATGTGTGGAATTGTGTTGATTGTCCGAGCGGAACCTTTTACTGAAATTTTCTTATGACTATTTTTGGTGAACTATTAAGTTTTGAAGCATAATTCACGTACGCGTCTTTTTGGTTAATTGGTAAATGGTTCGGTCGAAAAATTTTAGAATAATTTCTAGAAATATGGAATTAATAAAAAAACCATAAAAAATTAGGTAGAACATCTCTTATGTTGGCTCACCTCACCTGTTTTATAGCATTTTTTAAGACGAGAAACTACACTCCCCATGATCATGAAATTATGTTTAAGAGGGTTCTTCCCAGGGCTTTGTTAGAACTATAAAAAGTATGTTTATGAGAACCGTTAGCTATTCTCGGATTTGCATAAAACTTATAAAAAGTGCAATTCCTCAGAAAAAGAAAGAATGCTGAAGTCTTAACGTTTTATATTACGATAAAGCCTTTAAATCTAACCAATGTTCACTAATAATTCTAAAACTTGGGTCATTAAATGAAAGTAATAAGAACTTTACGCCGCCTTCATATTACTTACTTACTTATCCGGCTCACAATCTATGAAGGATCTCAGAAGTCGAAGAATTCTTCTTTCGAAAGTGCCCAGTATCAATTCCCCTTTTTTACTTATCGTCCAGCACTCGGCGCCGTAGAGTAGGACTGATTAAATCAAAGTTTTGTATAGCAGACACTTTGTCTTTCGATTGTGGAGTTTTGTTTGGCCAAACCGAAACAGCAGCGGTTCGCTAGGGTAATTCTTCTTCAGATCTCCACTAAGAAGTAGTTTGTGGGATTGATGTTTATTCCAAGGTAGGTGAACTCGTTAACTACCTTGAAATTGCTGCTACCAACAATGACGTTTTGTCCTTAGCGGTGGACAGATTTTGCTTTGTTTGTTGATAGCATGTGCTTTGTTTTGTGCTCATTCACTTCAAGACCAACGACTTTCGCCTGTTCTTCAATTGCTGTGAAGAACTCAAGCGCAGCGTTCTTGGATTGACCGATGATGTCTGTCGTCCGCATAGCCTAGGAGCTGGGTGGATTTGTTGAAGACCGTGTTTTCCGTGCTCACATCTGCCTTGCGCACTATCTGCTCCAGGACTGTGTTGAAAAAATCTCCTTGTCTAAACCTTGCGCGTGTTTGAAACAACTCGGATGAGCTGTTACCCATTTTCAAACTGCACTGCGAATTGTTTAGCGTTATGCGGCACAGCTGGATGAATTTGTTCGGGATCCCGAATTCAGCCATCATAAGCTCTTGGCGGTGGATGCTATCGTAAGCAGCTTTGAAGTCGATGAAAAGATGGTGAGTTTCGTTGGTCTTTTCCAGGATCTGCCTGTGTGTGAATATTTGGTAGCCACACTGGTACGTGCCGATTTTTGCGGTGCAGAACGGTTCAAGGCGCTCAAACAGTACGTTGAGTAGGATCTTGTATGCAACAGCATAACATTGGATCACCTTTTTTGTAGATGGGGGTGTATTGAGCTTATCGATCAGTCAGGCATGCATTCTTCCTCCCACACTTTGTTGATGGCCTGCGGAGCATGCGGTTCATCAAAACACCTCCTCCATATTAAAAGAGTTCCGCAGAAATTCCATCAAACCGGGCGGACTTGTTATTTTTTAACTTTTGGATGGCACTTTCTACCTTTTCTGTGCTGGGGGCTGGGACTGGGTTTTCATTGACTGGTCTTGCTCTTCTTTCGTCATTAGCTCGCTCGACATTTTGCGCATTCAGCAGCTGGAAGAGCTGCTTAAAAACATCTACAATTCCTTGTGCTTCGGTGACTAGGTTTCCTTCACTGTTTTGAAGAGCCTGTGTCCCGGTTCTGAAACCAGAAGCTAATTGCTTCGACCTTTTAAAGAATCGCCGGGTGTTGTCCTTGGCCCGAGACTCTTCTAGATCTTCGAACTGAGAACCTTGCTGCTCTTGCTGCTCTTGCTGCTCTTGCTGCTCTTGCTGCTCATTTTTTTCCGTTGCAGCATCTGCAAACGTGCATTTTCTCTCTTTTCAATAACGCACATTCATTATCATAACACGGGTTCTTTTTCGGGGGCGGCTGGTAATCTATGGTGGCCTTGGCTTTATTTTTTTTTCTACAAGATGTTTACTATCTTCATAAAAGGGATCCGAAGTCTTTGAGTGAAGTCTTCGAAAATGGATTAATCGGATTTTTTCAAAAGCTGCTATGAAAACAATGAAATAAAACAAAACAAAATTGAAAATTGCAATACAACTTTTTCTTAACTTTGAAGTCGAAACGCCAGTCTTTCATAACCAATTTAAGTTTTAAAAATCGATGGCTGTGTAGCGGAGAAAAATTGGTTTCCATTTTGCCTATTTCACGTGTTTTTCACCTTCGTTCTCCATGATTCTCATCACTTTGAGTATCCAACTTTGTGAGGAGGAGTCAATTTTTTCGCGTCACAGTAGGAATGGTCGTTTTCTAAAATGCTCATAGCTATGTTTGAATTGGATTGTTTGGCAGTTCCTGGTAAAAAAAAAAAAAACAAGTATATGAGTATAGTTAATGTGCAATCGTCACGTAATCGTACTTTGATGGTTATTACAGTAATACGTAGCCAATCTTTACGTATAATGAATTGATTTAAGAAAACCTGCTCCACAAACGAGTAAGCACACAATAGGTTGTTGAAACGTTCAAGGTATCTTCCATTACAACATATTCTCCTAAAAGATTGTTGACTTTTTCTCAAGTAGAAATTTGCGCTTCACACTTAATTTATCACAAATGATAAACACACAAATCTGTGTCAAGTTTATTTCAATAAAAAAATGAAAATCAACAAAACAAAAACATTAATCTTTTTAAGCCTTCCTTAAGCAGAATAAAAGCTCTCTAGAGCCTAGTCATATTTATATTATTGTACGTGAGGGAAAAAACGGATATGGTCATTAAGCATAGGCATACAGTCAACAAATTCAATCTTCGTTTTATTTTATATATTTTTTTAACAGAAAGTGCGACTGATAGATTGATTGTTGTGCATTCCGCATTTCCATACAGTTCAACACGAACCACAGCTTGAGGGGTCCAAATACACACATCTCTTCGTGGGGTGTCTCTTTCAAACTGGACCACAAAACAGTTCAAATTAGCAGAGAGACTCCCCTTCATGTGTTACACTTTAATTCCCTTTGTTTTACTTTTTTTTGAATTTGTTTTTTATTCCGAGAACAATGAACCACAGAAATCAGTTTAAACATTAAAAACATAAAATAAATAAATAAAATGTAAAATGTCTCTGATGAAGCAACCCTCCTGTAACATTTCATCCAACTCATCATCGTTCCTATACATTGAGGTTAAGCCCGATGGTGGCGTCTGTATCCGATTCAATTCACAAATTTTAACATTTGGAACAGCACACGGCTGCTCCTCCGCATTGCTTTAGTTGAAAAATTTAAACTCATCAATGCTTCGCGGAAGTGAGGAACGACCCTTCTGATTCGAACTTTGATCCCTCTCGTTAAACGTTAACTATACGCAACACAAAAGAATAACAAAAAATTTTATATGAACAAATTAAGCCATTTATGACTAAATGATGCGTGCGATTTTTTTTCACCACTATTGTGTTCTGTTCTCTTAAAAGATTAATGCTGTACACTTCTGTTGTCCGAGAATATAGTCGAAGTAATAAATCATTAAGTTTGTTGGAGCAGACTATGGAAAAATGTCTCACTGGGTCGGACGTTCTTGTTTCTGCGTTAGAGATATTGAAAAGTTGATGGAAAGAAAAAACCTGAAATAGCAACAATATTTTGTAATGATGGAAACCTTTGATGTGGTTTTTGAGAATGTTTGATTTTTCTTTTTCAATTTCTTTCGATTATGAATCCTAAAATGTCTTTTACAACTTTGTCACAGAGAAGAAAAACATCATCTTCATCAGCTATCCAAGCTAATAGAGCAAAGAAATTTAAATTTAATAATTTTAATCGAATTAGACTTGCTTTATGACTTAACGACATTCTTTAATGGGCGCAGTGGTTTGATGTGAAATGGGCTTTGTGGTTTTATCGTCCATGCGAAAATTATTTCAGTGGTATTTTTGTCTACCAAACGACGGAATGTACTAGAACACAAAAAAAAAGTGTTTTGAAAGATAACAACATTTGTAAGCAAATGTGTATGAAGAATTAGTATTTTTCCCACTTTTTTTGTCAAACATTTTGCACTTTATTAAACGAGTTTTCAGCAGATATAAGTCCTTTGCAAAATTTAACAGAAAAAAAGAAATTTTTTATCAAAACAAACATCGCTTTTTATTTCAATTTCTTAAACTCATCATCTTCTCTTTCTTTGCTCGATTAATGTCGTGTTTGTCCATAATCGTCAAGTGGTAAACGTGGTAGCCCTCATGCAGTCTGCAATTTATACATGCATACCCTATAATTATCTAAAACTATCTACAAGTTTTTTTTTCGTTCTATCTAAATCCCCCTCTGCCATGACAGTTGAGCTAAAAAAATTACCTGCAATCATAATTACTCCCAAAGGTAGTCTTACACTAATTGCATTGTAGACTCTATTCGTCATCGACGGGCGAACGGCATGGCCGACAAAAAAACTGAAATCGTTTTACAACTGTCAGTAATCAATCATTGGAAATATGTTTTATGTTGGAGCAATTTGTAACGTTGATTTCCTTTCAGGGAATAAATTTTATGTAGGTATCGCTTTTGATAGTTCGAGACATTCTTGTCCAGCGCCCGAAGTGATAAATATGTCTATGACATTTACAATATTTTACTTTTTGAACTCTCTACTCAACGATATTAACACTCAGACGGAAAAAATGTGTAATAAATTATGTCGACGCAGTCGTGCCGACAAGGAAGCCTATCACCTGCACACGCCCACGATGATGGGCTAGAATTTATTTTGCTCTTAAGGAAATTTGATTATACTTGGATGTTGAAAAATTGCATTTTCCGTGTTGGAAAAGACTTTATCAGTAAATTGGAATTTTATTTTTATTATTACTAACGAGTAGGAGAACTAAAAGAAAGTTGTTATCCTTTGAGAGAGACTTGATTTACAGTAGAGTCTCCAGGTTACTGACTTGGTTAGCAGCAACAGAGTGAGATGTCGATCTTGTGCATTACTAATTCCGTATTTAGTTGGAAGAATCCGACATTGCACCGACCACCAACGCACGTCTAGTCTAATCATTCCAGAAATCGGTTTATGTGCGGATACCAAAAAGCTGCTACCAAAATTATGAAAAAAAAAACAACCACAAAATCGACTATTGCATTCATTTTGAAGCCGAAATGTCAATCTTTCATTACCACTTTAAATTTTGAAAATTGATAGCCCAGAAGCGGAGATAAATGGGTTTCATTTTTGCCTATTTTGTGTTGTTTCGCCTTCGTTCTCCATGATTCTCATCATTTCGAGTACCCATTTTTGTGAAAAAGAATCACTTTATACGCGTACTGGTAGGAATTGTCGCTTTTTTTAATGTTCATTATTTAGAGCGAATTCAAGTTGGTCAAAAAGAAGAAGAAAGTATAGTTTATTTACAATCGTCATGCATTCATAAAGGGTTTTTCAATAGGGACGCTACAAAAGTAGACCGATAGGTACAGCAAACGACGCCATATTTTTTCCCGCTCTCTTGACATTTCTCTTCAGTAAGATTTGTCATGGAAAGGTATACGATCCAACAACGAGTCGAAATTATTAAAATTTACTACCGAAATTCGGAGTCAGTGGTCAACACTTTAAGAGCGCTACGTACAATTTATGGTCGTCATAATCGTCCTGCCAGATCAACAATTGAGCGTCTAGTGGAAAAATTTGAATCCACAGGCTCAGTACAAAATATTCCCGTGCCAGTGAGATAAAGAAGTGCCCGTAGTGTCGAGAATATTGCTGCCGCTAGCGCATCAATTGCGGAAGACCCAAATCAGTCTCTCACACGTGTCGTTCTCCAGCGTTGGGCATCTCTGTGATGTCGTTGTGGCGAATTTCGCGAAAAGATCTTGGCCTACATCCTTACAAGATCAAATTGACTCAAGAACTGAAGCCGCTTGATCACCAGAAGCGTCGTATGTTCGTGAATTGGGCTGAGCAACAACTTGAAAATGATCCGGATTTTCATCGAAAAATCATCTTCAGCGATGAGGCTGATTTCTGGCTGGATGGCTTCGTCAATAAGCAAAATATGCGTTATTGGTCAGGCAGCAATCCACATGTGCTTCACGAGGCACCATTACATCCCGAAAAAATCACTGTTTGGTGCGGTTTAAATGCTGGTGGTGTCATTGGCCGTACTTCTTCCGTGATGATCAAGACCGGCACGTTCTGTGAATGGGAATCGCTACCGCTCAATGCTTACCGATTATTTTTGAAATGAATTGGATGATATGGACTTGGACGATATGTGGTTTCAACAGGACGGTGCCACATGTCACACAGCGGGCCAAACAATCGAATTATTGAGAACGAAGTTCGATGAGCGCTTTATCTCCAGAAATGGACCTGTGAATTGGCCGCCTCGTTCATGCGATTTAACGCCGTTAGACTATTTCCTGTGGGGCTACGTCAAATCTATGGTTTATGCCAACAAGCCAAGATACGATTGATGAACTTCGTACGAATATCGAACGTGAAATTGCAGCAGTATCGGCCGATTTATGCTTGAAAACCGTCGAAAATTGGGTTCAGCGTCTGGACTTCTGCAAGTGTGCCCGTGGTGGCCAATGGCCATGCAAAAGAAATCGAGTTTCATACATAATGGCATATAATGGCATCAAATGTACTTCCACAGAAATAAAGAATTTCATTGATATCCAAAACCGTTTTTGTTTTATTTAAGAAAACTTTTGTAGCGTCCCTATTGAAAAACCCTTTATATACAAATCATTCTCCTGAGATCACCACGAAGAGGTACACTAAGCATTTCGTCTTGATTTGAAAGTTGCAGGTTATTTTTAGCAATGAACACACATATTTCCTCATCATAAACTTTCAATGATTGCCTCGAGTTACTTAAAAACTTGTCATCTAACTTATGTGAATGCATTCAATAAACATTTCACGACGCGTCGTCAAAAATCCTGCAAAACCAGCTTTAGTCTCACTGTCAGTTCCATCGATCAAAATTTTAAATTATTTTTTTTTTGTCACAACAAAATTTTGTCAGTTTAATTGCTCGCGTTCAAGAGTCTAATTAAGTTGGCAAATGTCGAAGCACCTTCAACGCACTTGCAGCACTAGCAAACAAACCGAAAGTGTGCGTGGCGCCTGGGGTTATCATCTCTGTCTCTGGCGCCGCGCCGATAGGCTTTATCTGCCTATAGCTTGAATCGTCGTAGGTCCGCCTGCGCTTATTTTCGCTTATCATTACACAAGTACCAATTAGTTGTGTTCAAACATGCGAATGTCATGACTATGATGTAAGTGCAATTGCCTTCGAAGCGACAACAACCATTTCCAGTTCCGATTGGAATGATGATTATTTCGGGATATCTAGTTCAGTAGTTCAGTTGATCAATGACCAATGTCGTGTTTGAAAAACATGTGCGCCCATTTGTTGTACAATTTTTGTTGTTATCTTGAATAGGAGTAAACAGTTTATCTTTTTCATTTCAGTGGGATTTCCTATATTGCTGTTCTTTCTGCTGGGCGATCCGTACAAAAGAGGTTTCTTCTGTGACGACGAGTCTTTGATGCACCCCTTCCATGAATCAACAGTCAAGAGCTGGATGTTGTACATTATTGGATTGGTGTTACCAGTCGGAATTGTAAGTAAAAAACATGAAAAGAAATTGTCAATCAATTTTATTAAATGACCCAACATGATGAGTTTTAAAACATGCATCCACCGCCAGTGTTAGAACTCCAATCTTGTTTCAGATTCAATTTTTTTTCGGAACATTATTTTCTCGACCAATACCATTAATCTTTATGTGTTTATGACACACAAGTCAAAGAACAATAAATTGAATAAATGTCAAGTTATTAATTAAAACTCGAAGAGGTCTTCATTTTTATCTTCCAGTATTCAAGCATTCAAAAATTCTTTCGTCATTTTAATAAATCTTTCCTATTTTTACATATTTCTCTCGAGAAAATGATTGGCCATCATATAGTTCGAGAAATTATGTTGTTATTTTGATTGCTTGAATGATTCATTCAAAAATTCTTACGTATGACCTTGAGCAAGGATTATTGAGAAAAATGAGAAAATTAATGGGAATTGACGTCGAAACTGAGTTCGTCTTTGCGATAAGCCACACGATACACAGTCATGGAACTACTACTGCAGACTTCAGCACTGATATGTTTTTCAATTACAAGTTTCTTTTTTTTATTTAACAAAATTACAATTTGTTCCATGTATAATGGCATGCCTTCATTAGGAATGGCATGAATTTCATATAATTGTGGAATGTAAAGTGCGTCGTTGATCGTTTCGGGCTCTAGCTCAAAGTTTGCTTGGATGATGTTGGCCCTTCACATGGTTTCGTATTGCCTGACGTTTCCAGCCTCATTTCTCCAAAATTATTCATGATGCAATCACTTTACAATTTAGTTAACACCAAGCCCTCACTCTCTGGAAAAGCATTGGCTTCTCGGCAAGAACATGCTGGTCTTCGGGAATGCACATTAGTTTACTCTGTTAATTACAGAAATTCTCAGTCGTTCCCAATCATCGTTACGTTAAGAAAACTGAACGTTTCCTGACTGTACTAAAATAACAATAACCCCAAATCTCGTCCCTTAAAGTTTAACAAATAAATTCTCAATAGTCTCTCAACGCACTGCCAATGCCACAAGTTCTTTCACCTTAACAACATAAGCCAAAGAGGAACGATACCTTCTATTTCGCCGCCTCCGACACACGCGTGGCCCTCCTTTCAACTAGTTGGGAACAAACAACCGCAATAAATCAAACATATCTGAACTTTAGAAGTTATATCAAATTCTTAATATTTAAAAGAAAAATATTTTCTAGCCTCTTATAAAAGCGAACCCAAAACCAGAACAAAGACATCCTAAAATATGGATTTTTTAAACTGAAGTGCAAATGAAAAATCGTTCCATAAAAATGTCATTCGTTGTTCCGATTTAAGTTAATTGAAAGAAACATGAACCAAAAAAGAAAAGGTCTCCCTTTCTCGTCCCATTTATTGCAACAAATATGAATGTTGCGTTGAGATAAATTTATGTTCTTTCCAAAATTACATCTCTCACCCTCTCCAGCTGCTGACATACATAATAACCCAACTGGTCGAAGTGGGTTTCACTGCAGCAATATAAGTGTTAAGTTGGAGTGTTGCAGAAGATCGACCCAATATCACTCTTTGGATGCATCCGAAGAATCCAAGAGATAAAATATAAAACATACGAATTTATCTTCTCAATGGGCTATGTGATTTGATTTTCGAATTAATATTGAGACAGACAAAAAAAAAAACGAAAAAAGTTCCGGTGACCCAATTTGTTAGTCTCTTGACACTGGGGTCATTATTTTTATTGCATGGATGAGAGTCTCGGGAGTGTTTCGAAATGATAAAATAATTGCTAGGAAGAATTGAAACTGAATGCAAATGGGATATATGTATTTAGAGTAAAAGAGCTGGAGTAACAGATCTCGGGAAGGAAGGGACAAAGTATTATTTGAATTCAGAACAGCATTATACAAAAATTGCAGTTTCATAATGATGGTAGATCCGCTCTTGCAAATGAAGCACTGTAATACTTTGGCAACACGCTCATTTTTGTGGGATAATAGGACAACTATAAAGTGTCTGGGTGTTCGTGATAATAGTTTTGGGACTCAATATGCACCAATATGTCTGCTCAAGCTTAAGCTCTATTTGGATTAACTTCAATACAATTTCACAATTTCTCAAATGCTCTTATAACTAATAACTTGAGCTAAGTAGGTATTAATTCTGTTAACATTTTTATGAGCTCTTAAAAATCGTTCATCCATTGGCGTTTCGACCGATTTTTTCTAGTGTTATATCAATAAAATGCAGAAACTACGTGACCCATCATGCTTGAAAGATAAAAAAAAATAATCCAGGTTGGGTTTTACATAATTTAAAAAAAACTAGGAATTTATAATTTTCAACAGCTTTGCTAACAATCGTTAAATCATTTGCGAGCAAAGATTACCGTGGGAGAAAGTATTTTTAATTTTATTTGAAGAATACCAAAGGGGAATGCTCATTTCACAAGGGATGTCTGGCCCGGACTTTAGGTACTCCAACCAATTTTGTTTCAACTTAAAGGTCATGATAAGCTGGATATATCTGCAAACAAATTTTTTAATTGCTCATGGCAGACATGGAGATATTGGAGTTTCGGTTCACAGAACTAACTTCATTGGGCACTATTTTCACATGGGAATTAACTTCACCGCAAGAGAGCAATATCATCACTTTTTTCTGATGAAGTTATTTCCCAACTATGGTGG
>CAKKXW010000002.1:17040729-17052170 GCA_920937365.1 Sphaerophoria rueppellii | reverse complement strand
TAGTGTTCCCTGTACTGAATATATTAAAATTGATTGCTGTTTCTACTTCAAAGGTCACTAAAACATAACCACGAATCGAATGTACTGTTCAAGTCGAAAAATAGTACTTGTTTGAAGTTTGCAGAGTTTGGTTTTTGTTTTTTTGTAGGGTTGATTGTCGTTTTTTCTGTTTTTTTAGAGAAGTTGATTATGATTGCATGGTATACCGCACTGAGTCGTGTTTCCGATTACAAACATCATTGGTCGGATGTTTTGTCCGGAATGACAATTGGCACACTGTTCGCTGTTATTGTGGTAAGTTTGAAAAACTTTATTTTGTTCTATTAAATTTATGTTTGTTTTGTCTTTTTGCATTTTATTGAAGAGATTTTTTTGTCTTTTTTGCTGTTAGTTGGGATGTTTTTTTGTTTTTGGTTTGAGACGTTTGAAGTTTGTTCATGATAAAAAGCTGAACTTGTCATGTAAGCTAAGCACCAATACAAAATCACTGGAAACTTCATCTTTGTCGTTAGTTAAAATTATATAAGTCATGTCCCTTGTGATACTTGTTTTCTAAGGCTGAGGTATGCTCAGTCTGTCCAGGGTGTTCTCGACTAAGCACCTAACGTCGAGTTAAAGATCCAAACCAAATAACACAACCAACCTTCACTATTCGTTCAACAGCTTTTTATTTAATAATAAAGGGTTTTCCAAAAAGAGGATTTATTTTGAATGGCCCGCTATTTCGATAGCTGTCATTTTTTGACATTTGACAAGTAGAAATTACGCCATTAATAAAAATGTAAAGATACATGCTTCAAACCCGCATTGAAAGCATTAAAATTCACTATAAAAATGGTGAAAATTTATCAGGGACGGTTAGTAAAACTAAAACATTTTTGGGTCGTCTTCAAGCATATTGTCGGACCGCAATATAGAAATCGGTGGACAAATTCGAGCAGTTGGGACAAGTAAGTGATGTGAAGAATAAAACACGTGCACGTGGCTCAGGAACAACTGAGAATATTGCTGTTGTAGCCCAAAGTGTTGAAAAAAACCCAGGCTTGTCCATTCCTCGTCGTTCTTTGGAATTAGGCAATCCACAAACGTCATTACACCGTATTTTGCATTAAGACTTGGGTCTTAAGGCTTATAAAGTTCAGTTAACAAAAGAACTCAAGCCGGCTGATCATCAACATCGTCGTGTTTTTGCTGATTGGGTCCTTGAAATGCATGAAAATAATACGGAATTTCATCGAAAAATCATCTTGAGTGATGAGGCCCATTTCCACCTTGGAGACTATACGTCAACAAGCAAAACTGTCGCATCTGGGGCTCGGAAAACCCACGAGTTATTGGTGAAAAGCCTCTCCATCCTCAACGCGTGACAGTTTGGTGCTACTACTTTTCGAAAATGAGGCTGGAGCAACAGTTACGGTCAATGGATTGCGCTATCGAGAGATGATTAATGATTTTTATGGCCGGAATTGGATTGTATTGATCTGGACAACGTTTACTTTCAACAAGAAGGCGCTACGTGACACACGAGCAATGAAACCATCGATGTTTTACGGGAAAAGTTTCCGGACCGTGTTATCTCTCAAATAGGTGATCACAATTGGCCACCGAGATCTTGTGATTTAACACTTTGTGACTTCTTCCTTTGGAGCCACGTGAAAGATGATGTCTACGCCAACAGCCCAGCGTCGATTCAAGACCTCAAAGATGGAATTCGTGAGGCTATCGAGGACATAGGGCAGCCACTTTGCGATTTGGTTATGGAAAATTTCATGAAAAGGATGTGGTACTGTAAGCGTGGTCGTGGCGGCAATTTGGCTGATGTTGTTTTCCATTATTAACGGCAAAAAATCAAAAAAATGCCATTTTTCTTTGAATATCAAAATAACACCTCTTATTGGAAAACCCTTTACTTTATTTTACAAAAACTTTAGCTAACGATACTGAATAAGATTATACGACTGTCAGTGTTACTACTGAATAAACAATGGCTTTCGCCCTGTCATTAATATAAACGGAATAAACTGAGTGTAGTCAAAATAAGACTCCTGTTCCAAACAAAGGTTGTGAAATAAATTGTCGAGCAGTTGCCCCTGTTTGTTTACCTTTCAGAAGGGAAGAGTAAGCGAAATAAACGCTCGAGTCGAAACTCCTGTCAGCGAGCAGCAAAAGTCCACTGAATAAACTGCTGGCTTGCGTCCTGTCATTGATACCCTCAGAAGGAATGGATCAAAGAACAAACTGAGTCTAGTCAAAATCGGACTCCTGTTTACAGCAAAGGTTATGAAATAAACGGTTGAGTAACAATTAAAAATAAACGGTCGGAAAAATATCGGATCGGAGTGAAGTCCCGGTCGGTTGAGAATATATTTTGAAGAAAAAGAAAGGCAGCTCTAAAATAGGGCCTTCCCGCAAAAATTTAAAATAGGATACTAACTAGAGCAAAATTTCTCGGACGTGCACTCTATCGAAGCGGAGTAAGAACTGATTTTTGCAGACGACGAAACTTCCTCTTGTGCATTTTTCTGGCGACTTTGAGTGTGAATCGTATCACACCCAAGTCAATATTATATGTTGTCGGCTGTCGCATGTCGTTTCGGCATTTTCGTGTTGTTGTGTTCGGGCGTTCGGGGTTTACGTGTTGTTGGTTCTCATTGTTGTGTTCGGTTTTTCGGCTGTTTGTTCTCTTGTTTTTTTTTCTATTCCCAGGGGCGGATCTACGTAGGTTATTTTCTATGGGGCGCTTGTCCTTTTTTATTCGTTTTTGGTTTTTGTGGTTGTTGTTTAACAAAATTCGGGAGCGGAATTTTGTTAAACAAAATAGATTTATTGTAACGCTTCGTTACACCAATTTTGTGATTGTAAGCAAATTCTCAAAAACAATTGCAAGAATTTTGATGAATATTTCACATATCATTTTAAGGAATTGAAAACTGTATGGAAATATGGCTGTCAGGTTTTTTAACTTTAGCTTAACCATTTTGACAAATCCTTTGAATACTTGAAGGTATTTACTGTGGCAAAGTCCAGAAAAAAAGTAACAAATAGAAATATCGTTTAAGTCAAAAATAAGTCCGCTTTTTTCAGATTTATAAAAACTTTCAAAAACTTTAAGTCCAACCAAAGCTTTCTCCAAAAAAAAACCGTTTTTTGAATGTAAATTTTGTACTAAAAACAGTGTGTTGCCAGTTTGTTGTTAGCTTAAGCCAACACTATTTAAACACTGTTCATTTTTCAATCTGAACATTTCTTCAATTAACATGATTTTCTAACAATCCGAGAAGAGGCATTAGTAACATTTGTCAAAGAGGCTCGCATACACAAAATGAAAATACCATAATGTATTTAACTTAGAACACGAATTGCGGACATATTGGATTTTGCTATCCCTCAAACCTAAATGCAGTCAATATTCAAACTATAGAGAATAACATTATTTAAGGAGTGTTTTTTTGTTTTTTTTAATTTAAATTGTTTTTCATTCTACTTTGATACTAAAGATAACTTGTTGGGTTCCAATCAGAAAACTAAAGCACTATTCACATGAGCACGAACGACGACCAACGAATGAACGAAAAATCGTTGATTTTGACATTTCATTCACATGAGAGTTTTAAATTCGTCGCGAATGAACAACCAAAACACAAGGCAAGAATGATTTTTGAGGTTAGACGCGCGCGAACATTTTGTTCGTGGGAGTGTGGATGATGTGGAACGCGAATAGAGTTTGGCAGTTCCTATCAACTATAATTCTTTTCGCGACGAATAAATTTGCTTTCTCAAAACTATTAACATTTGAGATTAAAAATTTAATTTATGCATCACAAATCAAACATTAACTTCACTTTTATCGTTTTGTTGACAATTTGTAAGGAAATACGGCTCCAAACGTATCTAAAATCACTTTTCTTCATTCATTCGTCGTTCGTTGGTCGTGCTCATGTGAATAGTGCTTAACAGGTACAGTGACAGACTTAAGGCTTTTCAGGAATTGGAGAATCATATTCGAATACTCAGTTTTTGTTTTCTTTTTTCGGAACTCTCGGGTAAAAGTTGCATTCAACTATTCTTACAGAAAAAAGCGATCAAAACCAAAACAAAAATGGAGAAAATCCTGCTATGTCCTATAGAAAATTAGTCTATAGTATACCTAGTCAAATAAAGTTTAAAATTTATTCCATGCATGCATTTTGTCCCCACAGTCCCAATAGAATGGCATTTTATCTTCATTTTCTTGTATATTGTGCTTCTTGAACAAATTAAGTAGACAATTAATTTATATTGCAATGGAAACCATCGGCATCTTGACACTCAATCGATTGCAAGTTTTGCCTTGGTCTTTTGTTTCTTATCACTTTTTTTAGTCGTAACACAAAATCTCTGTCATTCTAATTCAAACCTTGTACATTCTAGGCGCGCTTAACACCAACAAATTGGTTTAATTGGTACACAGTGTGGCCGCAGGAAAAAGAAACTAAATCGAAATGATTGTGTTCTGAATTGGAATTTTAATTCAAAACACTAAATTTGTTTGTGAATTATTAAATTTATTAATTTCAACTGACTGTCAAGCTATTTTTTTTCCTAACTAAACAAATTGTTTTAAAAAGAAAATGTAAGAACAAATAAAAAAAGAAGCGGCTTTGCTATGTTCAAAATTTAAAAAGTTATAGTTTTTTTTTACAATTGAACTTTATTTCTGAGGAAATTAAAAAAACCGAATAGTTAGTATTGGTCTAGTGCAACGATTGGAATTTTAATAATTTCAAAACATGTTAGACCTTTTTGACTTCAATTTAACCGCCCAAGATCCAACTTGGCACACCTCTGATTTAAAAATTGTTGTGGTTGATGATAAATCAAAGTAAAACCACTGAAGTCATGTCAACTTCAACCTGTAAACAATCTTAAGTAACCCAATTAACTTTTGCTCCCCTTTAATCCCTTCCGTTTTCTGATTTGTGAATTGTGGTTTGGTTGTGGTTGTTTGTTATTGAGCTGGATTGATCGCTTTAGGGCCTTTAGGCTTCTCAAGAGTTGAGGAATTCAAAAGGAGGATTCAATATTTGAATTGAGTTTCTACTTCTTTTCCATCGAACACAAATCGATTTCACCGCAATCAAGCAATGAAACCGATCTTGCATGAATAAACATTGGTTTTGGATGCATGTCACCATGCAAATAATATTGCTTCGCATTGATTTGGTAAATTGAAGTTACATAATATGTAAATAAGACATGTTTCCCATTAAAGGGCCTGACCAATTAATTCTGTCCTCATACACGGCAATTATAGTCCCCAATTAGCACCAATATATCTTAAAATGTACCGAATTTGCAAAGCAGAAACAGAACTGATCTTAATTCTTTGTACGCTTTTTATTTTCAATCGCTAAGCATTTGAGTAATTTTACTTAAGAAGTATCAGCATTTCAAAATAAATTCAACAACAACACATTCTGCAATAAGGCAATACGGTATGCAACTGAGTGTTTGTCAACCTTTTATTGGAATTGATTTCAAATTGGAATTAGTGGCTATCTCCCAAAAATATGCAAGCAATTAAAGGAAGTAAATCACCTAGCGTCATCTACACTTTCATGTAATTAAATATTTTTGTTCTTTCTCCGTCACTTAAGATAGATGCATTTCATTTGTTTTAAACTTTTAAATGACAGTTGAGTCCACTGCTAAACTCAAAGATTTGAAAAATTATCAGAAGATGGCAATATGGCGAAATAATTGGAGTTTTTATTTTTTGGCATCGAGAAAGTCATTGCTTTGAGCAGAATATGTGCAGAATCTTCTATTTTAATTAATAAATTTACACACTTGTTCGCTGAACTGTCATTTCTGTCACATCACTGACAAAATTATATGAACTTGGTTTTGGGCAGTGATGTGCTGGATTTGTTTTTATCCTGAACTATCAATAAACCATGCTGTGTAGCGCTTGATATTTGTAAGACACGTAACGTTGCAAGGTGATTTATTGCGATAAGGGAACACTTAATAATTGAAATACTCTTTAAGGTTTTAAACTCACTAAGTAACGTTGCATACAATCGGTAAAATTTGAAGTGGAAGGTCTTCTCGTATAATGCACACTTAGTCAAAATATTTCCAGAAAAGAAAATTAACTTGTTTATCAAAATTTATGAATTCATTAAATTTATTAGATTCTCCAAACACAACTAACGTTTATTTCATTTCTCTTACAGGCAAATTGTGTATCCGATTTATTTAACAAAAAAGACGAATCATATTACTTGCCAACCACAAGGCCGGAAAGCAACAATACCTCCCCGCAGACAATATCCAATGGTCATTCTTAGACTCTAGGCAAACTTCCGCCTTTAGAATACACCCAATCACAAATCTAATACGTAGAATGCAAGCACCTCTCAAGTGTCTTCCAAGCAAAAAAAAAAAAAAACAAATTCTAAAATTATTTATTTATCCTTTTTTATTATATAATTATTCCTGTTTAAAATATTAATATAGAATAATAATATTTGTTTTAATAAAAGATCTGCAATAATTATTATTTTAAATAGCAAAAGGCTTATTGTTTCCGTTTTATTCAAAACATAAATATAATTTACAAATATTTAAACCAAGCAAAATAAAAACCTATATTGTAATGATGGTGGCTTTAATTTAAACATTTAATTTAATTTATCAATAAAAAAGCTAAACAAATAGTCAATATATACAATCTTAAAAAAAAAAAAAAAAAAAAGAACAACATGAGAAATAAGCCAGCTAAATACCACTATAACACTTTATCCGTGCTGAAAGCACAGCAACCGCAAGTATTTATTAAGAGTTCAAACAAAATAAACGTTTTATTTCTAATGTTAGTTTGAGTGGTGGACGATGATACAATTAAATAAAAATATTACAAAGACGCGCCTTCTAAACAAGCCTTAATATTAATATTTAAAAAGAAAAGAAAACAATGGACCGGAATAGAGATAGAATTAAATGTAAATAAATTAGACAAGAAAACAAAAAGGCAGCGTTGTTATTTAAGGATGCAAATCAAATAAGTAAAAATAATATTTCATCTATGAGCAATACACTTTTTTTTTAAATATTATTTTAAAAATTTGCATTTAGAAATCGGAAGTTTTAAACCTTAAAAGTACATTTACCATATTAAATAGAATAGAAATGTTTTTATTTTTATCTATAAGTTTTATTGATGTATTTAATTATAAAACATAAATACAATGATATTTAAAAACGAACAAATATTTCTTGTTTTAATTGGAATCTTTTTTGGAAGAAACTTTAAATAAACAAGAATTGTTAACAAAGAAAAAATAAAGACAATGTATCAATGACGTCATATATTTCATTGAGTATTGTCTTGTGATTCAACATTCAACTAGAAGCTGAGAAACAGACAATATCATTCGAAATGACAAACTGATCATGTAAAATATTTTCAGTGTCAGCATGTTAAAAAGATGCATTTTCAGTACCTATTTCATCTGCTTAGAATGAATTGTAAAGGGTTTTCCAATAAGAGGTGTTATTTTGAATAACCCGCTATTTCGGTAGCTGTCACTTTTGAAGCTGTTATATTTTGTCATTTGGAACGATACACGCTTCAACAACGCATTGGATTTATTAAAATTCACTATAAAAATGGTTAAAATTTGGCAGTGACGGTTCGTTAAACTAAAACATTTATGGGTCGTAGTGAAGCACCTTGTCGGACCGCAATACAGAAATTGGTGGACAGTTTCGAGCTGTTGGGACAAGTTAGTGATGTGAAGAATAAAACCCGTGCAGGTCGCCCAAGAACAACTGAGAATATTGCTGTTGTAGCCCAAAGTGTTGAAGAAAACCCAGGATGATCCATTCCTCGTCGTTCTTTGGAATTAGGCATTCCACAAACGTCATTACACCGTATTTTTCATAAAGACTTGGGTCTTAAGAGGCCAGTTATAGCTATCATTGGTTTTCATCATTGAAACACATCATTGGAATTTTTCTGATAGGTCGGTTATAGCAATCATTGAAAATTTCTGTCAGGAATTTTTTTTCCTGCCGTAATTCTATCATTGGATTTGTGAGAAATTGAAACACAGATCATTGGAATTATTCAAAATTGAAACGCAAATTATTGGAACGATTCGCTTCATTTTTTGACAAAAATCCATCAGCTGTTCAGGAAAACGAATTTCCGTACGGAAAATAGAAAAATACAATTTTAACGAAAAATAAACTTGCGAACTTATGTTTTTTTCTCAAAAAAAATTCTTAAAGTATTTTCCGGTCGATTGGTATATAAATTGCATTAGTGATCAAAAGGAAACTTAGTTAAATATCCATTCAAACATTTTTCCTGATGGATTTCAATGATCGCTTTAACTGGCCCCTGAGGCTTATAAAGTTCAGTTAACACAAGAACTCTAGCCGACTCGTCATCAACAACGTCTGATCTAAGAACGCTAATGCTAAACCAGAATTTTCAATTGATTTGAGTTTAATGAATATGAATGTAAATGAGAAGGCCAACTCCACTATCTTCACTATCGGTCCAATTCAGGTTTCGAATGCGAGTAGTTAATTTTCGGAGCAAAATTGTAAAAAAAGAGCAAATGAAAATATCCTGCTGGAGTAGATTTCTGAATGAAAAATTCAAACGCATTTTTTTAATTGTCTTAAATTTGGAGGCGGACAATTGTTTCTCCTCTATAACCACAGAAAACAAAATAATAAATAAACGAATTTCGGGATAAGTTTTTGTAACTTTGGAAAGTTTGGGATATTCACGAAGCAACCTTATATACCAAATTTTAATGCAACCCATTGAATATCCGACAAGCTATTTTATGGAGTTTGATAAGGTCAGAGAAGAATTAAGAGTTGTGTGGTAGATATAAACTCATTCGTCTGAGCAGGATGATAATGGAAAATTCGCGCTGCTCCATTTAAGTCAGTAACGAGAACGACCTCAACCTCACCGACCTCAACGACGTCTTCGATATCAAAAAAGCTTTAGACAAGGTGATGCACTGGCATGCGACTTCTTAAACATCATATTGGAACGAATAGTGCAGAACTCCCATGTCAACACTAGAGGCACTATCTTCCAGAGGCTGAAAAATGGTTTTAGCGGTCAACAAGGGCAAAACAAAGTATTTGCTGTCATCGAGAAAGAACACCCAAAACCGACGTCTTGCTTAATGGTGTAGAAGCATGTACCCTGTCAAAAACGGATGAGGGCGCCCTAGGCCAATTCGCGAGAAAAGTTCTAAGGTAAATCTATACTCCTGTCTGCATAAACGGTGGATGGACGAAAAGATTTAACGACGAACCTAGCTAAAAGAGTGACAGTTCAAAGACTCACATAACTTGGTCACGTGGAGAGGATATACACCAATACGTCGCCCGTAAAATGTTCGAATCCACCCGTGCATAAGTTGAAGTTAACCTCAACCAACTCGGTGTGCGAAACTGGAGACAATTCGCTAGGGACCGAGCTGGTTGAAGAGGTTTGTTGATTGAGGCCCAAGTCCACCCCGGACTGTAGTGCCACCTTATGTTAGTAAATAAGTAAGGTGGATCTAATCATGCCGGTTTGAATAAAAGTTTCTAAATTGTGGAGTAGATCTAGAAAAAGCTGTTCTCCTTAAAAGCTGTTCAAACCTTTGTAATTTTCTATCAATGACTTGACAAGTACAAGCGACATTTCAATCGATTGTGGTGCCATCTTGAGACTTAGTAGAGAAACATTTTATTTTACATACATAAGTGGATATTTAGAAAAAAAATGTTTGTTTACTGTAGCAGAGGAAGTTGTAAAAAAACCTAGTTGTTCCATATACAAAGGTTCGAACCATTATAGTGGGTTATGTGTCATATCGCTAAACTTGTCGGTCTATCAGCATAGCCCAAAGATTTGGGCATCCAAGGTTAGGTTGAAGAAAATGACGGTTGCACGCGCTATATAGTATCTTACGCCGTCTTGCATTCTTCCTGCAAATAATTGGATGAATTAACAATAAGCATGATTGCAGACATTCTGTAAGGGTTAATTTTTGAACGATTACCTCTAAAATAGAATATCTGTCGGCGAACAAAATAAAGTCAAACGATGAAAATATTATTGCATACTTTTGAGCAAAGAAAAAGTAAAGACTCCGCAAGATATGCTATGGCATATTGCGGTTATGCATCCGTATTTGTAAAACATTCTTGCAAATAACATCTTTCTAAGTGTAAAAAAAAAATTCCTTTGGAAGTAAACCTAAAAATTTGTACTCAGTCTTAAAATTCTGCTTTAAAAATATTACAGTACAATAAAAAACGTACAACTAGAAAGCAAGACCATTGACGAGTTGCACATTTTGCTTTATCAATAAATTGTTGAGTGCAAGACCCTCAATTTATGAATATTAAATTTTAGAAAAACTTATCAACTACCTTATTGAAGGCTTTAAGGGACACAAAAATGTTTGAACCAAGAAAACGGTTTTACCTTTCTTTAGTTTATACATAAACAAGTTTACCCACCAAAAACATTCTGTAAAAAACTAGCCAAGTCTCGATATCTTGTATATCTCTTAAAAGTAATGAAATAATGAAACAAAGTCGTACCAAGTCTAATTTTCTTTATAGTAATGTTGTGTGATCATAGCTTACTAGATGACGAAAATGTCTGCGTTCTAGTTTCATCCAGAGGCTCTCAAAAATGTGGCGAAGTGGTTCCAGTAAAGGATGATACGGCTTCGCGCTCGATTTGGCGTGGCACGGCAGTGCTTCCGTTGACTTTTTTAAAGCATAAAAGCAGATCTTGACCCAAATCTTTGCACCTAAGCAAAACCGATGTTCCCCTTCTTCAACTTATGCCACCTTTTACGGTCTTAGGATCCTTAGAACGACCTTAGCATCTGGCAGAAGTGTGTCCAGGTTACGGCTCCTTGGAGTGCTTGCTTGTGTCTTTAATCAGCTCGAAGATGCAGCACTGAACAGTTTTACGTTTTCATGTCGAATAAGAACTTAGTCCTGAGTTGGATAAATTTCAATAAAAAGAATAACAAAATTCAAGTACTTGTCACATAGAAATCGCGTTCAAAACAGCGTTCATGACATCAGAGAGTAAAATTCAATTTGGCAACCCTTAACACCTGTTTTCATGTCGATCATCACCGCAGCCGTTATGCTAGTAGTAGAGAAATAGAAACGAGAAACCACAACTCCAACTCACCTGGTTTCATCTTGCGCTAAAGATACACTGTTCATGAACTTAAAACAATAAGAAAAATAACTTTAAATAGGTTGAGTCCTGATTCAAGAATAAGCTGTACTTTTGCATTTTGACAAGTCACGACGTAGAAGCTCGACTAATTTCTGTGTTCGTTCGTGAGGTTCCTCGGCATTGGACCTGTGTGAAGACGGTCTACGATTCCAGCAAGATTCCTAGG
>CAKKXW010000002.1:17025327-17040229 GCA_920937365.1 Sphaerophoria rueppellii | reverse complement strand
CAACCTTGATACTTATTGAGAAGGAAATTACTTTTGTCACTTGATTCTGACCTGTAGTGTGAGAGAAAAATAATGATAACTGTCAAAATATTGAACCTTACGAGAGATAATGGTTGAACTTTGTCACTTTTAGAACGTAAGAACTTTTTTTTTTTTTTTTTAATTTAAACTAACAAAAATATATTAACATGGAACGAAGGAGCAGTGCTTATTTCATTTCTTTTAATTCTGTGCTGGTTCAAGTAACATTCAAATTGCTATATTTTTTTTTCTTTAAATTAATACCACAAAAGGAAATTGGTGATTTTATTTAAATACTACTATTACTGGTTAAAAACATAAATTAACAAAAAAAAAAAAAAATAGAATAATAGTAATTCTTCAAATTTACAACGAAAAACCAAGGAATCCATATTGCTGACATTTAAATAGAAAAAGCTTAATTTATATTTGACATACAGTGATGCACAAAAGTTTGCGTACCCCGAGGAAATACTGAAAATAGTAATGATTTAACACACATGGTATGAAGTTGATAGGAGCGTCTCTCTAATCTGGATACCGGGACATAGGGGCTATGAGGGAAATGAGAAGGCAGATGAGCTAGCTAGGAAAGGATCAGCCATTCACAACTCACTGGCAGTGAGAGTATAAGCTTCTCTTGGAGTTGTGAAGGACCAAATACACAGTACACAGAATACAAGGTATTATATTGTGCATCTCTCAGAGACCATGATGACAGAACTGGGAAAAATAAACGGTCCCACACTTTCTTTGCCATTTCCCGAGATCAAATATTTGACCTCATACTTCAAAAACACAAGAAGGGTATTCACGTAACGAGATAATTTTCTACTTTGCGGAAAAATAGAAAATTCCGCAAAAGGTTTAAATGAACACCCCAGCAGCAAATAGCGTAAACAAGGGAAACAAACTGCTGTTTGTTAAACGACAAAGTGAATTTGTTCAATTCACGTCATTCGATAATTTATGTTAAAGTGATTCTTTTTTTTTTTATTCTAATTGCATTTTAATTTTTGCTCTTCAAGATGCCAAGAAGTAGTTTTAAAACAAAATTCATTCATTCATTCATTTGTTTGTTGATTCTGATTGATTTTTTGGTTTAATTTGACAAGAACTTCCCGCTTATGACAGTTCAGTTGGAAAAAAGATGAAATGAGCGCCAAATTAAACGTCAAAATAAACGTCATAAATTTTATCAGGTTTGTTTCTGCAGTTTCTGCTTCAAATTTGTGAGATAAAATTCTACGATTTACAGAATATTTTTCCCATACAAATTTTGACCGCTCATTTCTACCGATAGAAAATTCTACAGTTTCTACGGTTTCTATGGGTTTTCCGCGTTTACGTGAATACCCCTAAGGTTGCTTTAGCCGCTTCTGTCTCAAGAACGATGTTAAAGAAATCGCAAGACAGTGCATCGCCTTGTCTGAATCCTTTTTTGACGTCGAAAGATTCCGTAAGCTCGTTGCCAAAGCTTTACGATAAGCAAAAACAAAATTTAAAAAATTGTCCTAAACTGAATAGTATTTCGTCGGATTTCTTTTCATTCTTATGACCCCCTGTAATCTGTTCCGTAAGAACGGCTAATCTTGTTCCATTCGCACAGCAAACAATCTTTCAATTGCACTTTATTTCGAATGTCATGAGTCCTAATTTTTTTTTTTTTTTTTCAACATCCCAAGCGTCTTCAATCGGGTTGATGTCTGGGCTTTGCGATGGACTTTTATGTGCGGTATGTTTTGGATCATTATCTTGTTGGAAACAATAATCATCAGCTATGCCCATCATCTCTGCACTGGATCTCAAATTTCTTTGGAGAATATCAATGTAGACATATTGATTCATTACTGATTCTATTATTTCCAACTTAGCAACTCCAGATGCCGAAATACCACCTCATACCATAACACTCCTCCTCCATGCTTCACAGTTTTAACTGTGCATTTTGAGTTAAGAACATCGTTTGTCTTTCTTCAAACCTTCAAACGACCATCGGACCCAAAGATGTTGAACTTGGACTCGTCAGAGAAGATTACCTTTCGCCAGAACTCTGGAGGCTTGTTGACGTACTCCTTGGCGTATTCAAGCTTTTTCTTCCGATTGATTTTATTTGTGATGAGTCCCTAGCTCCGATGTGATCATCCTGGCTGTCGCGAAGTGGTCCTGGTCCTCCATCCGCCCTATTAGTCTCTTGTCCCTTACTGATAGTTTAGGTGGTCGGCTTGATTTTTCATTTGAATGGATTCCTTCATTGTGAAAACGATCAATAGTTTTTTTTTAATCGTTGACTTGCTTCTTAACCGCTGTTTTCCAATGTGTCCATAGAACATTCGTTGCTTCACATGAAGATTAATTATCAATTCTCTTTCAAAAAATAAATTGAGTGGCGCGACAGCTCTTGAAGAGCCAAGGCCTAAGTGGCTTACTCTCATCAACAATTCTCTGGGTGCGTGTGAAGAATTGAGGGGACCGATAATTTAACGCCGATTCCGAACGGCAAAGTTGAGAAGCACTTTTTCATGACAGATGATACTCTTGGAAGTTATGCCAGTTTTTGGCAAGAGGCAGTGCCCGTGAAAGATGAAATAAAAAAACTATGGACACGAGTAGGATTCGAACCCACGACGACGTTCTGCTAAGCAGCCAACGTACCTTAACACTAAGCTACAGGTACCACAATTCTCTTTCACTCAAACTTAATTCTTTTTTCGATATTTTTAGTGTTCGAATTTCGCGAACTAATGAAATAGCAACACATATTCCTTAGCCTTTAAACTCAAAGAATCAAATTAGAAGTGCGAAGAAAATATAACTTGTTGAGTGTTTAATGCAGAAGTGTTTCAAACCGTACGCAAACTTTTGTGGATAGAATTTAATGATGTTTTTTAGTTTTTCGTCAATGGTTTCAACAGATATGAAGACATTGCATTTATTTATTTTTTTTTTTTTTATTACAAAATGCATTCTTGGAAGCAGATTCATTGAAATATTTTCTATGACTCTTACCGTAATGCCTCTTTCTAATAAAATTTTATAAAAGTACGCAAACGTTTTTTGGATCACTGTACATTTCATTAAATTCTATTCAATAGTAACCCCCAGAGTCCTGTGTTGACAAAAATAAAACGTTGTTTGAATAACTTGAATTCAAATTGAAAACAAATTAATGAAGCCTATTTTATGCTTAAGCTTTTATGGTAATTTAAATTAGATAAGAGCTTCAAGAAATGTCAACAGTATTCATTTAGGGGTCATTCAAAGCTCGTTAAGGACTCGAGAGTTAAACTTTCGGGTAATTCCAAACCAAATTGGTTCTCATTAAAAACTCGATGTTAAATTCATTTTTAAAATGTTTTGTTTGCTTGGCAACACTTCTTTTATCAATTTTGCGTCCTTTATCGCATTAAAACAAAGTTTATGTCATGTTGAAATGTAAACAAGACAAACATCGACGAATGCCACATGGTGACGTCACAGTCACAGTCCTTTTAAATGAGTTTCGTTTCGTTATAATTACATATGCCAATGTTTCTTTAGTTTTATTTTATTAAAGTCTAAGTTTTATTTTAATAATGGTTCTTGCCGGTACAAAAGAAAGAATAATACTGATTTATATTTCGAAAAAAAAAGAAGAAAGAGCTCTCTGTCGCAAACGTCAAACAGCATCGATGACGTTTTACTCTTCGAACATGAGTCGATGATATTTGACGTTTCGAACATTGAGGGGCAGCTTACATTAGAAAAAAAGTGACGTTCCATGTTTGAGACTAAGATGAACATTGGAAGTATTTGATAGAAGCCAATGTACTCATTTTTCTGTTATTAGTGTCAATAACAATGAACAAAATATCCTTGTTCCGCCACTGCCACTGCCACGCCATCACACCTCCGATTGTTGCTAGTAAATAAGTTCAGGCCGGCCTCCCAAAATACTCTTAGTTCTATTTTCAGCTTCCTCTCCTCACATTATATAAATTTTCTCTAGGAAGGAAATCACTTAACCTTAATTGTGGAAAAAAGATCTCTCTGCGTGTGTCTTCCTCCGGTATAGTAACAACAATCACATACTTAACGTCTGTCCTCTTGTCCTCATTCCATTACGAAACATCAAGCCTTAGAAGGCTGATAAAAAGTTTTGCTTACCATTTGCGGTTGTTACTATGGTGAATCTGTAGTTAACTCTCTCTCCATCTCTCTGTCTTCTTTTGCCTCATCTATGATGACAGTCATGCTGTAAACCAATGCTGATATTTTATACAAATATAAATTGTATGTAGTATATGAAGGTATACTGTTATTTCTCTTTTCGTATCAACTTGCCTTTGGAGCCCTTGCGTTATAAGTTGAAGAAATGTCTATTGCCTCTGCTGCAACTGAATAAAGGAAGATGTCTCATGTTTAGAAATTTATCTTGCCTGCGTTTGTTCTGTATCTCTAGCCACCATTCCAATGTTCTTCGTAGTTTTTTTTTATTTTTAATTAAGAACAAAAAGAAAAAAAAATGTTCTTTGCGTTAGTGACAAAATTTATACCATTTGTCTTCAAATTCAATTTCAAAAATCAAATTCAAATTCAACTAGAAAAAAACGTATCTGTATAATTTCACACAAAATGTCTAGCGATAAGTTAAAACAATTGAAATATTTTAAGTTTAAAATTAAAAAAAAAATTGATCAATCGAAATCGTTTTATTATAAATTCCAATTACAGTACGATAGCGATTTCCACCGATTTGGATTCAACTCTTAAAATCATAACCGAAATGTTGAAATATTTCGAAGAGGTTAGTTTTGTAATTTATTTCGTTAAAATTGTTAAATTTATTACAAAATGAATTTGTCTTTTGCAGAAAGATGAAGAAGTTGATGTTCGCATACTTATTCATCAGAGTCTTGCTGGTTGCGTCATTGGAAAAGCTGGCGCTAAGATCAAGGAAATTCGAGATGTAAGTACATTCTTAAAAAATTATAAGTAATATCAATCTCCTTAATAATAATAGTCTGTTTAATGTCAATTTGGTTTCGATTACTATTTCGACTATTGCATTGGATTACAAATTTCGTCCAAACTAAAGATGCGATAGCACTTAGTTCTTATTGTTTAAAATAACGAATAAATCGTGATGCAGCAGTTCTTCACCTCATCTGTATTTGTCCTGTTTTGGCTCATAAACGTAGGATTTACTTAGAAAAATTTTGTTTATGATGATCTTAACGATCTCAAACACTTTCATGTAATTGGTTTCATTGAGCTTTCAAAGAAGGACTTTTAGATTCATCTGGTAACACAATGGGCCATCAATTACCCTAGGTGTGTCTTTTTACAAACATGACAGCCACCTAACCTAACCTAACCTAACCTATGGTACAAATCAGTTTTAAATGTAGATTAAAATTAGTGTAAGAGACTAACTGACCCGACTTTTGTACCCCGCTACAACACTAACCGCTACCCTTTACCACGGGTCAATCTTACAAAGATACGACATGTTACCAGGACTGACGGAGACCACCGATTACATTCCCCCTCTACTAGATTTTGATAGGAAATTTTCTATTTGCATACCAGGAAGACAGGGTTGGAATCCTAAATCACTTATAAGTAAACATGATATTCCTTTCTGCACTGACGGTTCAAAAATGGAATCAGGAACAGGTGCTGGACTGTTTTGCCAATCTCTTAACATCAGAGACGCGTATAAATTCCCAGCTGACTATAGTGTCTTTCAGGCCGAGATCTATGCCATTGAAAAAGCATCTGAATTGGCACATCATGAAAAGCTAAGCTCCTCGGAGATTACTTTTTTCGTGGGCAGCCAGGCTGCTACCAAAGCCTTAGCCAGTGAGACCATAAGAGCAAATGCAGTTTTAAACTGTATGAAGGAATTAAATAGAATCCGCCAGGTTAAGCTCTGCTGAGTTCCTGGACACAGCAATATAGAAGAGATTGAAATAGTAGATGAACTAGCCAGAAAAGGGTCAGAAGCAGATACAAGTAGTAGCGACCATTCAGATAGGGTACCACTCGTCCCAATTGGGGTACTCAAAAGGAAGATAGACCTTAAATCAAAAGAGAAAATCAATAACTCCTGGAAATCACGAGACGATTGCGTAATCTCTAGAAGTTTATTACCTAAAATCCTGATAGGTGTACTAACGGGTCATTGTGCCATTGGCACAATTGCCAACAAGATAGGGGCTTCTGCACCCGATTTCTGTAGGAGCTGTCAGGATGAGGGAGAAATAGAAACCATTAAACTCCGTAATTTCGGAAACCGGTTTGTTGGGGAATTGGATTATCTAGCACAGGTCTCAATGGCAAACATGAGGAATTTTATAGATAGCACAAGCTGGTTCCTTAACGATTCAGTCTACGTTAATCGGCAAGTTTGAAGAACGTCGATGCTAACTTTTATTTTTATAGAGGATCACAATGGACCAGTAGGCCCCTGTGTACGCAACAGTTTACGCTGTGCACACACACTCCTTATCACCTAACCTAACCTAACCTACCCTTTACCCGCTACCCGCTTCTACACGCTACTCGCTACTCTCGGGCTTATGCACAACAACTTTGTCAAAGATCATCACATGGTCAAATGTATAGTTCATGGTTCTATGAGGAAAATAGGGGAACCTCATTTTTGACCATATCTCATAATTGACTTGATCGATTTTGTACAAAATACTTAAAACTACACCACTACCCGAACATTCCCTCAATTTGATGCCAAACACACCACTAGAACTCCTGAAAGCAAGTAGCTGGGGTCTGATAAGCGATGACGCCAGCAATATAGTACTTCGCTTTTTCAGTACTTCTACAAAAATTGAGTCAAATTTTATGAGTAAAGGTGGCTAAGGTAAGATTTGTTTGTTATAGAATAGCAACGGGGTAAAAGTTGCAATCCCCCTAGGTTATATCAAAAACAATTAATAGGATACTTTACTCGTTTTTACATTATCTTCTTGTCTCTGGACTATTAACTGTTATGATATTCAATGTGAACTGAACGAGTTTAGTGTTTCGATGTTCTTCCAAATCTTAAAAAACTACGACTCTGAGTCGAAAAGCCAAGCAAAGAGTCCAGTCCTTTTCTATAAAAAGAATGTTGCAAATTGAATGCGAGGATTGCACCTAAATCTAATTTCCTAGGTAAAAAAGCTACTCCCCTCAAATATCTTCTTCAAATATAAGGGTACTAAAAATAAAGATAAAATAGTCTTTTTTTAAGCAAATGAGTGTCACTTCCTTCCTATGTTTCCTTCCGCTATTCATTGCCGCCTTACCGTAGAAGAATGAAGGTATTCAAAGTTCTATTCCTCGTTCACTGATATATCTGCTGTTGCCGCCTTTTATGTAATAATTTCCTGTCCTCCCTGCTTTCAGGAAAAATTGAAAATGTTTTTTTTTTTTTCTTCTTTTGTTGGAAAGAAGTGTATAAGTGGGCGGATTGGCTTGGGTATGGGCTAGTAGTCGTGTCTGTTCATGCTTAAATATTTTCTATCATGTCCTTGTGACACGAGGATAGTAGTTTCAAACGCCTTTATTTTTTTTTTCGTTTTTGTGCTCACCCCTTGTCCAGCGGTCGGTCGGTCGTGTCTCTAAGTAGTGTGTAGTCGCTATCGCAATGTGTCGCCGGTAATGCATGATTTCAAATTTTAATTTCCATATTGTGTGTGACCAATTTTTTTTTTCTGTTTTGTATTTATAATACTTGCGTGCCAGCGCGCGAACAGCTATTTGTGGTGGTATTCGTTTTTTTTTTCTTACTTTTATTAACATTTCACAATGGCTATACCGCCACAGCGACATGAAACAGCAACGTCTGGTTGCCGCCAACGAATGCTCAACAAAAAGCGTTGTACATACAAAATATAAACAATTCCAAAAGTGTCCTCGTCGTCGTTGTCGTCCGTCCAAACCACTCAATTTAATTTAGAAAAGTATGACATACACCCTAATTATCTTTTAATCATTCATGCATGGGAGTTTTTTTTTATGTGTATATATTGTAGTGGGGGGTATGGTAAGGAGTTGGAACTGTACACACTACACACATGCTGTTTAGGCTCCTCTCTCTTGATGAATTAAAACTGGGCACTCGGAAAAAAAAGGTTCCTCATGTTTGTATGAGTGTTATCGTAAAGGTTTTTATCAGCTTTGGGTTGAGTATAGATGAAAAGACAAAACGGAAATATACCACAGGTGATAACAATCTGTCGCTGATCGAGTTTACATGCTTTTAGTTGATTTCTTTCTTTTTGTGTTGGTTTGTATACAAAATGGCTTATAGATAAATGAGGACACACCACTCATCGTGATGTCAGCACGAGTCCATTTAGATTCATCCTTCATCGCGACTATAAAGAAAATTAATATACTGTACTTTGTTTGCGCGTGTGTGAGTTTTTCTCTTCTTCGTTTATTGTTTATTGTTTATTTTATTGTTACCTGTATTTGCTTTCATGTTCCCAAATGACATGACACATGAGTGTATATCGAAATGAACGTTTGAACGTTAAAAATGTCAAAGTACAGAGAACTGTTTTTAAATGTAAGCAATTAATATTAGTTTTAAGTGAATTGGTTGAACATTTAAAACAATTAAGGCCTTCGCTTTGTGTTTAAAATGTTATTGTTGAGTTGTTGGTCAAAGAAGATATTTAAACTGAAGTCAGTTTTATGCTACTTACTCACTTATCCGGCTCACAACCCATAAAGGATCTCTGCCAGCGTCTGAGATATTGCAGCCTTCCAGCGTGATCGGTCCTTCGCATACATACTCTCCAGTCCCCGAAACCAAGCGCTGTGGCGTCCGCAGTCACATGGTCCTTGCACCGTAGGTTCGGTCTTCCTTACCGTCCAAAACCTGGGGGCTGCGATGAGAAGACTTACTTGTCTGGCGCGTTTTCGTCCATTTGCTCGATGTGGCCAAGCCAACAACTTAGTACAGCTCGTACAGTGGAACCGTCTTCTCCATTCGCCAACATCGCATACGATACCGAAAATCCGTCGAAGAATTTTTCTTTCGAAAGTGCCCAGAATCAATTCCCCTTTTTTACTTATCGTCCAGCACTCGGCGCCGTAGAGGTGGAGTAGGACTGGTAAAATCAAAGTTTAGTATAGCAGACACTTTGTCTTTCGAGTGAGGAGTTTTGAACCCAGTTGTTTTGCCCAACCGAAGCACCAGGTTGGTCGTTTGTGGGATTGATGTTTGTTCCAAGGTAGGTGAACTCCTTAACTGCCTCGAAATTGCTGCTACCAACAGTGACGGTTTGTCATAGGCGGTGGACAGATGTTGCTTTGTTTGTTGATAGCATGTGCTTTGTTTTGTCCTCATTCACTTCAAGACCAACGAGTTTCGCCTGTACTTCAATCGCTGTGAAGGCAGTACAAGTACAGCTCTCTTGGATCGACCGATGATGTCAATGTCGTCCGCGTAGCGCACTATCTGCTCCAGGATTATTTTGAAGAAATCGTATGACAACGCATTTCCTTGTCTAAACTCTGCGCATTTTTGAAACAATTAGGATGAGCTGTTACCCATATGCACACTGCTCTGCGTATTGTTCAGCGTCATGCGGCACAGCTGGATCAGTTTATTCGGGATCCAAAATTCAGAAATCGCCATCATAAACTCTTGGCGGTGGATGCTATCATAAGTAGCTTTGAAATCGATAAAAAGATGGTGGGTTTCGACTTGAAATTCGTGGTCTTTTCCAGGGTCTGCCTCAGTGTGAATATTTGGTCTATCGTTGCTCTGCCTGGCCTAAAGCTACACTGGTACGTGTCGATTATTGTGTTGCAGAACAGTTTAAGTCGCTCACATAGTAGGTACATTTGATAGGGATATGTCACGATAGTTTTTGCATGACATAGGATCGCCTTTTTTGTAGATGTGGCATATGGAGCCAAGTCAGTGAGTGTGCATTCTTCCTCCCACACTTTGTTGATGACCTGGTGCATGCGGTTCATCAAAACACCTCCTCCATATTTAAAGAGTTCCGCAGGTATGCCATCCAACCCGGTGGACTTGTTAGTTTTTAAGCTTTCTAACTCTTCTGCGCTGGGGGCTGGACTGGGTCTTCATTGACTGGTCTTGCTACTCTTTCATTACCTCTCTCGACATTTTGCGCATTCAGCAGCTGTTGGAAGTGCTGCTTGAAAACATCTACAATTCTCTGTGCTTCGGTGACTAGGTTTCCTAGAGCCTGTGTCCCGGTCCTGAAACCCGAAGCTAATCGCTTCGACCTTTTAAAGAAACGCAGGGTGTTGTTCATGGCCCGAGACTCTTCCAGATCTTTGAGCCGAGTAACTGCGGATGCTCTTTTCTTCCTTCGCAGGGTCTTTCTCATTTCTCCTTTTTGTTCGGTACTCTTCTCATGCTGCTCTTGTTTTCCGTTGCAGCATCTGCAAACGTGCATTTTTCGTCTCTCTTTTCAGCCCAGATAGAGGACCAGGGCTTCATCCAACAAGCGTCTTCAGTCACCTCTGTCGTGACGTCCGTTGGGATTAGATATAATCCGCCCCTGCCGGATCACTGCTTTCCATTCGCCCTACATGACTCTTGGAACTTAACTTTTCTACTTTTCTGGCTGCATCGCTATACAGCCCGTGCAGTTCTTGCTTGAATCTTAATCTCATTGAGTTAATATCACCGACTTGACGCAGCTTAGAAACGAGTGTAGGGGGAAGATCTTGGCAGATATTTCGACAACGGATGAGCGACTACGGATATATCTAAATCTAACCCCTTTGGATTATATTTAAGTACGAGTATTGTTGATCGATTTCCATCATTTGAACACCATATGCTGCTCATTATGTTCTTGACGTCTCAAAACCCATCTGTAGCCTATTTTTTCAAGCAAGACTTTGTATCGAATTCCTTATCCCCCGTTTGACTATTTGAAGAATAGAATAACTTTTTTATTCGGAGCACACCAAGCAAAAAAGAATCATCCGCCAGCAATCAGCAACACCAACCAAACAATGCAGTTTCTTCTCAATTAGCTGTAGGCAGCTTACCTACATACCTTTTGCCGCTTCAATTGTTGTTAAGGACTTCATTTCACATGAGTTTTACAAAAATAAAAAGTTGCATGCTCCTTCAAAATTTCAAAACAATTATGTAGGAACCTACCTTCCTTTTCGTAGACATTCGACTGCTGTTCTCTACCTCTGTAGAAGTATTAAATTAAATATCCTTTTCACGTGAATTGCATTTTGTATGTAGGTAACGTGTTTCGTACCTGAATCAACAAGAAAGTACAAAGTCGAAAGAACAAAAATCGTGTACGTGAAATAATCTTACAAGTTATACCCCATCGCCAGGTGCCAAGTTGTTTTTTTTTTCTCTCCCTCCTGCTTCCATAGGTACCTACCTCTGTTCTGTACATAACTATACACCATGTTCCTCTGTGTACATGAACGGCAGGAAGGAACTAAGTGAAAAAAAAAGTGATCAGGAGAAGGAAAATACTCGCGCCAAACATTAAACACAAATTGTTGATCTCCCCGTACATTGAGCAGATGTTTGTTAGTTTCTTAAGTGAACACATTGAATGCCTGGCTGGCTCTTCAAAACATAATAAAACGAATAGGGACAAAGGAATATTTCTCTGACTTGACCAGACTTTTATTTTTCTTAAACAGATTCACATTTTTTATTTTTTTATTCTCGATTTCAAAGGAGCCTGTATTGCTGTCTCTGTTAGTCTCTATGAGTCCTTTAGTTTATCATTATTCTTCCTTAGACGTTTCAAACATTCTCAAAAGGAAACAAAATTGGGAAGGTACTTGCTCCTTGCTTACGTGATGTCTATTTTAAGACCACCTTGGCTTTCGAGACCACCTCCCCACTGTTCAGCCTCAAGCAATTATAAAATAAAACACGATATATTGTAATGAAAGTAAGACTTGAACACGAGAGACAGAAAAAAAAAACAAAATGTGGAACAAATCGTTGAGAAATTGGAGGCAAGGACCTACGAGATGAGCAATAATTATAACCTTGGCCAAGTTGTCTTCTCAATCAGCCATTATATTTTCAGCCAATTGCATTGGGAATTGGGAAAGAAACAGGATACATTCTTGTCGGCTCTGTCATTTAATTAATTTTTGTTTCAAGGGAAGATAAACACAAATTTTTAACCTAATTTTTCAAAATAAAACAATTTTCTCGACACTTATTTGTATGAAGTTTTTGTTGGACACAATACGTGTCTTTATTTTCGTTGTGAATTTTCAAGCTATTTAATAGTTAAATAAACGATATAACGGTAAATGCTCTCGTGCATTCCTCCCCTTAAACAATTCAGCTGTAAAACTTGCGCTTCTTGGAATGCTCATCATTTCAACTTCAAGCTCAACTTCGCTCGTACTGTTATTAAGTAAAGGGATGCGTTTTTAAGCCGTACTACGCGAATGTTGAATAAGCTACAACACTATCTTCCCCAGTCATTGCAATATTCAGAAATTTAAAACCAATGTCGACTCTCTCTCCATTTCCGGATGCCCACATTGTGCTCTTGACATAGGGGTATAGAAAAACTTGAGTGGGCGCTTATTAAAAAGATTGTGAAATATTAACAGTATGGACCGTTTATATTCTTCAAGTCTCATTCGAGGTATAATGTATCATTTTTGATTCATGAAATGTCTTTTATTCTACTTTTCCTACATCCATGAATCACGTTCAATCCAAAATCGCGTCTAATGAATCGCATTTGATTCTTGCTTGAAAAAAAAAATGTACACTAGCGACCAGAGATCGAAGTACATAAGAATATGCATGAAATACCTTGTTCCGTTTTTCCTACATCTATGAATCACATTTAATTCGAAATCGCGTTTAATGAATCGCATTTGATTCATGCTTGAAAAAAATTAGTGCACTAGCGAGCAGATGATTGAAGTAAGAATTAAATGTCTTGATCCGTTTTTCCTACATCCATGAATCACATTTAATGCCAAATCGTGTTTAATGAATCGCATTTGATACATATTTGAAAGAAAAAAATGTCTTCACTAGCGAGCAGATGATTCTAGTAAGAATATTCATGAAATGTCTTGATCCGTTTTTCCTACATCCATGAATCACATTCAATCCAAAAATGCGTTTAATGAATCGCATATGATACATGCTTGAAAAAATGTGTACACTAGAGATCATATGAGTCTAGTAAGAATATTCATGAAAAGTCTTTTGTTCCGTTTTTCCTACATCCATGAATCACATTTAATCCATAATCGCGTTTAATGAATCGCATTTGATTCATGCTTGAAAAAATGTGTGCACTAGCGAGCAAATGATTGAAGTAACAATATTTGTAATTAAAAATTAAACTGTTAATGTAGTCATAGTGTAATCACGTCCATGAATCACATATGAACATAAAACTGTTTTAGTTTTTTCGTAACTAATAATAAACCATTCCATTTCAAAACTAATGTCTGCCTTGTTTTGAAAAATACAGAGTACTTGAAGTTTTGTGTATCATATATGATTCATGGTACCTACAGCTATTAGAATCATTAAAAATGAGCACAGTGACGTATAGGTGAGGCAAGAAGAAGCACCAGAATTATTCTTACTATTCGGGGAGTTCCTGAAAGTTTACATTTTGCCCCTAATATCACTGCGATTTATCAATTAAATTTTATTTATGATTTAATTTTGTTTGGGTACTTTAAATTTGTTTTTGGTATACTTCCTGGAAATAGCAGCAAGCTGCTGATACCCAGTCGTGCATTATATTTTAATTACCATCCTCAGAATGTATATTCTCTAATATTCTTCTCAAAACTTCACAACGACTTAACTCACCCTAGTTGTAAATACAAACAAAATACGTAACAGTACTTTCGTATGTATATTAATGCTCGAGCATATTTTCTACATTTTTGGTAGTAACTTTTTCCCATTGACCCAGTTTTTGACTTTGAGCTGAAATTTTTTCTGTCCACACTTTAAGGCAAACAATTAACTAATTTAAATATGCACTCAAAAGAAAGTTACTTACTTTATGAGACGATACGAACAACAAGCTAGACAAACTACATACATCCTTATGCCTCAGAGAGTCCTGCCTTAAAGAAATTTGCAATGAAAATCTGTTTTTCTTCCCCCATCCTTTAAATTCATTGGAAAATTTTTTTCAAAGGAAATTTTACACATTTTGCTGTAGCAACAGACTGACTGACTGGGATACTGTATTTTTAATCTCATCCTTAAAAGTTTTTGGAAAACGAACAGAAAAAAAAAATGTATTCGAAAATTCAATTTCGATTATTATTTGTGTGTAATGTGAATCATCGGTGGATAATAGATACCCGTAGCTAGAGAATCTCTGTTCTTGATGTTGTTTCGTTAAGGGTGCTTTGATTGTGTCTTTGTTCGTCATAATATCCGTTCGGTCTTGGTCGTATGTCGCCTCTCTCTTGGAAACCCTGTGGCTATTTCATGCGAATAAATATACATCTTTTGCATATCTGTTGAAAGCAAAAAATGAAACCAACTTAACTAATGTCCAGAAGGTAAATAAATAATAAAATCATGCTTTAAATTTAACCCCAATATGTTATAATCTGCTGTCAAATGACATCAGCAAAACAAGCGAATGTCAAATGTGATTGATTCACAAAAAGAAAATGACATAATAAACAATGTGTCATTGTGTGTGGGGGATGTTTGTTGAAGACCAAAGATATTCAGCATTTTTACGGATTTTTTTTTTTTTTTTTTTAACCAAAGTAAAAAACGAAAGTTGTCTATACGTTTTCTACATATAAATAAGCGTACTTTATCGGTGTCCCAAAGGTTCTCTCTCCGCTGTATGCTGGTTCTGGCTTGCCTATAATACTGCTTGTTTCT
>CAKKXW010000002.1:17008142-17018294 GCA_920937365.1 Sphaerophoria rueppellii | reverse complement strand
TCATATGTATATTCAGTATAGGTATGAGAATGAATCAATGAAATTCTTTATTCCTGTGGAAGTACATTTGATCATCCATTATGAATGGAACTCGATTTATTTTGCATGGCCACCACGGGCACGCTTGCAGAAGTCCAGACGCTGAACGCAATTTTCGACGGTTTTCAAGCATAAATCGGTCGATACTGCTGAAATTTCATGTTCGATATTCGTACGAAGTTCATCAATCGTATCTTGGCTTGTTGGCATAAACCATAGATTTGACGTAGCCCCACAAAAAAATATTCTAACGGCGTTAAATCGCATGAACGAGGCGGCCAATTTACAGGTCCATTTCTGGAGATAAAGCGCTCATCGAACTTCGTTCTCAATAATTCGATTGTTTGGCCCGCTGTGTGACATGTGGCACCGTCCTGTTGAAACCACATATCGTCCAAGTCCATGTCATCCAATTCATTCCAAAAATAATCGGTAAGCATTGAGCGGTAGCGATTCCCATTCACAGTAACGTGCCGGTCTTGATCATCACGGAAGAAGGACGGCCCAATGACACCACCAGCATGTAAACCGCACCAAACAGTGATTTTTTCGGGATGTAATGGTGCCTCGTGAAGCACATGTGGATTGCTGCCTGACCAATAACGCATATTTGGCTTATTGACGAAGCCATCTAGCCAGAAATGAGCTGAAGATGATTTTTCGATGAAAATCCTGATCATTTTCAGGTTCTTGCTCAGCCGAATTCACGAACATACGACGCTTCTGGTGATCAAGCGGCTTCAGTTCTTGCGTCAATTTGAACTTGTAAGGATGTAGGCCAAGATCTTTTCGCGAAATTCGCCACAACGACATCACAGAGATGCCCAACGCTTGAGAACGACGTGTGAGAGACTGATTTATGTCTTCCGCAATTGATGCGCTAGCGGCAGCAATATTCTCGACACTACGGGCACTTCTTTGTCTCACTGGCACGGGAACATTTTGTACTGAGCCTGTGGATTCAAATTTTTCGACTAGACGCTCAATTGTTGATCTGGCAGGACGATTATGACGACCATAAATTGTACGTAGCGCTCTTAAAGTGTTGACCACTGACTCCGAATTTCGGTAGTAAATTTTAATAATTTCGACTCGTTGTTGGATCGTATACCTTTCCACGATGAATGAATGGCAAACCGTACTGAAGAGAAATGTCAAGAGAGCGGGAAAAAATATGGCGTCGTTTGCTGTCCCTATCGGTCTACTTTTGTAGCGTCCCTATTGAAAAACCCTTTAGTATCAAGGTCAGTCAGTCCGATTGAAATAAACAACTATCCTACCTATGACTGACTCATCCTATTCGTGTTATTTTTGTTCTACATTGAGTCAGACCCAGAAAATTCAATAGATGTATGTATGGTGTCCAAAAGGTGCGGTGCTATTGCCTTAAATACAAAATAGAAAGCAAATAAACACAAGAGGATTCCGTGAATTCAATGTCATTTTCGTGTAAAAATATTAGTTATAATTAATCAAGGACTAAACTAGATGGGCTAGAGAGGTTATAAAACATTTATGGCTTAAAGAGAGAAGGGTGTGTTTATTGTCGTCTTTTTTTTTTTTTTTTTAGTCCGTTGGTTTGCTGCAAGAGGCCTTGTCGATTTTGAATAAATTTCATATCATCGTTAAGTTAAAGTCGGGAAAATTTACAAATTTAATTTTTAATGCAAACAAATTCCGAAACACCACCAACCCAACCAATTCCAGCAAAACAAAAATAAACTTTTCTTTTTAATGATGACTACACCATACAGCCGCTGCCGCCGTAACTAAGTCCCCCAGAGCTACGTGGTTCAAGTTTTGTATTTTTTATGCTTGGATGAGTTTAAAATGTCGATTACGATGACGATGAGTAAAAAATGTCTATGCAATTATTTTATTTTATTTTTTTTCCACTGGCTTCTGTTTATGATGGCGGCAATGTTTTGAGCGAGAGTATAAATCCACATACGACATACATGAAACATGACCATTGTGTAGGAATTGTTTTCAAAAAATTTCAGAACACCAAAAGCAGAACAAAAAAAAAAAAGAAGTAACTCTAGAAAAACAATAAAGTAAACCGGGATGACTGTGAACTACGTTATCGTTGTGGATGTGCTCCTAAGTTGTATTGAATAAAGGACGAGAAATAACAAAAATTGAGTAGAAAAAGATCAAACGCAAGCGCATTGCATCCACCGGTCTTCTGTTCATTTTGATAAATGTTTGTATGTATGGTTATATCGAACATACCATTCTTAACATACCGACTTGTAAAAATAGAAAATAAAAAGAAATATAATAAATAAAAGATTCGTCGTCTTCCTTTCCGTCGCGTCGTTCGTCCTTTTAACTTAACCATGAAAAGTCGTTTTGGAAAATGATAAAGCATATGACAGAAACTACAAGAACAACAACAAATTGATATCCTGTTCCTGTAGTCTGTAGTGTTTCTGGTGAATGACTAGTAACACTCTCTTTCCTGCCTGCATTTTAATCCTCAATTTCTATTCTCCATCTCGAGCAGCAGCAGCAGCAGCAGCAGGCAATTCTCCTTTCATATTCATGTTATCCATAATATTTCGTTGCTTCGTGTGATGGCTCTGTGGAAGTGGAAGGAGCAATTTCATTCTTTAGGATCGGTTAGTCAACCAGTTTGTCGTTAACAGTGGTCGCGTTCGCATCGTTCCCTTCGTTTGGTTCTATCGTCTCTTCGGGGTTTCTAATCTTTATTCGAGTGTTTTTTTTTTTCAATTTAGATGAGACTTTGCTAACTTTGTATTTACACAAAAAACAAGATATTCTCATCGGTCGTTGTGTGTTTTGAACTTTCCTCCTACTGGATACATCCGTTCCGTCAAAGTGTTGCATATACATTTTTCCTTATTCTCCGACAACACACACACAAAAAAAAAAAAAAGGATGAACGACTCCTTTTTCTTTTATTACTAACCATTTATATATAATTGAGAGGATTACAGCACGATATCAATTTGGTATGAAAGTTTTAGGCGTCCATCAGCAGGACGAACGGATAAAAAAAAAAAAAACAAAGGAAAATATCTGTATCCGTGTTCCACCAGAGGATATACGAAAATAACTACACAGACGAAATAGTTGTTGTTGTGTCTCTGCTTAATCCTGTTCCTGCTCATAATTCTGTTCGTTCCCAAAAGTGCTATTTGATATATTCGAGTAATTATTTGAAGAAAGAAAAAAATCGACTTCCTGTTCTTGAGTTGTTTTTTTTCCTTTTTTGTGGTCACACGGCATCATGATAAGACAAGAAATGAAAGTGCCTATCACAGTTTTTCTCGTCGCGCACAGTGTTTTGGGGAGAACAAAAAAAAAAAAAAAATTAAAATGTCAAAAATCAAAGACTAATGATGGATTAACGACGGGTTATGGTGGCCTAGTTTAGTTGGCGTGGTTGGCTTCTTGAGAAAGAAAAAAAAGTGGATCCCTTCAAACGATGACTAATAATGTTCAGCTTGCAGAAATGACATACTTTGGTGAGTAAGTTAACATTGCCACAAAAAAAAAAAAAAAAAAAATTAAATTAACTAAGGAATTAAAATAAGCTTAAGGCTTATATAAATGCAACCTGTCGTTTTTAAGATTAGATTATTGCATTATTGTAAGTTCCTCGGATTCATAACGTTTTACTAAAACGCAAATTTTTCTTCGAAAAAAGAATTTAAAAAAAATCACATTAGAATGAGTTTCTAACCACAGAAGGAGACGAGTTCATGTCTAAAATTTAGCTTTTAAGAATTGAATTTAAGTACATCGAAACTCACTCTGCAGAGTCCATTAATCGAGGAAGGCTTTAGGCTAGGCTACTTAACATTAAGCTGTGATCAATTGGAGCGAAAAATCTGTGGAAAATGTGGAAATTAATTTTGTATCTTGATATATTATTGCCAATAAAATTGCCCCAAAAAGTCGTATCACATGAGACATAATATTACTTTCTTACTTATCCGGCTCACAATCCATGAAGGATCTCAGCCTGAAATACTGCAGCCTTCCATCGTGAACGGTCCTTCGCATGCACTCTCCAGTCGCCGAAACCAAGCGCGCTGGCATCCGCAGTCACATGGTCCTTGTACCGTAGGTTCGGTCTTCCTTGCCGTCTCGAACCTGGGGGCTGGGATGAGAAGACTCTTGGCTGGAGTGTTGTCGTTCATTCGCTCGATGTGGCCGAGCCAATGTAATCGTCTTTTCTTGGCCTTCTGGACTACATCCACATCTTAGTAAAGCTCGTACAGTTCTCGGTTGAACCTTCTTCTCCATTCGCCATCGTCGCGCATACGATACCGATAATCCGTCGAAGAATTTTTCTTTCGAAAGTGCCCAGTATCAATTCTCCTTTTTTACTTATCGTCCAGCACTCAGCGCCGTAGAGTGTAGGACTGGTAAAATCAAAGTTTTGTATAGCAGACACTTCGTATTTCGAGTGAGGAGTTTTGAACCCAGTTGTTTGGTCAACCCGTAGCAGCAGCGGTTTGCTAGCGTAATTCTTCTTCGGATCCCGGGTCTTCGGTGTCATTTGTGGGATTGATGTTTGTTCCAAGGTAGGTGAACTCCTTAAATACCTCGAAATTGCAGCTACCAACAGTGACGTTTTATCCTAGGCGGTGGACAGATGTTGCTTTGTTTGTTGATAGCATGTACTTTGTTTTGTCCTCATTCACTTCCAGACCAACGAGTTTCGTTTGTTCTTTAATCACTGCGAAGGCCTCAAAAACAGCTAGCTCTCTTGGATCGACCGATGATGTCAATGTCATTCGCATAGCCTAGGAGCTGGGTGGATTTGTTCGGAATAACTCGGAAGAGCTGTTGCCCATTTGCACATTGCACTGCGTATTGTTAAGCGTAATGCGGCATTTCAAAGTGAAATCTGAGTGTTTAGAAAAACATTTAGAGAAGACTTTGCTGAGAGCCTGTTTTAACATTCTCTGAACATTCCCAGTTTTTAGTTCTAAACGCTCCGTCTGAGTTCTGAACTCTGAACACTCCGAGTTCTGAACTAGCTCCAAACTCTGAACATAAATTACTTTTGTCAAATTACTTTTATTTTGATATTCAAAGAAAATTTTTTTGATATAAATGATCGGATGTTTATTTTATTATAAAGAGGGAAGGTATCCCGTTAATAATGGAACACAACATCAACCAAATGGCCGCAACGACCACGCTTACGGGAAATTTTGGAAATTTTCCATAACCCAATCGCAAAGTGGCTGGCTGCCCTATGTCCTCTAAAGCCTCACGAATTCCATCTTTGAGGTCTTGAATCGACGCTGGGCTGTTGGCGTAGACCTTATCTTTCACGTGGCCCCAAAGGAAGAAGTCGCAAGGTGTTAAATCACAAGATCTCGGTGGCCAATTGTGATCACCTCTTCGAGAGATAACACGAACCGGAAACTTTTCTCGTAAAAGATCGATGGTTTAATTGCTTGTGTGGCACGTAGCGACGTCTTGTTGAAAGTAAACGTTGTCCAGAGCCTTAAGACCCAAGTCTTTATGCAAAATACGGTGTAATGACGTTTGTGGAATGCCTAATTCCAAAGAACGACGAGGAATGGACAAACCTGGGTTTTCTTCAACACCTTGGGCTTTAACAGCAATATTTTCAGTTGTTCTTGAGCGACGTGCACGGGTTTTATTCTTCTTCTAACTTGTCCCAACAGCTCGAATTTGTCCACCAATTTCTGTAAAATGTTTAGTTTTACGAACCGTCTCTGCCAAATTTTCACCATTTTTATAGTGAATTTTATTAATTTCAATGCGTTGTTGAAGCGTGTATCTTTCCATTTATATTAATGGCGTAGTTTCTACTTGTCAAATGTCAAAAGTGACAGCTACCGAAATAGCGACCTTTTCAAAATAACACCTCTTATTGGAAAACCCTTAATATTTTCCTGATGAAAATAGGAGAAATAGGTTGAAGGCGTGTGATTTTTTACTGGAAACTGCAGGCTTAAAATTTTGTCTAAATGAGTTAATCGAAGCGGATTTTAGAAAAAACAAGTAAAATCGAATTAAATTTTTTGCTGAGTGAAGTAGATTTCAAGAAATTCCTGATGGTTCGAAGCAAGTACATAGTAGATTTTCAGATCAAAATCTAAAAGTGTAAAGTGGCAAAGCTGTTTTGGAGGGATGATGATGTGATGGAGGGAGAACTGTCATTCAGAGCAAACTCAAAGCGTGTGCATCGTAACGAAGGCGAAGCTGAAGCTGTAGCGTTTTTGTGATTCTGCCTTTGGCTTTTGCGAAATGTAAAAAGAAAAAAACTGTTTTTCTTGTTGAATTTTATCTGCAACAAAACTCAGTTTCTACTGAAATGGAAGATGAAATTCTATTCAACAAGTTTTCCTCAATAATCCATTAGAAATTTATCCTCAACTAGACTCAATTAATTTTTTTTTCTTTTTTTGTAAAGTTCAACTTAAAGAAAAACCGATTGAAAGATTTTCATTACATTTTGATATAACAAAAAACAAAAAAAAAAAACAAATAAATTCTCATACAGAACAAAAAATTAACTTGAGCCACTAACAGAGATAAAGCATTTTAATTCAATTAGCAAAATGTTTTTCTTTCTCTCTCTTCCTGTTACTTTTTCTGTTGTTTTGCCTTTTTTTTGGCTTTTATACGCACAGCAACTATACGTACCGATTCATATTTTCTCCTCAATCAACCATACCAAAAAGGAAAAAAAAGAAGAGAAAAACCCTTTCAGAAATTTGCTTCACTTTAGATCCAATTTCCTCTTTTGATACCATGCACTTTTTTTTCAAGTAAAATGCACTTTTTTGTTTATCTACTTGTGTTTGAATAAAAGCCACGGTCCAATTAACTGCAAACCATAAATGCTATAGTAACAAATTATTAAAATAATATTTTCGTGGAAAATATTAAATTCTGTAATTTAAAAAAAGATTTTCTCAATAACAATGATGTGTGTTGGCTGGACAGACGGATATTTTTTTCTTGATAAAGATCTAGCCCTTGAAACTCGGTTTAGTGAAATTTTGGAACTCATTTGAGTTCTACGTCAATTCAAGTTCTAACGCGTTCGAACTTCGATAAAATTGTACCCTCGAATTCGGGGGTCTAGTGCCTTAGAACTTGGTTTTATTGGAATTTCTTTTTTCCAGTGAGTGAAATGAAATTGCTGATGAATTATTGTTGGTGTTGTCAGACGACTGCGGCACCGTTGTTTCGGTGGACAAAGCTGTAGAAACATGGGCTGTCGGTGGAATATTGCCGGTTTGACACGGGACCATTAGAGTTGTTGTAACTTTTTTTTTTAACCAGGGAGCATGGAATTCGTCTGTAGGAGTCATTTTGTAGACGTCGGAATCTGGTGGCATCGCATCATCATTCATCATGAGCATCAAATGATGCTAATCTTGTTAGCAAATCGTAAAATTATGTTTACTTCGGCGGTGGCTAAAGCTGAAAGAAAGCCAAAGCCTAAGTGTAAGCCTCTCACCATCAATAATTTTTGAGTGCATGTGAAGGACAATTAAACGCCGATTCCGGACGGGGAAACATATTTTTACTGACAGTTTATGGGCACGAGTAGAATTCGAATCCCAAGTTCTGAGTAACAGCCAACTAGGGCTTCACGATACGATACGATACGATACCGGTATTTTTCGTTTTTATCGGTATCGTATCGATATCGGCGATAATTTTAAGACAAATTTATCGTATCGTTATCGACTTCGATACGATAACGATACGATACTCGATAAAATATCGAAAAAATGTGCATTACTATATACAAATAAAAAGAAAATAGAGTGGCGCGACAGCTTTTGAAGAGCCAAGGCCTAAGTGGATTACTTTCATCAACGATTCTCTAGGTGCGTGTGAAGAATTGAGGGGACCTACAATTTTACGCCGATTCCGAACGGCAAAGTTGAGAAGCACTTTTTCATGACAGATGATACTCTTGGAAGTTTTGTCAGTTCTTCGCAAGAGGCAGTGTCCGTGAAAGATGAAATAAAAACTTTGGGCCCGAGTAGGATTCGAACCCACGACGTTCCGCTTAGCAGCCAACGCACCTAACCACTAAGCTACGTGCATTACTATATAGCGAGGTTAAAAGTGAAACACAAACTTTTCAATATTAATTTTATTTAAATATAGACTATCCGAACCCGCTTACCTCGTCTCATCCGCAATTTTAAATCGACATTTGTTGAAAGCCCATAGCCCATAACCGTTTTGAGGGAAAAATGTAGAACGGTGTACCTTTTCGCGTTATCTGGTGTTCTGGTTTAGACTTGATACTCCAACCCCGTACAGACTTTATTTATAGGCTCATGTATATACATATGTGATTATAGATGACAACCTTTCAACCACTTATTATATGAAATAATAATCAACTCGCTTCTAATATGTCTTGGAAACAATTGACGCGTTTCGTGACAGTATCGATGTTAGTCGGGTTCTTACAAAAGACGATCGACAACGAAAGAACGAGAAAACGCCTAAAAATCGATCAAATATGTGCAATACTGCAAGTAAACTAGTATGTATTAGTAAATGCTATTGAAAGAAAATTCGAGCTTTGCGCACGCAGTGTCGAAAATAGAATTCTTTCAGTCGATATCGATATATTCGATAATTATCGGTCAGTGCTTTTCGGCGATACGTGTGCATCGTAACGCAGGCGAAGCTGAAGCTGTAGCGTCTTTGTGATTCTGCCTTTGGCTTTTGCGAAATGTAAAAAGTTGATCCATTTTTAATGATTAAAAAATTAAGTTACTTTAGGGATAACAGCGTAATTTTTTTGGAGAGTTCATATTGATAAAAAAGATTGCGACCTCGATGTTGGATTAAGATACGATAATATCGACAATTTTATAAACCCGTTTATCGTATCGATATCGGTATCGCAGGTACTGGATATCGTGTCGATTATCGTATCGACTTTTGATACGATACCGATATTTTTATCGAATATCGTGAAGCCCTACAGCCAACACACAAAACTAACACGGGTATCACAAAAATAAACTTAGGTTCTAAAGATAACAAGTTTTAACCGCTTAAAACTCAGTTATGATTTTAGATCGACTTCTAGAGAAGTGAAGAAATGCCCGAGTTCCAATTATTCTAAGAACTAAGTTCCAAAGTTAGACCGAGATTCATCAGACGGAGTTTTAGGGGAATTTATAACTTTGTGAAGAAATTGGGCGTTAGTTTTTAATTTAAATAAATTAATTTTTTTTTATATAATTTTTACACACTAAAGGGGCTTTTTATACCCCTATTATGCCAGAGACACAGTGAGCGCATTAAGAAATAAGAAAGGCTCAAACCCCTTTCTTATTTCTTAATGTAAAAGACGGTGTGCATTGGTTTTGAATTCTTCAACATTGCAATGACTGGGAAAGACAGAGTGTGCAAGTGAGTTCCACATTCGCATAGTACGGCTCCAGGGTAAACCGATGGGCATTCCTGGAATCGCGGGTATTACGGTTGAATTGTTTAACGGGAGGAATGCAACTGGCTATTTCTCTAGAGCACTTACCGTAGAAGTAACGATAAAAAAGGGAGAGAGATAAATAAAATTTAAGAATAGAATTCTAACAAAAAATCACACAGGAATGAAACTTCACGCTGCGGGTTGAAATTTTATTAATCCCTTAAGAGGAAAGATAGACCATTCTTTGAGAAAAAGAGGCATTCGTTAGCCAGGCCTAGTTTCGAATATGTTTTCCGGTTGTAAAACCTCTTCTTATGAGTTATTTTGATAACAACCAAGAAACCAAAAAACCAAATTGACTTGAATAGACATTATGAACAACACAATTGAGATATACTGAAAGCCTCTAACTTTCTTATTAATTTCTTTTTTTTTTTAACAGAAAATCGGCTGCAGAATCTTGAAAGTATTTTCAAAACCAGCTCCGCAAAGTACCGATCGTATCGTGCAAATTGTCGGAAAAGCTGACCAATGTATCGAAGCTGTTCGCGATGTCAGAGTATTCTTCTCCAAAATGTTGGCCTTTTGTATAAGCTTTGATCCGGACCGATTGCTTACGGAGAAAAAGAGTTTCTTACCAGATAGAAAGGAGAATTCCCTAATTATTTTAAAGTTGG
>CAKKXW010000002.1:16977744-16989110 GCA_920937365.1 Sphaerophoria rueppellii | reverse complement strand
TCAACATCAAATCAACACCAGAAGAAGGGCCCAAGGAATGCTACATACACCCCGAAACTCAAACAATTATGGTAGACGCAAACTTGAATATTCTGTTCCAAGTATAACAAACGAACTCCCTAGAGAAATAATCAATATTCAAAACTTTAAAAAAAGAAAAAAAGAACTAAAGAAGTATTTTCTGAATTGTATAAAATAAAATTGCAAATTCTTAATTCAAATTAAATAGATTTTCCAAGAAAAAAAAAAAAAAAAAAAAAAATTGTATATATATAATGTATTATGAAAATTAATCTTAACTTTGCTTACCCAATTTAAATATTATAAAGATAAATAACCTTCTGCAGACAAGCTTCGGCTTCGCAGATACTATTTTATTGTATTGTTTTGTACTGTTAATATGAAATTTACCGCTAAACCCATTTTTGCCGCTTCTGTCTCAATTCTCACAAAGGCTCCATTGACATAACGCTGTGTTCCTCTGGTGTTGACGTTGGAGTTCTGCACTATCTTCTCAAGAACGATGTTAAAGAAATCGCCTGACAGTGCATCGCCTTGTCTGAATCCTTTTTTGATGTCGAAAGATTCCGTAAGCTCGTTGCCAACCTTGATAGCGCAGCGTGAGCTCTCCATCGTCATTTTGCACAAGCGAACGAGCTGGGCAGGGACGCCAAAACTAGACATAGCTTTGTACAGTTCGTCTCTGTAGATGCTATCATACGCGGCCTTAAAATCGATTAAAAGGTGGTGGGTATCGATTTGGAGTTCATAGATCTTATCCAGGATCTGCCGCAAAATGAAAAATTCGGTCGATGGTTGACATTGATAAGGACGAAAGGCTTCAGACGTTCACATATTACGGCAGAGAGGATCTTTTAGGCGATGTTAATAAAGCTGATTGGTGCAGTTAAGAGGATCTCCCTCTTGCTGTGCTGAGGTTCCATTCATCGGGTATGCATTCTTCTGACCATATCTTACAGATGTCACATGCTCCTATCTAGATTGTCGTCTGCTGCTTAAAACAGCTCGGCAGCTAGACCATCTGCTCCACCGGCATTGTTGAATTTCAGCCGTGATGTTGTCGTTTTCGCTTCTTCTAAGTCGGGTTCACGGAATTGTTGGCTATCATCGTGTCCGAATACAGGACCCTCCTTGACGCGGGATTTTGTTCGTCGTTGCCGTTATACAATTGACAGAAGTGGTCTTTCCAAATCCCCAGCATTGACTGCGATTCTACTGTGATGTTCCTATATCTGCAGGCATCGGTTCTTGCTCGATTAAACCTCCGAAATTCATTCTTGCTGTTGGCTCTCTCAACATCCTCGTTTTGACGCTTCTCATGCTTTCTCTTTTTTCTCCTGAGAAGCCAACGTTCCTCTCTCCCTTTTCCTCGTAGAACTCACGAGCAGCTCTGTATGTCTTCTCCTTGGGTCTGCATGCATTCTTCGTCAAACCAGGGTTTCTTCTTGGTGGCTGTATGAAACCTAGCACATTAGAGGCGGCATCTCTAACTGCATTCAATGTTGCCACTGGTCTTCGATACTAAATGTTAGCTGCATAGGACTTCTAAAGAGGTTACTTGACACTCGAACAGAGAAAGATCTGGCAATCTCTTGCAATTGTAGCCGTCTGTTGTCGAATTTTCTTGCAGCATTTCCTTGTTTTGTTCGTTATCAGAATATTCGTAGCACTACCTTGTCTACTCCAAGATAGGGATCCGAGTCGATGTTGGTCATGAGTTAATGTATCGAAGGTCAATATAAAATACAATTCAAAATTCACTTCCCCTTTGCTCAATCTAGTCGCTTAACTCCAAATCGACTTCGATTCCTTTTTACAAGTAGTAACACTGCGCGGACTCGCTTTATAGAGAACTGATTTAGTTTTCAGCAATAGCGGTAAATCGGTTTCTTAATAGAAATAAAAGTTTGGAAGAAGTCAAAATTCGTCATTTATGCAATAAAATTATGAAAATTTCAGAATAAATTGCAACAATAGTTCAAAAACCGTTATTTATTATTTTTCAATAGTTTGCTATGAGCAATTTAAAAAAAAGTTAAGGCGGATATGTTTTGTTTATTAATTTTGTGCATGTACCTGACGACAATATTTAATCGAAAGTTTTCTTAATTTTTAACTTTTAGCGGCAATTACCTTTTCCAATTAAAAATCAACCGTAAGACCACTTTCAAGTGAGCTTGAAATGAAGTCGGTTTTCCCGATACATTTAAGAGTTTCTAACGTGCGTTGATCTCTTTACCAACCTGCCTACACATTTCTTCATAATCTTGAAAATATTTAATTATGTATAACGACCTCATTGAAAAAATGTAATTCAATTTACATTTCTTTAATTTTCAGAAACATCAACAAAGTGCACCTGTTCAATCATCAAACGATCACCATCAATAAAATCTCATCCCCTCTCAAAACGATCCAATTTCATCACTCTCTAAACTTTTGTATGCAACAACATCTGGCCGCTAAAATGCCGATAAATTGTAAGTTTTATGAATCTGACTGATTGCAACGCAACTATCTCAAAACTCCGAAAATAAAACTGCTGCCAGTGCAATATCATTGAACTAATGAAATAAAAACGGCAGCCGTTCGTCGACGACGGGGATTGGTTCGCTTTCGTATTATCATCTGCTACAGCGATATATTTGAAAAAGTGTTTTAGCAATCTTTTGATAAAAAACAACAATAAACACATACACATCCGCCACACAACATGTATCGGCCGAATTTCTATGAATCCACATGTCTGCGATGCAACGAAATCGTTTACCAAGTGGACCGTGTTGGACCGCTTAAAGACTTCACATTCTTCCATTCGGGCTGCTTCAAATGCGTCCACTGTGGGACGAAATTAACACTTAAAACGTACTTCAATAGTCAGCACAAGCATGACGACAAAGAGGTGAGTTGAATGTTAATTATTTAAATTCTTACTTAGTTTTATTAGAAGTAAAAAAAAAAAGTGTTCAAAATGAGCGCGAATGCGTGAGTGAGTCCGTGAGCGTGAGGAGCTATCTATGGAGCCGCAGCAGTTAGCGGGAAAAGTAGTTGTCCGACACGACCGCGACGACTCGATGTACGGCATGCATGGCGACAATGTCGATGGAAAATCGCAAAAGCTAATTGTGTCAAATTGTTGAGCGTGCGCGAGTGGGCGATCTAGTTGATATAAAATTGTTCTTATTTATATTCTTTTGAAGAATATTGAGGGGAAGCTTTCCATTTCATTGAAGAGTTAAATTGATTTGGGTACGGCTTTTCCTTTACATGGCAAAGCGAAGGTGTGTTCTTTTTTTTTAATGGGCGTTGTGTTGCATGTACACAAAATTTATATCGGCTTTCAGTTCGAAAGCGAAAGTGACGCCTTTTGTTGATAAAATTGAAAAGACGAAATGGTCCATTGAGCAGTGTCATAACAGGTTCATTGACTTTCACTTAATGGATAATCGTGAGAAAATTCGTGCTTCCTTACAGATTGGCTGGTAAACAATGCATTTCAAAAACTAGTTACACAACACTGGATTATTCTTTTTAATTATTTTAAGGGGAAATAATTAATAGCTTTGCTCAGCAATCGAACACGAATAGAGCTCGATACCATCCAACTAGGATCGTATTAAAACTAAAAAAGGTAAGAATTCAGTTTGGAGACAGATGAAGCCATAGTGCATTGTTGTTTCCAACTTAAGGAATTAAAGTATCCTCGTTTAATATTTTCTTGTTTATAGAAGAATTTTTACTCTCACACTGTAAACCTTACACCTTTTCACGGATAGTGCATCCGTCATGAAAAGGTGCTTCTTAACTTTGCCGTTCAGAATCGGCATTAAATTGTAGGTCCCCTCAATTATTCATACGCACTCAAAGAATTGTTGATGAGAGTAAGCCACTTAGGCCTTGGCTCTTCAAGAGTTGTCGCGCCACTCTATTTATTGTTTATTTTATAAAGCAAACATTTTCTCTTGAATTTCATAACTTTTTCTCGAAAATCTGCTCAAGGATCAACCTATTTGCACACAATTTGTTACGTTCGACAAATTAAAACACGAACGACATTCAAATTTACGAGCATTTGATTCTTACAATACAGTGAGATCCATAAGAATATCTCACACTCACATTATTTAACGTTCGACTCGACAGCGATAATAGGATTGTTTAACTTTTAACGAACGTGAAGGGAGAAGGTTTGGACAACCAACTAATTTTCTGTGTAGAAGACCGACGAATACCATCTCGTTCACTGCGGCGTATACGTAACAAAAAAAATTAAACTAAATAAGTATTGAATTCGTAAAAAAAAATGAGATGATGATGAGATATGACACAACGATGATAGAGAAGTCGAAAAAAGTGGTTCCGACGATTCCGTCTGTCTGTCTTTCTGTCTGGAAGCTTACAGACATCTTCAGCCTTAACTCCTGGTCCGATTGACTTCAAATTTGAAAATTAGAGGTTTGAGCAAAAACTCATATAACAGATTTTTTATTTTTGTTTTAAGATCAAAATTTAGGGAAGCCACTATACGAGATTCTTGGCCAAAAACCAAAACTTTCAATTTTCTCCTAAACGGCTCCTACGATTTTTTTAAACTTCCTCGAGTTTTATTTATTTTTTTTAATTTTTTTTACACATTCGTGTATTTTATGTAAAACACATTTTTGTTTGTATTGCTCCAAAACGGTACCTCCCATAGAACAGTTTTTTTGTTATTATATTTTCTCGAAAAATTTAAGTTACGCTGATAGGAATTTTGGATTTTTAAAAAAATATTTTAAATTTTTTTTCAAAATTCTATATCTTAAAATTTCAATCAATCAATCAATTTCAAAAACCAAATTGAAAAATAATATGCATATTTACATTTTTTGAAAACTACATACCCAAATTAATTTAAAGATATTCTTGAAAAATTGTATACATAAAAAATTAATTAAAAAAAAAACCGCTCGGACGATTTTCAAAAAAAAAAAAAATCAATAAATCAAGAATAGGGTTTGAATTTGTTTGGCATTTAAGTTTTTGGAATTAAATGTATTTGCGAGGTACATTTTCAAGTTTTATTTTTTTCATAAATTCTAATTATTTTTATATACAGGGTGATTCACGAGCATTGTGCCAAAAAGCTAGAGCGCGTAGATTGAGTTAAGACAAGAAAAAAATCGCATGGGAGGGGGGGGGGGTCTATTCCCCCCCGTTCAGCCGTGAGGGGCAATTTTCTGAAAAATTGACTAATTTTATAAAAAAGAATATTAAAAATCAACGGCTTCGTTTACAACACCGTATTGTACCTTTTTTAAAAATCCAAAATATCTTCTTTCATTTTGTTTTTAAAATAAATTGTTTTAACTAATAGTTTAAAAAATATTAATTCTCAAACTCAAAATTTTCAAAAAAAAAACAAAACAAACAAAAAAACAAATGAAAAAACAATAAACCGTAGCAGAAGTGCATGTCCGCCAACTCTTCTCGAGAGTATGAGTTTGACATTGTTATGTGTTGATGAGTCAATATTTCAATTGGAAATGGTTGTTTACTAAATATGCGATGTCTTTTATTCACCTTTAGATCTTTTAGTTCAAGAAAAATTGCGGTTTAATCATCTTAAGCTCCTACTAGGTAGAACCCTTCACCGACATGTGTCCGCCGCCCCCAGGCATAATAAGAAAAAATTCAGGTCAGTTTTCAGTGGTTATCAATGAACAACATGATTAATCCAGGGAAAATCCAATACTTTTCTACTTTATTGAGGCCTCATACAAACCCAATTACAGAACAAATATTAAAAGAAAGGTTAATGTTTCATAATAAATTAATAAAACTAAAAGTTGGGATAGGTAAAAATAAAAACAAAGATTTTCATACATACGATTTTTTTCTTGTCTCAACTCAACCTACACGCTCTAGCTTTTTGGCACAACGCTCGTGAATCACCCTGTATATTGAGTTTTTTTTGTGAGTGAAGTGCAGCCGGCTCTCCTACTATAAGTGATCAAATTTTAATGAAAGAACATTATATTTATTTATTTCAAGTAAATATTTAAGGAGTGTAATCAGAATTGCTTAAAGTTTATCTCTTATTTTAACATTACTTTTTGCAACATAAAAGTAAACATAAATATTTAGTTTTAGCATGCAGGAGCAAGATCGTACGACCCAGTGCACATTTTTGAAAAATGAAAATGCTATAAAAAAAAACTACTAAATATTTTCTCAAATTCCTTTCTTTATTTGAAAATACAATCGTTCCGGTTAATAATGAAAAATAATTTCATTCAAATGGCTGCCTCGGCTTCCCATGCATAAGCCTACACGATCGGTCCAATTTGTAAGAACATTATCGATTATTTGCAACTGTATTTCACCAATGGCTTCACGAATAATGTCCTTTAAAGCGTTAATTGTCTCTGGCTTGTCGGCGTAACACTCATCTTTTACGGCACCCCATAAATAAGCTCCGAGGTGGCCAAACGACATCAGCTCTGCGCCTGATAATGCGATCTTCAAAAACAGGGTGCAGGACATCGAGTGTAGCCTCGGCTCTGTGGCAGGTAGCGCCATCCTGTTGAATCCAAATGTTGCCAATATCCTACTCTTCAATTTTTGTGTACAAAAAATTCGTTCAACACGGCCCGATAACGATCGCCATTGACTGAAAAGGCCACTCCTTGCTCATTTTCGAAGAAAAATGGACCAATTATGCCTCTGGAATAAAATCCGCACCAAACAGTAACTCGTTTTGGGTGTATCGGCCTTGCAATGTATGCGTGCGGATTTTCGGTGCCACAAATGCGGCAATTTTGCTTGTTTGCATACCCGCCAAGATCAAAATGAGCTTCATCTGAAAAGATGATTTTTTTTTGGCAAAATCGGCATCTTCTCTTAGTCGATCGCAGGCCCACTTAGCGAACTGAAAATGCATTGGATGGTCAGTTGGCTTCAACTCCTGAACCAATTGTACTTTGTATGGCGTCATACCAGTCTTTATGCGAAATTCGTCTCAACGATGTCTCCGAAATGTTCAATTGTTGAGAACGACGGTGAATTGATGTTGATGGCGCTTCGTGCACACTTTCTACCACAGCAGCAATATTCTTATGTGTACGCACTGTTTTTGACTTTTCATGCTTTAGTTTATCTATGTGGATGCAAGTTTTTTTTCTCTTTTTTCAAAGACATGCGACATACGGAGCTAACGGGGCATCTCCGTACGCAATTTTCGGACACATTCTGCAACATTACCATGATTTTCAAAGTAATGTCGCAATATTTCCCAGCGCAGTTCATGCGTATACTCAACTATATATATTCGTTCATCGGAAGGATAAAACTAATGTCGTTTTCCATTGGTCTTTTTTTGACGTTTCTTCTTCTAACTCCAATGGAACGTGTTATGGTGTATGTGTCATTTTTCGGACGCTTCTGTTTTCAAAACAGAAGAGATCTGCTATTCTCAGAAGCATTCCGTCTGTCAAAATCAGTCCAATGGAATGGTTTCAGAAGACTTCTGGAGTCTTCCGAATTCTTCTGGACGACCAATGGAAAACGACATAATTATCTGTCGTGTTAGCTCTTCCGAAGGGGAGAGTCTTATTTCTCGAACTTCAAAAAAAAAGCTGCTACGTATTTCTACTGACTGACACAATTTCCGAAAATTCGGTTGCTAACGACAAAGGTATTTGGGGAGAGCGTAAGATGCAACAGCGCTTAGGGTATATTCAACCCTCACAAAAAATATTTAACTTTGTGCCTGTAACCTTGGCTATAGCACGTCACTCCTTTCTTTCTTTTTTTATGCTAGCCCATATAGAATAGGTACCAACTACACAATATAAAACAACTGATCTCAGGATTTATACTGTGTCTGCGACGCACGGTTAAGAGTAATGTCATGTTTGAATAATATGTTAGAATACTAGAAATTATCATGGAAATTTGTTTTAGCGGTTTTTAGGTCAAGATAGGGGTTAAATGTAACAGTAAGTGTGGTTTCTGATTTGAATCGTGTCTTTATTTTATTTACATTTCAAGTGTTTTCATCAATAAATGACAAAACGTGAAATTTGTCGCCGAAAAGTGAGTTTTGTGATCAGCATTTCTGAATCCGGCATTGATAAGGAAAAAGCTATTGATTCCTTCTGACATTTTTGCACGTTTTCTTCTAAGTAAAAACAACTTACTGAACTCTTAGAACTAAGAGTGCCGGCAGAAGTGAAAACAAAATCGGATAAACAGATTTGGACAAATTAAACACCTCTATAATTCAAATTGTTAGACCGACAGCTGATAAACTGTGAAGGACTTATTTACAAATTTCATACCTCTTTTAAGTTTCCAACTTAAATAAGAATAATTTAATCCTTACTGACTTAACGCACATTGTTTTGTCAGTTCATATTGAAACTAATGCAGATGTGCCCCAAGGAACAGTGCTCGAACCGTTGTTGTTTATTATATACACTTTCGGAGCCTCGTCTCTGTATAGTGCCTTTCCAAAATGTTAAGAGTTTTTCGTAATCTTTTTTCCAAATATCACTTATTTTAAATTTAGATTACATGAAAAAATTTCTTTCATTTCATTTTTCTTTTTATTCACAAAAGCCTATAAAATCACAACAAACTACTATTCAAACAACTTACAATAATTATAGTAAAATGTCTCAAAACCTTCCCATATTTAAGAATGCAAAACTTGCAACATTTCGTTAGCATATAATTAAATTATGTCCATTCATTAAAATTAAATCTAATAAAGCAAAAGCAACAAAACACCAATTAAAGAAATTTTCACAAACGACCTTCCCAATAAGGTTACACCACTTTGTGAACTGGCAACAAAAAAATCGACCTCCCACAATAGTCGTTTTCATTTGGTCCAAAACATCCAAACACTTCGTCAGATGTCTACTTTAATAATTCCAATTTTATTGCATAACAACAAATTGCGTCACACAATGCTCCAAATTAGATTAACAGGAAGAAATTTATCACAAAACAGAAATCTTATCCTCAGCTTCAGAGTTTTGTTTTGTTTTTTTTTGTTGGCGGAATGTTGACTGTAGAGCATGCTATTATTTTCAATCCAATTTATCAGTAAAGAATTGCTTTCTAATGAATTTTTGTTGTAATTCATGTTGCAGGTCTATTGCAGTTCACATGTACCAAAGAGCGGACCTGGTCATCTCGATCAGACATCTGTAGGTATTAGACAGGCACTGAATGTGCCACGGACAAATAAGTTTGTTAATGAGCAAATACGAGGCTCAAGACTAAATGGTGTCGATGGTAAGTCAAGCAGTACTTTAATATTTTTTTTTTTTTCTATTTAGCAAATAAATTGTGTTTGCTCAACATCTTTTTACTCAATAAGCGAAAGGAAACTAGGTTGATTTGAAAAAAAAAAAAAACTGAGCACACGACTTATGAAACTATTTGTTTTAAAATTCGTGTTGCAATGTAAACATTGTTTCTTGCTTGGGTCCGTAAATATTTTCATTTAACAAATGTTCAAATAAAAGCTTTTTACAACCGGAAATTGACGAAACTTAAAATCTAGTCGATGTACTGCACAACAATTTAATGAACCTATCCTATCCATAACATCAGTTGTAAAATTTGTCTTCATATTTCAAGGAAAATCAAATTTTAAGGACCAAACATTTTTTTAAAATGAATTTTGTATGCGTCTTTTTATACAGGTGTCAGTTCGCGTCAATCAACGCCAAACGGCTATGGCAGCCGCGAAGTCAGTTCACCCTCACAAAACGACTCCGACTACAAGTACGGACGGTTCGATGCGAGCGCCTTACACATTGCCCATGCACTCAAGCAGACGGAAATCCAAAAAGCCTACAACAAGCGACGCGAAAAACCAATCGATTTCTATTTGGTAAGTTGGATTACATATTATTTATTAATTAGCCATAACCAGACAAATTTGTCATGCTGCTTTTTATTTTTGCTCTGCTCTGTGTGAGATACAATTAATTAAATGTAGCTTTTTAATTTTTAATCCGCCTTTTGCGGAACTGGACTTGGCTCGAAGAGGTAACTAGCATAGCTATCAGCCAACGAACCGAAGGTATTAGTTGTTGTGCTTGTAGCTTAGTTTTGGTACTTGTTTGAGCTCTTAGATTCGCCATCGCCAATTGTTGCGTGATAACTTTCTTTTAAGTCAAAAATCGCACGCTAATAAAGAAGAAAAATTGAGTAATTAAAGTATCTAGATACTATTCAGGGCATAACATTCAAAGCTGCATATGTACATCACTTCTCTCTGCCAACATTGTCCGATAGGATGGATAAAACAACAACGAATGATAGTGAGGTTGGTTTCTGTTTAAAGGCAGCCTTGGCTAACACCATCGACATAGCTCACTCCTATAATGCAACCAACCGTATTTTCAACAGCGAAATCTTTCTAAAGTTCGTTAGCCATAGTCGCTGACTGTTGGTGTTGAAGTATTCGTTCGGAATTGGAATATAAAAATGAGGTTTGATGCAAAATGCATTAAATGTTTTTCGCTGAAGTACATTCGAGCTTTAAATATTGCGAAGGGGATTGAAATTCCCAACGATAGAAGTATTTGAATGAAACATAGCTGAACCGTTGAATTCAAACGTATTTATGTAGATTGTTAACGAGCATTGGACTTTGGGGAGAATTAATATGACGAACAGGAATTTGCATCACAATAAGGTGGCCATAGACAGTGGAGCATTTGGTATTTTTTATTATGCTCATAAAAAATTACCTATGTTAAGAAAACTTTATGATCGAGCCCAACTATTTGTTATCCACGATGTAGGACGTTAATTTTATAGTGCCCATGAGCTCTATTTTGGATGGTAGAGACTTAATGTTGGCTTGTATTAGCATTGACATTGACACTTACAAACATATGTAGGGAGAACAGACACAGAGAGCACTGGTGACTTAGCCATCATCGGTTGAAAATTAAAAAAACTCTTGTGACGCTCATCGAGTGCTAAATTTTAAATAAAATACATCGAATTTTCTAACAAGAAAGATTACTTTTTTTTTTTATATATAATTTGCACACACTAAAGGGGCTTTTTATACCCTTATTATGCCAGAGACACAGTGAGCGCATTAAGAAGAGATGAAGGGGTTTAAAAGTAAGTGTCGGTGTACATTGGTTTTGAATTTATCAACATTGCAATGACTGGGAAAAACAGAGTGTGGAAGGGAATTCCACATTCGCGTAGTACGGCTAAAGAACGATTCTCTATACTTGAGCGTACGACCGAAGTTGGGCTCGAGGGTAAACTGATGGGCATTCCTGGAAGCGCGAGTATTACGGTTGAATTGTTTGAGGGGAGGA
>CAKKXW010000002.1:16917751-16931961 GCA_920937365.1 Sphaerophoria rueppellii | reverse complement strand
ATCTTTCCGCTTACGAAAACCGCTAGAAATAACTTGGGATGCAATCTTTATTGACGCGTAGGAACAATGCTGACATTATATTTATCCATCAGCTTATTGATGGCCCTATTGACTGTCCAGATTTATTATCAAAAATATCATTTTATACCAACCCACGACGACTTAGATCTGATCCCTTATTAAGAATCCCCCACCACCGAACTGACTATGGCCGAAATCAACCAATCACAAGAATTAATGTTAAAGTTAACAACTCAAGCTCTTTCGATCTTAAGCTTTCAAAAATTGACCTGAAGAAATTCTTACCTTACCATCCTTACTTACTTACTTACTTAAGGTGGCGCTACAGTCTGTTGTGGACTTGGGCCTCAATCAACAGTCTCCACCAGCTAGCTCGGTCCTTAGCTAGTCGTCTCCAGTTTTGCACTCTAAGTTGATTGAGGTCCTCTTCCACTTGAGTGCGCCACCTGAATCGCGGTCTTCCTCTCCTCCTACGTCCCTCGGGAATAGTGTCGAAGGCTTTCCGGGCCGGAGCATTGGTGTCCATTCGCTCTAAATGACCGTGCCATCTGAGTCTCTGAACCTTGACCCTTCTGGCTAGGTCCATGTCGTTGTACAACCCGTAAAGTTCACTGTTGTATCTTCTTCGCCATTCCCCTTCAATGCATACGGGGCCAAAGATGACCGCCTTTTTCTCCTGAGAAGCTGGCTTTCCTCCCTCCTCTTTTGCTCGTAGAGCTCACGAGCAGCTCTTGTCCTTCTATGCAGCGCCGCTTTGTATGCCTCCTGCTTGGCTGCATGGGCCTGCCTGCATTCTTCGTCAAAGCAGGGGTTTCGTTTTGGTGGCTGTGTGAAACCCAGCACATTAGAGGCGGCATCTCTAACTGTTTTCTGGCAATGTTGCCACTGGCCTTCGATACTTGATGTTGGCGCCATAGGACTCCTTAAGAGGTTACTTGACACTCGATCAGAGAAGGATCTGGCGATCTCTTGCGATTGTAGAAGTCCAACGTCGAATTTTCTTGCAGCATTTCCTTGTTTTGGCCGTTGTTGATTTCGTTGGGATATTCGTAGCACTACCTTGGCTACGACGAGGTAGTGGTCCGAGTCGATGTTAGCTCCTCGGAAAGTTCGAACATCTAAAATGCTGGACAAGTGCCTTCCGTCGATCGCAATGTGATCAATTTGGTTGACGGTTGATTGATCAGGAGATCTCCATGCACCTTTATGGATGTTGAGATGAAGGAACCAGGTGCTTGCTACCACAACATTTCGCACCGCAGCAAAATCGATCAGCCTGAATTCGTTATCTGAAGTGGTGTCGTGCAGGCTGTGCTTTCCGACTGTTCCACCAAAGATTTCCTCTTTTCCCAGCTTTGCGTTAAAATCGCCGAGGACAATTTTAATGTCATAACTAAGACATAACTAAGACATTGCTCGTACGTTTTGTCAAGGAGCTCGTAGAACTCGTCTTTGGTGTCGTCCTTTTTCTCTTCTGTGGGGGCATGCGCACATATTAGGCTAATGTTGCCGAATTAAGCCTTGATTCGGATTGTGGTGATGCGTTCGCTCACGCATTTGAAGCTCAAGACTTTTTGCCTGAGTCTGCTTCCCACGACGAATCTGCATCCAAAGAGTCGCTGTTGTTGCTCTCGGTAACAATCACCATAGATATAGGGTACAAAGAGGATGCAGCCAATTGACAAGTTGGGATGAAATTACGAAGATATATTGATGAGAAACTCTTTGTTCGATAGAATTCGCTAAGAACTTTCAAAAAGCTTTCTAAGCTTTTGTAACGTCGTTCTTGTTACTTAAGCTGTTCATGTTTGTTGGTCTGTCAAGGGTAACGTTTGTTCCAGACAAGTCAATGATTTCTCAAGACCTTATAAATATTATGCCTTAAATGTTTCTAAAGAAGTCCAGAGCTCATGCAGTATGTAAGGTTCAAGTGAATTGCCATGTTATCCCTCTGTAAAACGATTGACATAACAATCTCTTTGAAGGAATACATTTTGGTTGCGTGATGAATTTCGAGAGCAAATAAACAATCAAAGCGTTTAAAATAATTTTAAAATAAATATTTGTTTAATGTGAACAAATATAATTTGAGTACAAACACTTATGCATTGGACAAATAACGTTCATAGTCAAAAACTTGCAATTGTAATGTCTGATGGAGACAGTGGACATGAATACGTAATAATACTAGTGAAGGTTTGAACCTAAATATAGTTTTCTTACTTAAGTACAAAAAAATCAATGGATTTTTGTTGTAAATAGGAACAATTCACAATGGAACACGACATGGCCTCTACGACTTAGGATGGAGCAGGATACCCCTTTAAAGAACTTTTGTTGCTATATCTCTTCGTTGTCATTGAAACCTACACGAAATCCATCTTTAAGGTCTTAAGTCGTTGTGCAGCATTGACATATATCTTATCTTTTCCCAAAGAGAAAAGTATAAAGGTGTTGAATCCACGATCTCTTCCGCTAGTTGTGTCTCTCTTCGAAAAATTATCACGGCTTTTTCTCACGAAATTGCGATTGCTTGTTGCAAATTAAACAGCGTTCACATCAATATTTGCCGACTACGGCCATAAATAAATCATTTACCATGGCTCGGTAGCTCAAACCATTTACCGTACTAGCTGCAACAGGATCAAATTTGAAAAAGTGAGAATGGAGACATTTCCACAATCATTCTTGGATTTCGCAAGCCCAAATTCGACAATTCTGCGTATCTTTGTCTTCTCTCGAGTTGAAAATAGGATTCATTACGTTGAAAATCTGAATCCTGAATCCTGTTGATGTTTTTCAAGGACCTTATTATCGAAGATACGAAATTGCTTCTGTGATACACCGATTTGAGTTCTTATGTTCATTGAAGTTCAAAAGCATCAAAACCTAAGTATCTGAAAAATGCGGTGGAATGTCTGGAGTGAGGGACATGGAATCGACAAACTTGGTTTTTGTCAAAAGACGTTACATGTCCAATGTCCATACAACTCAAATATTTCATGTGCCAATGTCTAACTTAGACTTATTTAGAAGATCCTTTTAACGTTTATGGCCGTAAGTGGGTCATATCTAAATCGAGTCAGTCCACTTGGTGAGACTTTTCCATCTTACTTTGATTTTTTTAAGAAAATTGTTTTGAATATCCGTTTTCATGACTCCAAGGAAAATTCTAACTTCCTCAGCTACGGATATTCAAAGGTTTGATCCCGTCTTGTCAGGTTCATCAGAGATATCATTACCTTGATTGTAACTGAGCCCTGGCACCACTAGATTAACTATACTGGATTTAGTCAGGTTGCTATTTATAGCCTCGATAGCTGCATGGCTATCAATACAGACTGCTACCTTTTTTGTAATGGAGTCAGATTTGACTGCTTTCACTAGAGCTTCAGTTTTGAATACACTACATATATCGTGCAGTCTAAAGTATTTTTAATATGTACCCAGTTCTTCGGAGAAGACACCAACCCCAACACCGAATTCCACCTTGAAACCATCAGTGTATACTTCGATGTCAAAATCCTTTGTATGGCTATTCATTTTCCAATTTCGCCTAGTTGGAATTTCAACCTTAAATTGCTTACCAAAGCTTAAAGTTGGAAAAGTGAGTTAGTGATAGTGCTACCAATTATTCAGGGCTGGAAATTTGTTTGGCAACTGAAAACAATTGTCTAAAACGATTGCCCTAGATTCATAAGAAAAGATCATCATCATCGTCGACCTGGCCAATGAAGTTTTTCCCTTCACCATAACCGGGATCCGATTCGGGCCCCCTTCAGTAAGTTCTTCCATGTATCCCGGCTTTGGGGCTCCGCCATCCTTCCAGCGCAAAATTTGGTCTGCCACGCTGTCATTAATAGTTCCGGAAAGGGCTTTCAGGTCCGGTTTCTCGTCGCTCATACGAGCAAGGTGCACAGCCCACTAGAGTCTACAGAGCTTAATTTTGTCAACAAGTCTGCTTCGCAGTTGATTTGATATAGCTCATGATTATATCGTCTCTGGAATCTTCCCTCCTAAGTCCTCACAAACGGGGCCAATTATTCTCTGTAAGACATTTCTTTTGAAGGCGGTTAAAAGTTCAGAGTGCCTTTGGCTAAGCACCTAGGACTTGGATCGGTAAGTGAGTACTGGTAAGACAACCTTATACAGCAGCAGTTTCGAAGTAATAGGAAGATTTTTGGATTAAGGGCCTGTTGGCTTTGAGAAGATGAAGTTTATTCAAGTTCAAAAGCACAAAAATGTACACTTTCTACAATCTTCTCAAAACTGGGAAAATACGACAAACGCTTTGAAGATCAAAACAAAATGCTAAATCCTCTGGAATAGACTGCCGAAAACAGAGATGAGAGTTAAAAATCCAGACCCAGAAGGAAGTGGAGATCCTTAAAAGCATGTTCTGGGTAAGCAACTGCATCTACTTGTACACATTTATCGCTGTTGAAAAAATTAATACTTCAAAGTAAAACAATAATAGTCTTGACACATTTTAAAAACCAATATTCATATGTACAAAGTACAAAAAAAAAAAAAAAAAAGAACCACCACACGCATTATTTTCATTATATTAACCCAAGGGGCGAAACAAATATGTGTCCTTTTTTTGTGTACAAACTTATTATCGTACTATAATTTCATATCTCTGTCCAAAAGCTATTACATTTGAAAGTCATGCATTTGTGCGGCTATCTATTCATCCATGGAGTAGAAAATTACCCCCTGCGTCCAATTATGTCAATAGAAATGCATGCAAACTCTCTCTCATACATGTGAAAAGAAGCAAGGACAAACTAAAAAAAGAAAACTAAATAGAATAAAAAGGAGTTGAACAAACTTTTGGGTATGGGTGTCACTCTTTCTCTAATCACGGGTTTCCAACCAACCACTCGCCTGTCACTGGCACACACTCAAACACGCCGCACATTGGTGGTTTTCTATCTTTACAAATGCATAAAGATGGTTCTTTGATTATTATTTCATCAGGGCAGTTTGTCAAAACAATACGTCGCCATGGCAATCGGACTAGCTACTGGCAAACTGGCTAGTGGAATGGTCAAGAACGAACATGAGAATTATAGTGGAAGCAAGAGCAGCAGCGTATTTCCATTGAATTTGGCCAAAAGCTTAAAACAACCAAATTCAATGGGGAAGCACGACTAAATGCCATGTCCACCAGTTAGTTGTAGAAGGGGACAAATATACGAAAAAAATATATACAACCACTGCTGCTCTAATTGAAGTCTTTAGAAAGCCAAAACTATACCACAGTCTTGTGTGTCGTTGTGCAGAAGCCGACCACAATCGACGTTTGGTCGATTAATATTTGAAAGGCGTTAATTAAAAATGACTTTTGAGCAATTTGCTGCGACTACGACGACGATGATGACAACGTCTTCTCCCTCCCACAAATACAAAAACCGAAGGAGAAGAACTTAAGTTTAGTCTATGATTGCAGTGATATTCAAATGCATGTTGTATTTCTATGTGATTCGCCTGCTGTTGCTTTCCGATTTCGAACGAATCCTTTAAAAATTACTTTTCAATCAAGTCCTTAATACCCCCGCCAGCCAGGCAGCCAGGCTACGACAAAAATGACTCGGCATTATTGTTGGCAATTGCCACACTACTCAATTCAACGTTGGCGGTTGGTAGTTAAAGTTTCTGGATTTGATAGAAAGTTCCGTTGTACTCTCGACCACGCAACATGACCAGTAGTTGGTATTTTCTAGAGGGACATTTCCGATTACAGCCGCCTACTGCCCGCAATCGGTCAATTCATTCTTTTTTTTGGACTTCTTAAGACCCATAACTAATGTAGTAATCGCGTGTTGAAGTTTGCTCGCTCTTTGTCTCTCTCTTTCTTTCTTTTTTTATCTTTGTCCCTTGTGTTGTATGAATTATTGACAAGGATTCGATTTTTGGTATTTTTGGGGGGTATGACAACCCCTACTCCTTTCTTCTGTGCTCCTTCAAACTCTTTAGGTATCCAAGAGTTATAAACATCTCACGTCGTTATTATTTTTGTCAGATTTATTATTTCTTTTTTTTATTTTCGAAACATTCCTTAGTAGGAAATGCTGTCAAAAAAGGCAAGGAAGGGGAAGTTAAGTGCATGTTGTGTAATTTTGGGAGCTAATTACGTCAAGTACCTACTCAGGTGATTAATTTAGTTAATTGTTTCATATGCCTTCGATGAAGGTGAAAAATATTGTTGCGATTGATGTTATGAAAGGATTTTCAACTTTGCTCGGTTAATGGGGAATCAACTTTAACATTTATGAATGCTTTGTTACTTTCATAATCAAATATTCATAACCATATTACAGTCAATGACGTTAATTAACACAAGCGACAATTTCATTGCATTAGTGCTGTGCTTAAGAACGGTGCAAATTTAGTTGTGTCGCAATAAGCTCTGATACATTAGAAAATTCATCCAAATGAGAATGAAGATGCCTTCTTTTTCCCCAATCAAACTGATGTTCAAAATCCTTCGGAACCACAGTTGGACGGACTGGGTGACTAGGTAGGGTGGGTAGGATGAAATGGCAGCCACGAGCAGTCTAACCAATGATTTGGCTCTCATTCTTGCCAGGGCAGGGCACTAACAGAGGTAGTGAAAAACAGTATCCTTTTCTCGTTGATCCCCAAAACTTGTTTTGCAGAAATGTCCAGCTTCGCTGCGTGATCCCCTACAGGCCTATGCCTTGCATAGGTCTCCATATTATGTTATTTGTTCGGACTTATTGAAGATGGGTCATATCTTTCAAGATATGAATGTAACGACCTACAGACAAGTAGCAGCATTGGCGACTGAGGATATCTGCTTTAACAGAACAAGACATTGATAAAAAGCACAGTAAGAAAACACTCATAACAGAAACATGGCACAGAAAAGACAATGATTTTATGTCTAATGGTATCGTACAGGTGCCTCAGATAGGCTGGCGAAAAAGAATGCTACCGGGGCTGGGGCTTGAACCCGCAGCGTTTGGCTTACCAGGCAACTACTCATTCTTCTGATTTACGGCTATCTGCATCTTTCTCAAAACAATTGGTAAGGCTGAAAACACACCAAATCCAACTAAACGTTTTATTTTTGTTTTGTTGCCTTCGGTGTGTTTTGCTCCTATACATTCCAATGTTTTTACTGCAACCGACGAGGGAAAAAAACGTTTTGTCGTGTCGTGATCGGTGTGTGTTGCCTCATAAGAGCAATGGACTTGAATCCGGTGAAAACAAACAAAACGTTTTGTTGGATTTGGTGTGTTTTCAGCCTAAGGCCTCGGCCACGCAGTAAGCGGCTGAGCGGAAAAAAATAAAACATATGAAATCACATAGAAGCGGCCACGCTGAGCGAGCGGCGAAAAAAAAATTCTGAGCGGCTAAGCGGCGCCGCTCAGCAACCAAACCTGCTTTGGAGAAATAGCAATTCTTTGTTTTATTATTCTAGGATGCACTTTTACAAGCAGCAAATCAAAAGATTCGATACATATGTACGTAGATATTGCCAGAATCTATCTGGAAATATTCGTAGATTCAAAATTAAATGATTAAATTCTCGAAACTCCTATCTTAATTGGTTAATCGGATGAACGTTTATACGTTTAAGTAATTTGTACACATACAAACGATTTTCCTACAGTAAAATACGGCGAACTGTTCTTGACAACGGCAACAACTAATCGCTCAGTGCCTGGCCATACGTCGCTTAGATCTGCGACTCAGCCGCTAGCCGCTCAACCGCTTACTGCGCGGTCGAGTTCCTAAGGCTACCCCAACTGTGATTTGATTCCGCGAGAAAAAAAAAACTTTATAACACCAAGAGGCATAAGGCCCGTTAACTACCCTCAAAGCCATTATAATCAGAAATCCAGATAACAGTGACTCTTAGTCCAATACTTATGCTCGAAAGGTCACTTCCCTGGACCAATTTAGAGAATGATAAGAACGAGTCAATTGCTTGATGAATAGCTTCTTGACTCTTCTTCGGTAAGGAAGCCGAAAACACCGAGACTTAAAAGAATCGGAAAAAATGCATGTCCCAACCATAAATGTACTTCATCTTTGAACCATCGTTCTCAGTAACAATACTTGTGTACATGGCAGATTGTATTACTTTTCTTGAAAACTACACTCCTATAAAACGAACAACGTCTAACACGAGTGATTTTGACTTCAAGCGCCAATGCCTTTAGCAGACTCATGTACCTCTTGGTTTTCAATTAAATGTTATCGCTATAGAATGCAGATTATTATTCGACAAAATCCAATTAAGAACAAGATTCGCGAGGAAAAAATACATCGTTATTTATAAAAGACCAAAACATCAATGTTTTCTTTTTAACAAGTTTTGTTTTGTTTTTTTATTTTAATTTTTTAATTATAGAATTATAAGTTCGTGTTGTTCAAACTGATATAAATGTTAAATTTTTTCGAAACAGTGCACATTGCAAGATTGTTCTACTCATAAAAAACATAAAACAAAAATTAAAGCCTACATTACAAGTCATAATAAAAGGCGATTTTTTAAGAGGTTTAGAACTTTTTTTTTGTTTTTTAAACACAAAAAATTCGAAAAAATGAATGAAATATTTATTTGAATCGATAGTTTGAACCTTGCAATTTAATGTTTAAAGATAATTTCATGCAAATGTTGACCGCGGCTGCGTCTCAGGTAGCCCATCCGCTGAGTCCAAATTTGGTATACTCTTTCACACATATCGGCCGGTATCTCACGAATGAATGCATGGATATAGGCTTCCAGTGCGTCAATCGAAGCGGGCTTGTCCCTATAGACATTAGCCTTGACATATCCCCACAAAAATAGTCTAATGGTGTCAAATCGCACGATCTAGGCGGCCAATTGACCGGCCCGAAACGTGAAATTAACTGTTCACCAAACTCGCCTCGCAATTGCGCCATTGTTTCACTTGCTGTGTGGCATGTGGCACCGTCTTGTTGAAACCACATATCATGCAAGTCAAGAACTTCCATTTCGGGCAAAAAAAAAAGTTTGTTATCATCGCTCGGTAGCGTTCACCATTGACAGTAACGCTGCGATTCGCATCATCTTTGAAGAAATATGGCCCAATAATGCCGCCGGCCCATAAACGGCACCAAACAGTGGCTTTTTCGGGATGCATTGGTAGCTGTTGCAATGCTTATGGCTGATCTTCACTCCACATGCGGCAATTTTGCTTATTTACGTACCCATTCAACCAAAAATGAGCCTCATCGCTGAACACAATTTTTCGATAAAAAAGCGGATCCTCGGCCAGCTTTCCAAGAGCCCATTCACCAAAAATTCGGCGTTGTGGTAGGTCGGCTGGCTTTAATTCTTGCACCAGCTGTTGCTGGTTTAATGTCCAACAAAGTAAATTTGGTGCGAAATTTGGTCACAATCTTCCGAATAGACTGCTCAGAAGGTCGAGAATGCCGACCATAAAATGGAATTTTGATAGTAAAATTCAATAATTTGCAAGCGTTGTTCATTTGTAAGACGACCCATGGATAAATTGCAAACCAAACTGAAGCTGTTTGACAGTGACACAAGGTACTAAACACACGTCAGCTCTCAAAATCAGTGTTGCCAAAACCAAACCAGCTAAAAAATCACCCGTTATAAAAGGTCCGCCAAATAACTTCTTTTTTTGAAAATGCTATAAGAAAAAGCGACTGAATATTTTCTCAAATTTCTTTTTTTATTTGAAAGTACAATCCTTCCGGTTAATAATAGAAAATAAATTCAATCAAATGACTGCCTAGGCTGGCCATGCAGTAACCTACACGATCAGTCCAATTTTTAAGCACATCGATATCGATTGTGTGCAGCTGTATTTCACCAATAGCTTCACGAATATTGTCCTTTAAAGCGTCAATTGTCACTGGCTTATCGGCGTAACACTTATTTTTAACGGCACCCAAAAAATAATAGTCCACCGGTGTCAAATAGTAGCTCCGAGAAGGGCAAACGACATCAGCTCTGCGGCTGGTAATGCGATCTTCAAAAACAGGGCGCAAAACATTCGGCTTCGGCTGTGTGGCACGTACCGTGCACCGCCGTCCTTTTGAAACCAAATGTTGCCAATATTCTCCTCTTCAATTTCTTTGAACAAAAATTCGTTCAACATTCCCCGATAACCATTGCCTGTAACGGCCATTTTTGCTCATTTTCGAAGAAAAATGGCCTAATTATGCCTCTGGATCAAAATCCGCACCTCGTGTTTTGTTCACTACTCAGTAGCCAGAAAGGCAAAATTTCCCTCGGCAAACAACAATTTGGGTTGCAATCGATTAAAAGACCAGTAAAAATATGACAGTTGTGCCGGCGATAGAACTTTCAATCATTGAAATGAAGACAGCGCTGTTGGCGTGAAGAAGAATTATTTTGCTACGCAAATCCAACGATCTAAGCTTATCTGAGTTATGCACTCGCTTAGGTTGAAGTACTCGCTAATTTTGTGTAACCCGAGGCGCAACCTTCAGGTTCATTTTGCGACTGATTACTGTGCTGGCTATTTAGTGAAAAAAAAACACGGCTACTGTTTGGAGCGGATTTTGGTCCAGACTCGTGACTTGTTTTGGGTGTGCCGGCTTTTCAATGTATGCGTGCGGGTTTTCTGTGCCCCAAATGCGACAATTTTGCTTGTTTACATACCCGCCAAGATCGAAATGAGCTTCATCTGAAGAGATGATTTTTTTTTGCAAAATCGGCATCTTTTCTAAGTCGATCGCAAGCCCACTTAGCGAAGCGAAAACGCATTGGATGGTCAGTTGGCTCATACCAAGGTCTTTATACAAAATTCGTCTCAATGATGTCTCCGAAATATTCAATTGTTGAGAACGACGGTGAATTGATGTTGATGGCGCTTCACACACACTTTCTGCCACAGCAGCAATATTCTCGGGTGTACGCACTGTTTTTGGCTTTTCACGCTTTGGTTTATCGATGAGGATGCCAATTCCTTTCACTTTTTGCACAAGATAACGAATATACGGAGCTGACGGTGCTTCTCTTCTTCCAAAATCCGTTAGCAATTTTCGCACACATTCTGCAACATTACCATGATTTTCAAAGTAATGACGCAGTATTTCCCAGCGTTGTTCAAGCGTACAACCATATTCGTTCAAGGGAAAGATAAAACTAATTATTTGTCAAATCAGACATGAGCTAAGTGTTACCATTCACGAAATAAGCACGAGTTGAAAAACGTTGGATGGCGGACCCTATACTATCACATAATAATACGATTAGTAAAGAATTCCAATAAATTACTTCTAGTCACATGGATGAATAGATTTTCTATCCATTCATTATGAGAGAAATATTAACAGCCACTGTCAAGACTTCAAAGAACAATTGTAAACGCTCCAAACATCTGTCAAAGTCAATAACAACTTGGAATGGAGATCATACCTAATTTGGATTGCTTTAATGGTTTCCAAGGTCAAATACATAGCTGATTTATATGGAGTCTTATTTAAACTCAATTACAATTGAGTAGCAGAGAGAAGAATATTCTTTAGTCTACTTTATATGAATCAACATAATATTGCATTGACCTTGTAAAGTAGACAAGGTAATACATTGACCGATCATACTTGAAAAAATATAAGACCAACAAGTTTCAATAAGCTATATGTTCAATAGTACAAACACGACGTCCCCAAGTTATGGAAATTCATATGGAAATAAATGTTATAATGATAAACAGTTTCGTTGACTTTTTGTCTCGAGGAATTCCTATGAAGGAACAAGTTCCAAAAACTATGTCTAAACACGATTTGATAAGCCAATATAATTATATCTAGGTTTTGAACTATTTTTTAATCTTTAATTTATTGACGCTAAAACGTGTTTCGGCTGTGGCTATGAATTATGAATTAATTTTTTTATGACGGTGGCGTTAGTGTGAAATAAAATCATCAAGTCAACAATGACATTATTTCTCATTTCAAAAAGACAACTAAGTATTATTAATTGGAATGTTGGTTGGTAAGTGGCCACACTTATTTAGGATAGAAACGGATAAACAAATATTTAAAAATGTTGTTTTTCAACATGTTCTCATTATAACAATATAATCGGGGTACGCGAGAAGAAGATAGTGCCTCTGATGTTGACGGTGGAGTTTTGTACTATCTTCTACAGAACGATGTTGAAGAAATCGCATGGCAATGCATTGCCTTGTCTGAATCCTTTTTTTTTACATCGACAGGTTCCGTAAGCTCGTTGCCTCGCAGCTTGAGTTCTCCGTCGTCATTTTGCATAAGCGAACGAACTTGGCTTGTTCTCGGCGATTTTAACGCAAAGCTGTGAAAAGAAGACATCTTTAGTGGAACAGTCGGAAAGCACAGCCTGCCTGAAGTGGTGTCCACTTCCGATAACGGATTCAGGCTGATCGATTTTGCTGCTGGGCGAAATGTTGTGGTAGCTAGCACCTGGTTCCCTCATCTCAACATCCATAAAGGTACATGGAGATCTCCTGATCAATCAACCGTCAACCAGATTGATCACATTGCGATCGACGGAAGGCACTTGTCCAGCATTTTAGTTGTTCGAAATTTCCGAGGAGCCAACATCGACTCGGACCCCTACCTTGTAGTAGCCAAGGTTGTGCTACGAACATCCTAACAATGGCCAAAACAAGGAAATGATGCATGAAAATTCGAGGTCGGACGGCTACAATCGCAAGAGATCGCCAGATCCTTCTCTGATCGAGAGTCAAGTAACCTCTTAAGGAGTCCTATGTCGCCAACATCAAGTATCGAAGACCAGTGGCAACATTGCCAGAAACAGTTAGAGATGCCGCCTCTAATGTGCTGGATTTCACACAGCCACCAAAACGAAACCCCTGGTTTGACCAAGAATGCAGGCAGGCCCACGCAGCCAAGCAGAAGGCATACAAAGCGGCGCTGCATAGAAGGACAAGAGCTGCTCGAGAGCTCTACGAGTGAAAGAGGAGAGAGGAACTCCGGCTTCTCAGGAGAAAAAAGAGAGAGCATGAGGAGCGTCAGATCAAGGATGTTGAAAGAGCCAACAGCAGAAATGAAGTTCGGAGGAGGAGGACAGAATATACTTCGTTTTCCTTCATTTACCGCTAAACCCATTTTTGCCGCTTCCGTCTCAATTCTCACAAAGGCGCCATTGACATCACGCTGTGTTCTTCAGATTATATCAATATCATAGGTGTACGCGAGAAGTTGAACAGACTTTTGGAAGATAGTGCCTCTAGTGTTGACGGTGGAGTCTTGCGCTATATTCTCCAGAACGATGTTAAGGAAATCGCATGGCGGTGTATCGCCTTGTCTGAATCCTTTTTTGACATCGAAAGGTTCCGTTAGCTTGTTGTCAACCTTGATGGAGCAGCGTGAGTTCTCCATCATCATTTTGCACAAGCGAACGAGCTTGGCAGGGATGTCAAACCAAGACATAGCTTTATACAGTTCGTCTCTGTAGATGCTGTCATACGCGGCCTTAAAATCGATGAAAAGGTGGTGGGTATCGATTTGGTGTTCATAGGTCTTTTCCAGCACCTGCCGCAGCGTGAAAATTTGGTCGATGATTGACTTTCCTGGCTTGAAGCCACATTGATGAGGACCAATCAGATTGTTGACGAAAGGCTTCAGACGTTCACATATTACGTCAGAAGATCTTGTTGGCGATGTTAAGTAGACTGATTCCTCTGTAGTTGGCGCAGTTTAGAGGATCTCCCTTTTTCCAATGCTGAGGTTCCATTCATCGGGCATGCATTCCTCTGACCATATCTTACAGATGATTTGGTGCATGCTCCTATCTACCTCGTTGCCTGCTGCTTTGAACAGCTCGGCAGCTAGACCATCTGCTCTAGCGGCTTTGTTGGATTTAGGCCGTGGTATTGCCGTTTTTACTTCTACTAGGTCAGGTTTACGAAATTGTTGACTATAATCGTGTCCGATGAAAGCCTCCTGCCTGATGGTGGAATTTTGTTCCTCGTCACCATTATACAGTCTACAGAAGTGGTCTTTCCAAATCCCCAACATTGACTGCGATAAAGTTTCGTCGTCCGTTGCTCCATCTATCCTCGTACGTGGTTTAGTAGACATTCTATACCAGTCTCCTTACGTACGGGCTACTTACCTTGGAGTCGTAACCTTTTTCCCTCTAGGAGATTTGACGCGGTTGATGTCTCCTTAGTCAGATGAAT
>CAKKXW010000002.1:16698997-16917251 GCA_920937365.1 Sphaerophoria rueppellii | reverse complement strand
GACCATCTGCTCTAGCGGCTTTGTTGGATTTAGGCCGTGGTATTGCCGTTTTTACTTCTACTAGGTCAGGTTTACGGAATTGTTGACTATAATCGTGTCCGATGAAAGCCTCCTGCCTGATGGTGGAATTTTGTTCCTCGTCACCATTATACAGTCTACAGAAGTGGTCTTTCCAAATCCCCAACATTGACTGCGATAAACAACATCTATCAAATGTCGGTCTTCTTTAAACAGCATCGTTTGCTGTCTTGAAAGATCCTTAAGTTATTAATAGAGTGACTCGACACCTCTAAAAGAGCCAAAGCCTAAATGACTTACACTCGTGAATAATTCTCCGGTGGTGTGTGAAGAATTGAAATGAAGAATTGAACGAATCTACAATTTAACGCCGATTTTAAGCGGCAAGGTTGAGTAAGCACTTTTTTAATGACAGATTGATACTCTTGCAAGTGTTGTCAGTTCTTCGCAAGAGGCAGTAGTACCCGTGAAAGATGAAATAAAAATGATACGGACATGAGCATTGTGGATTGTTCTGCGTAACAGCTAACGCACATATCCACTATGCTACGGCCACTACCTTGTAAGGTCCTTGCTATTTATTATTGATTGATTCGAATTGATCACGATGTCGAAAGTTGTCAGTATTTCGTTTAACAAAACGGAAAAATAACCTTTTGGTGTGCGAGTTGGATATCAGAATCACAAGATTGGTCAAACGACTGGACGAACGACGATCTAGAAATATCAGTTCCACATACCATCCATTTTTGTATCTCTAAAATTTTTAAATCAATTGAATGCCAACAACATAATTAAAACATGCCTTCAAACACAACCCACGTCCTTCAGTGAGTCATGTCCCAGAGCCTTTAAAGTCATTAAAAATATTCAAACGCATAGCGAAAACATTCGGGTGGTCACGGCAGCACAATCAACAGAGATTAAGTGCACTGTGATAAACGAGCTGCTAAACTACAAGAATATAGGGCGTCCATTATATCAATTGTGGGTAAACCATACGTAGCTAGCCTTTAAACTAAGTATTGGATTTTTACTTAAATCCAATGAAGGTGGAAATACAAAGTGGGAAAAGCTATTCATCAATGGTTGGTGAGTGAGTTTCGCTTTTTGGCTTTGAAAGAATTGGAGATCACTTAATGAAGGAATAAGAGAGTTGGAAGATGCAATCAAGTACCCAGGAGCTTCCATCCGACCGAATATAACAATTATTGGCGCTTGATAAAACCGAACTTTGTTTGCGGTTCTGTTGAATTTAAGGCAATCTCCGACTTAAAAGCTTCAATCATCAAATCAGGCCTCTAGTTTGGTCAAAAATTTATTTCATAAAATAAGGTTTTGTAAATGTCCAAAAACAAAGTAACAATCACTTTAAAACCAACAAGAACAAGAAATGAATCGAATTAAGGAACTTGTTTTTCTCGATTAAACAAACATTTACATTTAACAAAAATGTTAATTCGACGATCGGTGTAAAGTAGCCGAGATACGAAATCTGCAAAGTTAAATCAAGGCTCTTAATACTTGCCAGCATCGACCAAGCGCAAAGAGACAAATCAAAGCCAGCCAAAGCTCCAAAATCCAACAAATACCTATTTAACAATACGTAATCGTGATTTCAAATAAAAATGAGTCACTTCGTGTACAGTCTCCAAGTGTCCTCACTTAGGCCAAAGCATTAAATTCCCGCATCGCATTTTCTGTTCAGGCTAGAGGTGCGTCTATCATCCGCGCTCATCAAAATTGCACATAAAAATTGAGTTCAAAGCAAACTTGAAACTGCATTTCACTCTATGTGCCATCAGCTTACTATCATATCTTTTAAGCGCGGGAAGTCTCGTGACTGTTCTTTTTCTGTGATACGGCAAACCCATTCACGTAGAGTAACCTTCCCTGTCGTCATCGTCATTATAGTCGGCGGCGGCGTTTTCAATTCTCTCAGTTGTTCATACGACTTTAACCTTGAACTCACGAAAGAACTCGAATTGCCATAATCGACTTACATATTAAAACAAATTCCAAATTTGTCACTGGTCAGACCACTTCATTGAAAAGCGATGAACCGAGTCGGAGGCCGGGGCCCGAAGGTACACAGAAAATGAAGAAAAAAATAATAAACGAACCAAAGAGAAGGACGCCACAAGCTTATGAATACATATTTAAAATAAAAAAACATCAAAAGCAAGTACACAATTGAAGAAAAATCAATACAGAAAACAGAAAACACTATTCTCCATCATGTTTGACGATAGTTTGAACTTTAGACGAGATCGGAAAATGCCGGATGAGCTTCTGCCTCATGTTTTATGTAAATCATGCCACTTTTGTTGTTGTATTTTGAAAATGCTTTCTCAGAAATGCTGCGCCGGTGCTTTGCGACCGGCTAGAGCTGATTTGGGATTAAGATTACACAAAGCCCTTTTGCAAAGATACAGAGGAGAAAAAAGAAAAACACATAATTTAGGTCATCGATGAATCCTTACGCTGGTCAATGGTGAAATTTACTTTTAAAGCCAATGTGTGGGCAAAATTTGCACTTGTTTTTTTATGAAAAAGGTTTTAATTTCAATTTTTCAATAATCTTCATTCATTTATTCGATTTGATACCGCCATTTTTTGCAGAAAAAATCATAGGCATTTCTTTTTGTCTTTTGGGAAAAACACTTTTTTTGTATGGAAGGAAGATTGGTTTGGTTTTTTCTTACCTTGTTTTTGAATTGGGGATTATATAACTTGTTCAGGGTTTTAGAAAAGTTAAGGAAAAAGAGTTTTTTGCTAGTTTTTCACTGATTTTAAGTGTAATTCTTTAAGAATTTAATTTAAAAAATGAAATAACTTGGCGCGGTCGACACCCAGTACAAGCACACAAAACTTGAGAATTGCAAATGGCGGTGCGAGTTTGAGATGTAAAAAAATAATTGAAATTGTAGTAGATTTGGCGTTTAATGTTACATTTTGTTGTTGTAATTTGTTTCTCCTAATTAAAATGAATGCGTTCAGCATATTTAAAGTGGAGACAGGGTGATATATTTTAATATTTTGTTTAAGATTTTGATTTTCTTCTTGTATTGAGGAACATATTTTCAACAACTTATGTGGCTTTTCTTACAACCCAAGAATTGATCCGTGACGTAAAAGTGGCAATTTTTTTTTCCCTTAAACGCATTTCTTTCATAAAGAAATTGAATTTATTTTCCGAAGGATTGATTTCTCTCGAATCTCTTTTTGGAGACGGATTTACACATACTTGTACACAGATTTTGCACATATACTACAGCTGAGTTTTCTGTTGTTGTGATTATCATGCACAAAACGATTTTACAGCTGAGCAGACAACACAGACATTAAAAAAAATGATTTATTCGTTTTTGCACATTTCTTACACGCCAAAAAACATTGAATTTTAGTAGCAATTCTTCGTGGTTGTAAGAAAAACCACATTAACAATTTTAATATACAATTACATTATTCGGTGCAAATGGTCTTGTATCATTGCAAAAGGGTAAGCACGTAAAACAACAAAATATACAAACTACAATTTGCCTATACTTTTGCAACACCCTTGAACAATTGCAAAAGAAAAATACAATGGTGTAAAATTTGTCTGATGTAGTTGACAATTTAGAAGCTGTCATTCTGTGTTACAATTGTTTGCTTTTGACATATTTAGAAAAGGTATGTTCACGATTTTGAGACACAAATAAAATTTTGCAATCTCACACCTTTTTGTTGCACCGGATCGTGAATACCTCTACTCTAATGTTTCCAACTATTGCAGAGGCTAGTTAGCTGTAATGCCGTTTTTAATTGGCAATCTGGAATGTGAAAAAAGCATTCTGGTTTTAAAATCAGAAGGGAATTCTCTTCTTTTTGGAATCAGAACTGTCACTTTTGTCCAATTGAACGCATTCAGAATGTTTATTTTTACTTCCAGATTGCATTTCCACCGTGTTGATGTGTATCCAGTGCTCGCACCCGGAGCGCTTTGAATCGCCCCAAGTTTTTTTTCGGGGCGAGAATTTCAGAGCTGTTGGTATCAGCTGTTGCTATACACCAAAGAGACAAAAAAACCGTAGCAATACTAACGCGTTCGATGTGAAACCAAACCCAGAGAAATTTTTCAGTTTTTTGACAGCTCCATTTATAGTATGATAAGCCCCGGAGCTGGTTTTATCAAACAAACCTATTATTAGAATTCGTAGTGTTTGCAATATAGTTCTTGTTTTTGGGAATTAATTTGGCTACAAGGTGTCGCCCAATGAAAACCATACTACCATTGTAATCAAGGCTCACCGCGAAATGCATATCTCATCAGTTGTGACCATTGAATAAGAAGTACAGGAAGGGGTCTTATGAACAAGAATTGAAGCATTTTTTTAAGTAGTGTGAGTTTCACAAACACAAATGCATTACAACAGGGCTGGTCTGCAGTTGAATGGTTAATCTCAGGGGTGCCAAGCGAAATTTGATTAAATCAAGATTTCATCGATTTTGCTTCAACTTTTTTTTCAATCTCAATTCTTCTTTTAGGAAGCATGGTGTTTTAGCACTAAAGGTGCACTGCACGGTTTTTAATGATTATTTTTTTTTATTTTCCAGTACATTTTCTAGATTTTTCATCCATAATTCATCACGTTTATTACGCCTATTGTAATACAACCGACAAATAAAAACGTTTCGAAACAAGATGGAAGAACTATTCAAAACAACCGTGCACACTACGGGAACTCAACGAATTGCAGCGCCTCACCATCACGAACAGAAATAATACACCCCTGAACTCGACTGACAACACAGTCAAAGTTTGACAGCGCATACCCTTAAAAATGAACATCATCAGCCATTTTGTTGCTTCACTCACGTACACTGTTCATGTAGCTAACACCGCTTCCTGCACTTCTTATTCAATGGTTGTGACCGATGTAAAATGTTGTGACTCTCACAAGTTGTAATTGTATGGCACAATAAGAAAAAGGTAACCAAAGCATATATTACCTCGTTTTATTGTGACTTGTGAAGTATGTAGTAGTGAGCCTTAAGGTTTTTCGACATTTCCGGCGTATGCTCGGGTATAAACATGCAAAGAAAACACAACTCGTAATTTGTGTTCACTAAACTAAGTCCTAAGTTGTTTTTGTTTTATGTTCAAAAAAATCTAGAGCCCTTGCCGTATTATCTTCGACGGTCTTTTATTTCAACTCAGGAACTTTCGAGGTGACTGACGATGACCATCAAACTATCCATTGTCATGCGCCTAATCCATTTCAATCACTATGCCAAGCAAAGTGCTTTATTGTAAACAGAGGAACTGGAATGATTGTCAACGATTGGATGTTTTAATGCCAGTTGTAAAATCGAAGGTAAACTCTGAACTGTGGATCAACGAAGTAGTGATAACGAGGCAAATTTCATCAGTCATGAAGTGATATGATTGTATGCTGCTCTCGGTGAAATGGATATCTGTTTGAAAGTGAAAAATCGAGTAGGTTCGTTCGTTAAAACCAGCGCTCGGGCGCTTCGGTGCTTATTATTGCCCTGAACAGAGCTGTCAAAAAATTGAAACATTTCTCTGGGTTTGGTTTCACATTGAACGCATTGGTACTACTTCGATTCTTTTTTCACTTTATTGTATAGAAACAGCTGATTCTAGCAGCTACGAAATTCTCGCTCCCAAAAAAAAAACTTGGGGCGATTCGGTGCGAACCATAGAGAATATATAATAATATTATAGGTCCGTTCTTTTACTTTTTCGGCAGTTTTTGAAAAAAAAAAAAACTGTCAAAAATCTAGGAGTAGGGATGAAATTTTGTGATTCTCCCAAAAAGTAAAAGAACACTTGACAGCCTAAATCTCCCAAATGCACAAAATTATGTCAAACGTCAAACAAAATTCAATGTAACATCTTATGGTTTGACAGAACTTACAAAAACTGCCACAAGAAATTTGTGTGGCTAAAATTGGCAGATAGGGGAAATATTTTTCGCCTTCAAAAGTGACAGAACTTACAAAAATCGGGAGTAGAATGTTTTTATTCGTGCAAAAATTCTAATTCTCATTTCTAATTTCAGCCACGATCGCAACAAGAAGAAGAAAAAAGTGAGAGAATTTGAGAGTTTTCGGCAGTTTAAGGGAGAACAGACCTTAAATATTCTCTATGGCACAAGCACTGAATGCACATCAAACGCATCGGAAATGCACCGGGCGAAAAAAGTGACATAGAATAACTCAGTTTGAAATCAGAGTTTACGATTGTAAACTGAGTTGTCAACTAGGTTTGTGTTCGAGCACACACTGCATAGACTGAGTTGGAACGCATTGCTTCTACTGAATAAATGAGAAAAAAACAGCAACAAAAATGAGGTGGTAGGACCATATTTACTGTGATAGTATGCATACTATCGCAGCATAATCCATAGCTTGTAGCCATTGTCATTTTGATAGCTCGGTTCCCATCTCCCTTTTAAACTCATCTGTTGTTTTGACAGCAAATCAACCAACTCGTCCACATGCAGTTCAATTCAATTGAAAGACTTTATATTCAACTTCAAAAAAATCAAAATCTTTTAATTTTTCTTCAACTGTCAAATCGATGAAATGACAAGGCCACACACAGGTTGATTTACATTTGATTTGATTCAGTTGACAGTTGAACTGTGTATGGTGCGCTTTAAACCCAGTCGTACGATCGGACAATTCAGAATCACGGAAAATTCATGCCGATGGCGATTTGAAACTGCGTGGTCTGAAGTATAGTTAAAACTCTTTTAGAGAGCCAAGGATATTCTTGACACTGACAGACTTATACTTTCCCATGAAAGTTCTGACAGAAATAATGGAAAACCTATTTATAAACTGAGTGTTATGTAACCTAAAGCCCTTTAACTGTAGGTATATTTCTCCCCTTTTTTTGAGACAACTTTAGTTGCCAAAATTAAAGTAAATTTAATTAAACTAGCAAGCCCAACAAATAGAGTTTTTAATTTCCTTTAATTTATCAAACAAATACCAATTTATTTCATATATCGATTATTATCAACAATCGATTCAGAGATTAGCAGATACCACAACCAACATACCCTGAACGTGTTCAAGCAATCTATGCAATTCCATTTAGTTCCGCACATAATTTTCATTCCACAGCCAAATTCCACAATCCACAGCATTTTTTTGCAATCCGTTTTGTTTCTTTCGAAATTTCGCGCAGACGTTTTTCTCATTTCATATTTTGCTTTCGTCGCATTCAATTCGTTTCTTTCCTTCGTTTGATTTGGTTGAGTCGCCAAATTATCCGACGACATAAGCAAGATTCTGCGCACAGTTAGAAATTTTCTTTGTTGAATATCTTTTGTTTGCACAAATATAAAATTTAAACTAACTTAACGACCGTTACAATACCTTTGATTTTGTTTAAAGTCTTTTTGTCAAAGTTTCAACTAATTTTGAATTATTTTAAAACGTATAAAAATGGAAGCGCAAAGCGCCGAAGAGGAAAAATTCAACAAAAAACTGGAATTGGCGAACAAAGCAAAGGAAGCGTACTTGCAGCTTTACAAGGAACTCGTCGAAAATTTGAGGTTATAAAACGCAATTCTTTGGCGTTTTCTCTACTTTGAGATATTTTTTTAAAAATTTACTAACACAAATAATTGCTTAATATTTTAGGGTCGTGGTTCGTGCAAAATGTGGTTTATTTTAATTCATATTGCACAATCCCCGGCCTGGAAATGTGGCAAGAAACAACTGTAAAACAAATAACATAACTGAACAGCTAACTGTTGATTCACATTCCCGCTAACTTGATCTTTTGTCCTGTTGCTTTCATTTTCTTTGTGTAGTTTGGAACATTTAGAAGATATTGTTAACATTTTCAAAGATGATAACGTGACCTTCGACAAAGACAAGCTTTTGACTGAACTCAAAGAGAATCTGCTGAGGATTATGGTCACATCTATGGACAGAAGTTGGGTGAAAATGAACATTGCGGATAATATTGCTGCTCTGGAAAGCATGAAAGACGAATGCAGGAATCACAAAGGGCCCAATTGGTAAGCGGTATAGTTTTGATTGCTTTGAATAATTCTGTAATCATGATAGGCGTCCAACTGGCAAGACCATAGAAGAACAGACACTTCCCACCCGTGTTCAAAAACTGGACGCCGTGAACAAACACCTTCAGAAGCAAGTCGACTTCCAGAATGCCAAACTAGAGGTACATTTTTGAACCTAATTCTTTCCTCACCCAAGATCTCGGAATCTTCTTGCAGGAGCTCTTACGGCAAAACACTATGTTCCGCAACGGTGTCGAACAAGTCAAAGTTCAGAGGAGCGTCCTCCGAGAACACATGCAACGTGGTACTGCCGAATTGCAGAACGTCAAAGCCGAGTACAAGGATCTAATATTGCAGATTCTGAACGAGGATTAGACTTTAAGGTTATACCTGGAATTGTATTTAAGTAGGATTAAGACTTTCTTGTTCATTGAACAAATTTTTTGCAGCTGCTCGCAAAAATAAAGCATGTTATTCTTGTTGTTGTAGCAAACAAAAAAACCGATGGTTCTTTGATATTTTTTCTGTCTGGAAACTTCTAGAACTAGTTTGGCGATTCTTTCATAATTTGCAAAGGAAATGCAAATCCTGTCGCGTTTTTTCTTTCTTTGTTCTCCCAGAAATGTATTTCTTTGTTTGGTCTTTGATGGTAGCAAAGTAGATAATAATTTGTAACTGAATGCCGTGCGCCGCCCCTTTTCAAAGGGATGCGACTGTGAGAATTGGGAAAATAATTTAACAAAGAAACTTGACTGCATACCTGTTGTGAGTAAGAATTATGGGAAAAGGATATTGGGGTCCATTGGGAAATCAGTTATTCAGCGAAAGGGGTTCGGATTTCAGAATTGCAAATTTTTAGCGCAAAACTAGTTGAGAAGTCTATTATTCAAAATTACGAGTTCTTGATTGTAGTCTTTAATGTTTCATTCTTCCTTCTTTTTGTTAAGAATGTCCTTTGTTTTCCTTGAACGTGTTTTTTTTTTGAGCTTCTTGGGTTCTCATGGGAAAAGTCGCAATTGTGTTTGCTAATCCGTTGGACGATAGACGCGTTTGGCGGGTAACTATCCAGGAGACAACTTTTGTTACTAAGGAGGCTGTTTGACTTGATCCTTTTACTTCAGTTCAGAAATAAGTCTGACTTACGGATTTTCCTTGTGAGTGGCATGAAATTTCTCCAGAACAGCATTTCGCATATTGTGAACAGCAATCATTCTATTTTCTAGCTGTACTTATAGTTCTTACACTTTTAAGGGAATTTAAATTATATTTAGCCAGGCAAGGTGCACGATTAGGTCGCATGTATTTGGCCGCTTACCTAATTCTAAGGAACCATGTGGCTACCCCGTTTAAAATTATAGATTAATTTTAACGTTCAAGTATAACTTTTTTAGTGAGTGAGAAATTGACGTGCCATTTCGATGGATAGTCTGGGTAAAGTTCATAATTTTGATGGTCAACAAGTCTACTTACTTACTTATCCGGCCCACAATCCATTAGGATATGAGCCTGAGATATTGCAGCCTTCCCGCGAGAGCGATCCCTCGCATGCACTCTCCAGTCGCCGAAATCAAACACTGTTGCATCCGCAGTCACTTGGTCCTTTTACCGTAGGTTCGGTCTTCCTTGTCCTCTCGAACCTGGGGCTGGGATGAGAAGACTTAATTGGCTGGAGCTTTGTCGTTCATTCGCTCGATGTAGCGGAGCCAATGTAGTCGTTTTTTCTTGGCCTTCTGGCATCCACATCAACATCTTGGGACAGCTCATACAGTTCTTGGTTGAACCTTTTTCTCCATTCGTCATCGTCGCATACGGGACCGAAAATCCGACAAAGAATTTTTCTTTCGAAAGTGCCCAGTATCAATTCCCCTCTTTTACTTATAGTCTAGCACTCGGCGCCGTAGAGTGGGTCTGGTAAAATCAAAGTTTTGTATAGCAGACACTTTGTGTTTCGAGTGAGGACTTTTGAACCCAGTTGTCTTGCCAAACCGAAGCAGCAGCGGCTCGCTAGGGTAATTCTTCGTCGGACCTACACTAAGGTGTCATTTGTGGGATTGATGTTTGTTCCAAGGTAGATGAACTCTTTAACTACCTCGAAATTGCTGCTACAAACAGTGACGCTTTGTCCTAGGCGGTGGATAGATGGTGCTTTGTTTGTTGATAGCATATACTTTGTTTTGTCCTCATTCACTTCAAGGCCAACGAGTTTTGCCTGTTCTTCAATCGCTGTGAAGGCCTCAAGCACAGCTCTCTTGGACCGACCGATGATGTCTATGTCGTCCGCATAGCCTAGGAACTGGGTGGATTTGTTGAAGATCACATGACAGCGCATCTCCTTGTCTAAACCTTGCGCATTTTTGAAACAACTCGGATAAGCTGTTGTTAACCATTTGCACACGCACTGCGTATTGTAAGCGTCATGCGGCAAAGCTGGATCAGTTTTTTTTTGGGATCCCGAATTCAGACATCGCCATCATAAGCTCTTGGCGGTGGATGCTATCATAAGCAGCTTTAAAGTGATGAAAAGATGGTGGGTTTCGACTTGAAATTCGTTGGTATTTTCAAGGATCTGCCACAGTGTGAATATTTGGTCTATCTTTGTTTTGCCTGGTTTAAGACACTCAAACAGTACGTTGAATAGGATTTTGTATGCAACATTAAGCAGGGATACACCACGGTAGTTTTTGCACGACATAGGATCGCCTTTTTTGTAGGCTTATCGACCAGTCAGTGGGCAATTAAACAGCCTGAAGGTTATGAACAGGACAAACACAAGGTGTGTTAACTGTTAAAATCGCTACATGGCTTAAGAGAGAGTCCAAGGTCATGGTATAATTGCTTTAATGAATTCATAACAAAATTACGGTTTATGCGAAATAATTATGATAATTGTTTATACGTTAATCGAATGACGTACATTTGTTTGTTGATGATCTGTTAATTTGTAGTAAAAATCAAATTGATATTAATGATGTAAAACAAAAATTAATAAATAGGGTAAAAGTGCCAACAGTGAATCAGGGTACACAGTGAATCATTTGCTCTCACGATGTATTTTTTTATTTTAAAATAAATCTGAAAAAGAGAAAAGATCGTCCTTTTACATTTCATCCCTTCAAACCATCAGTCTGCGTGATCCCTTGATCGGTGTCGGTCGTTTTCTTGTGTTTGTGTTTTCTGCATTGGTAAGTAATTTTTTTTGTTCTATTTGTTTTTCTTCTCATTGAATAACTGTGCATCGTAACTCCATTTGAGTAAAATATTTGTAATTCTGGTAATATTGAGTTAATAATTTGTGTCAATTTGTTTACTTGTGTGAAATATTTAATATAATTTTAATGTGTTTTTGTTAAAATGGCAATATGGTACACAGTGAATCAATTGAGAAAGGTACACAGTGAATCACTGATTCACTGTGTACCTATGTGTTATTCATTTTTCTATTTTGGTGCAAATGTTTTTTTATTATGTAGTTTGATATGGCACGTACAAAAACAGACCGAAAAGTGGGTTCGCATTCTTCAGAGCAGATGCAAGCTGCTCTCGATTTGATCAAGAAAGGGAAAAGCATTAGGGAAGCTGCAAAATTAAAAAAATTATCGTTTACAACCCTGTATCGGTATTACCAAAAAATTAAAAACAATCCAGAACAAGCGAACATAAGACTTGTTCCTAATTATGAAGTTAACAAAGTTTTCACCGACGCTCAAGAGCAGACAGTAAAAGAATATCTGAAGGAATCCGCCTATCTTTTTTATGGTCTTTCCAACATTGATTGCCGAAAGCTGGCTTTTGAAACAGCTTCAGTAAATAAAATTAAAGTTCCCGAGACCTGGACTACAAACCAAATGGCAGGCATCGATTGGTTGAAAGGATTTCGAGCCCGACATCCAGATGTCTCTTTGAGAATCCCCGAGAGCTGCAGTTTAGCGCGGGCAACAGGGTTTAATAAGCACAATGTTGATGTATATTTCAATAATCTGGAGAGTGTTTTGAAAAGAAATCCGCAATTTTCCAACGGGACAAGAATTTACAATTTGGATGAAACTGCTACCACAACCGTCCAAAAACCTTCAAAAATTCTTGCCCCGAAAGGAATTCGGTGCATTTCTAAAGTTACCAGTGGGGAAAGAGGCACTTTGGCAACAACATGTGCAATAATATGCGCAAGTGGAATAGCGCTTCCACCCGTAATTGTTTTTCCCAGAAAAAACTTTAAAAACCATATGCTACATGGTAAGTAAATCTACGTTCCCATAGCCAATTTCATTTGTTGTCATAGCTGTTTGTTTTAATTTGCTACTTCATAGGCACACCTCCCGGTACTTTAGGTTTGGCTAATCCAAGTGGATGGATGAATTCCGAACTCTTTCCAGAAGTGATGAAGCACTTTATACATCACAGTTGTTCATCTAAGGAAAATCCTTCGCTGTTATTGCTTGATAACCATGAGTCTCACCTCTCAATTGAATCATTAGAATTAGCTAAAACTAACGGCGTAACTATGTTAACCCTACCACCTCATTCATCCCACAAAACTCAGCCTCTCGATGTGGGTCTGTTCAAACCATTCAAAAGCGTTTATAACGCGAGCATGGATTCCTGGATGATGAGGCATCCAGGTCAGCCTGTTACAATTTATGACGTGGGTGCTTTTGTTGGTGAGGCATATCAAAAGTCTATGACGCCGACATCAATCACAAATGCTTTCAAGAAAACTGGCATATATCCGTTCGATCGAAATGTTTTCGGTGAAGTTGACTTTTTGCCCAGCTCAGTCACTGATCGTCCCGAACCCATTGAAAATGAACATCTTAATCAGACGGAGACGAATAATCAGTCAGAAGAGATTGGCAATATCCCTCCCACAGAATTTGTAAGTCCTTCGCAATTCAAGCCTCCCATAAAAGCTAAGCCAAGGAAAACAAACAGGCAAAATAGAAAGAAAGGAAGGAGTCTAATAGCCACTGACACCCCAGAAAAAGAAGAGATTTTGCAAAACAAAATCAGAAAGGTGCAACCAAAGAAAAAACAAAAGACTGTAAGAAAAGTTCTTCAAGAAATATCAACCTCAGAATCAGATTCAAGCATGGTCCTTGAAAGAGACGATATTATGACAGATGAGGATTCCGATAAAACTGATGATATCAATGATATTGAGAACAATCAAAACCTTGATCCAGAGGATCCCATCCGAGATGCTATGCCAGGTGATTTTATTTTGGTTGAATTTAAAGGAAAGCGAAATCTCGTGTATTATGTCGCTAAGATCTTAGCGCTTGAAGAAAATGGATACCAAGTGGCATACCTGAGAAAAAAATCGTTCAGTCAATTCATTTTCTCACTGCCAGATGTTCCGGACAAAGCTACTGTTCTAAAATGGGATATTAAGAAGATTCTTCCTAAACCAACTGACATTGGAAGCACTTCAAGACAAAAAAATTCAAATTTTTCATTTCATTTCAATTTTTCAAACATGGATGTTCGCTAGAAAGCTATACAATTTAATCAAAGATTACTTTTCTTTCCTTATTTTTTATTTTTTAATTATTTTTCTTTATTTTAAGCTTTGTGATTTTTTTTTTAAGTTTGTGATTTTTATACATGAAGAGTTTTATTTTAATTATTTTTTTTTTTTTTTGTTATAAATGAAGAGTATATATTTTTGTTTTGTTTTTTATCATTAAATAAAATATGACTGATAAATATAAAAATAAGTTTAAAACAAAAAACATTGTTGTTTTTCTTAAAAGACTGTTTTTACATCCCTGATTCACTGTGTACCAGTCACTGATTCACTGTGTACACCCAAAGTACACAGTGAATCATGTGGTAAGGTTATTTTGAAACATTTTTTTTTATTTTTTCCAAAGTATAAAGTTTCAAAATTTTGTGCTTATTTTGAAGAAAATATATTGAAAATGCTTCAAAAAAAAAATTTCATGGCTACCATTATAAATGAGAGCTTAACAGCCCAAGACGTAAAAATTGATCCACTGTTGACACCTTTACCCTACATCTAAAATGAAAGATGTGGGCAAAGTAAAGATTTATATTGGCATCGAATTAATGGCGTTTTTTTTGGTAATCCGGAATCGGTACACAGAACTGTCCGATTCCGGATACCAAACGAACATGCAAACACATTTTTTTGCTTCTAATGGTTGAATGCCTATGTCAGTGATCACTTTATAAGTATAAAGTAAAGGTATAAGTGATCAGTGGCCTATGTATTTGTAAAACATCATATATCATACATATGCAGAATTGCAGATGACATGACAATTGTTTTTATTTTCTTTATTTGTAAACATGGCGGGGAGTACGTATGTGCAAATGTGTGCATGTATGCGTGATTCTGTTTTTGATTCCGACTTCAAATTCGGAATCGTTTTTCTGTTCTATCCAGAACAAGAACTGTCATCTTGTGCCAAGTGAACGAATTCAGAATCGTTCGGAACAGTTCCGGACGACCAAAAAAAAAAAAAAACGCTATAAGTAATAATTTAATAATTCCGAACGGCAAAGTTGAGAAGCACTTTTTCATGACAGATGATACTCTTGGAAGTTTTGTCAATTCTTCGCTAGAGGCAGTGCCCGTGAAAGATGGAATAAAAACTATGGGCGCGATTAGGATTCGAACCGAAGTGTAGTCAGAACCGTTCATTCTGGTAGAGGTGAAGGCAAGTGAACCTTACCACGCTCGCAGAAGGCCCCCCAAACCATACAGCTGCCACCATCAAAGTTCCTCTTGGAAAAAAAACTTTTCTCTTTCCTCAAATCGTGCCAATATCCGCTAAAACCATCTGGTCCATCGAGATTAAACTTTTTTCATCACTAAAAATAACCTAATAAAAAACATTCATTCCAGTATGCCATTTGGAATAACGAGATTTTAGTGTAGATTAATAGAAAGTCATTTACGGTTTTCCAATCCCGATTTATGTTTTGGCGGGCAAATTCCAATCTTTTTTGTTTGTGACTGCTGTTAAATTTGGAGCTGGCACCATTTTTCCCCGAACAATCACTCCACTGCTTTTTAAAGCACGAGAAACGGTTGAAACCGAAACTCCTAAACCCAATTCGTTACGAAATTCCAAAAAATGCCGAATTGGATGCAGCATTCATTAAACGCCTCTTGTCGCAACGTGTCAGCTTCTGCGGACGCCCGGGTCTTATTTTTGTCCCATAAAATTCTGGATGTTTTAAAAAATATCGAACGACACGGTCCGATCGTGAAATTCGTCTTCCAATAGCCCTAAGACTTAGGACGCTTGATTTTCGGCCAAGATTTTGCCTTTTTCAATTTCGCTTAAATGCGTACCGCGTGGCATTGTTGTTTTTTATTTGAAAGCACTTGACTGAATGCAGCTTCAAAGAGATTTGTGCGGTTATATTTTTGCAATACATCAAAATCTCTTTTTAATTTTTAAACACCAGTAGAGAAAATAACGGTACTTCATTTTCTTCTCAATTTGCTCGATCAGTGATGCAACTCAATAAAAAAATAGTAAGGAGTCACTCCTGTTATTGTAGGTTTTCTTTAAAATGCATTTTTTCGAGTGCGGTTATACTTATGCAAGACACTTTATGTATGCTGTACCATGACTATTGTGGAACACTGTATACATTTCTTCCCCAAGACTGAAATCATTTCATGTATGCATGGACTAAAGAGACTAAAACCTTCAGTCCCAAAACTATTCATCTTGTGTGTGCAGGATCCACCACCAATTATAGAACATGTCCGTTAGCGTTCTTTCTGCACTAAAATTCGTAAAATTATCCCACAGGAAGATAAATCTGCAAAAAGTGAGCAAACAGGAAAACAGAAGTGTTACCATTGAATAAGAAGTATATGAAGCGGTGTTAGCTACATGTACAGTGTACGTGAGTGAAGCAACAAAAATGTCTGATGATGTCCATTTTTAGGGTATGTGCTGTCAAACTTTGACTGTGTGTCAGTCGAGTTCAGGGTGTATTATTTCTGTTCGTGATGGTTAGGGCGCTGCAATTATTTGAGTTCCCGTAGTGTGCACGGTTGTTTGAATAGTTCTTCCATCGTATTTCGAAACGTTTTTATTTGTTGGTTTTATTACAATAGGCGTAATAAACGTGATGAATTACGGATGAAAAATCAAAAACATGTACTAGAAAATAAAAAAATTAATCATTAAAAACCGTGCCGTGCACCTTTAGTGTTAAAACACCATGCTTCCAAAAAAAAGAATTGAGATTGAAAAAAAAGTTTGAAGTGAAATCGATGAAATCTTGATTCAATCAAATTTCGCTTGGCGCCCCTGAGATTAACCATTCAACTGCAGACCAGCCCTGTTGTAATGGGTTTGTGTTTGTGAAACTCACACTACTTAGAAAAATGCTTCAATTCTTGGTTCATAAGAAACCTTCCTGTACTTCTTATTCAATGAGTGTTACCCATTTAATTGTCAAACACATGTCATTTAAAAGTCAAGAAAACAAATTCAATATTATAACGCTTATATTTATTTTTTCTAAATACATTAATAAAATATCTTGTCATTGTATATTTCATAATATTCTTGACAACAACATAACATAAAGCCGCTGAATAATAATGACATGTTTTATATTTTTTTCTTAAGTTTATTTGCAGTTATACATGCATCCACACAAAGCCATTAACTTAACACCAACTTACTCTTCACATGAAAACTTTCAACGGATACATTTTTTTTTGGCAATTTTTACGTTTTCGATATTTTTTTGTAAGTAAAAATTAAATTTAAATGTTTTGTTTATTTTTTTTTATTCGATTATATCTTATATATAATTATTATTTTCTATAAAGTATTTGTAAATTGGAAATTTAATAAAATATTAAACTATGAATTCAATATATATTCATATAATTATATACAATTTTTTGTGTATGCTACATTTTTTTGCTCTGTTGATTTAATAAATTTTAGCAAAGCGCGTTTCTATACAAAATCGGACGATCTAATTTAAAGCACTTAAGTTCACTATGTTTTTTATAATTAATTACAATTTTTTCTAATAAAAACGAATAGTTTATTCAGTTTCTAACTAACAAGTTAAAATTGAAATAAAATATAATTTTACTATTCATTAAACAACAATATACAGACTTTGTATGAAACGATTTGAATGTTTCTTGTGCAAGTTAGATTTCAAAATTTTAAGAAACAAGAAATTTTAAGGACTTTTGTCATTTGTGATTTAATCCGAATGACCTTCAAATACTTTTGAACCATGTCAAATTTGAAGCGATTGACAGTTTTCTTTTAGAAAGCAGAGGACTATTACCTTTGAATAGGAAGTACAGGAAGAAGTCCTATGAAAAAGAAGTGAAGCATTTTTCAAAGTAGTGTGAGTTTCTTTAACATAAATTCATTACAACAGGACTGGTCTGCAGTTGAATGGTTAATATAGGGAGCGCCAAGCGATATTTGATTTAACCAAGATTATATCGATTGTGCTTCATTTTTTTTCAATTTAGTGTCAAGGGGCAAACGCACGATTTTTTTTTTCTCACTCTCAACGAATTCCAGCGCCTTGCTATCATCACCAGCAAAAATAAATGCGCCCCCGAACTAGTTTTTTCTCATCTTTTTTGACAGACGGAACTGCAAATCAAGAACATTTTTGAGAAATGTATTATTTATTTGAATTTGTATTTTACTTGTGAAAAGAAGTTTTTCTTGACTACGTTTTAGAATCGCTTTTGCACAATTTGACACCGCACTTCATTACTTTTACGGTGTTTTTATTAAGAATGATAAATATGCTACCTAAATTATGTGTTCTACAGATTTGTTTAATCAATTTAACAACGATAATCTTAAAAGGACTTTTTTACAGCTCGACAAAATGACAGCATAGGAGAAAGTTTGACAGTACAGGATATAAAATTGACATTATCAGAAATGTTTGGTGCTTCACTCACGTACTCTGTACATGTAGCTAATACCGCTTCCTGTACTTCTAAATGTCAAAATTTAAAGTTACAGTTTGTGTGTTTGATTGGAATCTGAGAGTGCTTCTGGACAAACAAATTAAAAGAATTCCTGTTAAAGAGTGAACGACATTTGAAATGCTTTTCAAGCATTAGAAGAACGTCATTTTTAAAAGTTGTTAAAATTTTGTACAAGAAATGTGCAACTACGGACGGCCAGTTCAAGTATTCAAAATAATACAAAATATGCAAAATCGTTAATTAAACTACATAAATGAGATATTTTTAGGAATTAATTCAATAAAAAAAATAATTATTTTTGTTTAAGTTGCTATAAGTATTATTATCTTTATTTTAAAAGCTACATTTTCGTCACTTTGATTTTTTGTTTATTATTTACAAATGCATTCTACTGCAGTCTTTTTATTTAATAAATAAAACAAAGGACTATGTACAATATTTTTAATATTTTTTTCTTTATTTAAAAAAAACATGTGTTTATTTTAACCTTAATTTATTTCAATGATATTATTAGTTAGTGTTAACTTCTACTGTGGTGTTTTGTCGAAGCAAAAAGACGTTTGCTTAAATTTCTTTTTAATTTATAAGATTATAAAACTTAAACAAAAGTATTTTTAGATCTTAATATTAAATGCATGCTGATGTGAAAATGAACTTTAGGTTTTAATTATTTACAACTTTATAAGAAAAGACCAGATTTTAACGAGACTGGCATAAATGCGCAAATAAATTTGTATAATTCGGGTACTTTTTGTAAATTGTGAATGAGGTGATTGCGGCATTTTGATACCTAGAATAAGTGTTGGCTCAAGGGAGTTCAACTAAGATTTGACTTTTTCTGGAGTGTTTTTTTACGAATTTTACGAGTCTGAATTTTTGTTTCAATACTACGATCTTTAAGAAAGAGTGGACCAAGTCCGTATGGCTTAGTTTAAGTTGGTTGTCTCAAATGTTTTTGTTTTAGCCAAAGAGCTAACCTTGCTGAATTTGCTAAAGTAGGTTGAATTCATGATTTGTGTCTGGTCTTGGTATTATAATCAATCCACTTAAAGTAACTGCAACTTTTTTTTCACTGCTGCCAAATTGGCTTTATAAGCAAGCTGAGTACCTATAACCTATAGCCATATTAACTTGTGACGATTGGCCACAAAATTACCTGCCGTTGTCCGTTACTTTAGTTACTTCATATTTTGTATTGTTTTTAAGTATTTTACCAATCACAATACTTTCAAACCTTCTTATGTATGTTTATGTGTTTCTTTCGGATGGATATGAACATTTCGATAGTTTTCGCATTTTATCGATTTTCAGCTTTCGGGAATCTAACGAAAGCGTAACGATTTATTGCTCCTAAAATCTTATTAAGTTTAATATCTCTTCGTCGAGAGAGTCAATTATCAATTTCTATTAGAAGATTGGCACGATTTTGTCGGATTAGAAAAGAAACATAAAAATTGCCAATTTCAATGTTGGACGTTGTTCCAGGTTGTCTGCTGCCTTTTCTGCAAACTAAAGGGTTTTCCGACAAGAAGTGTTATTTTGAATAGCCCACTATTTCGGTAGGTGTCTCTTTTTAAGCTGTCATTTGACACTTGACAAGTAGAAACTACGCCATTGATAAAAATGGAAAGATACACGCTTCAACAACGCTTAATGCGTTCATCTCAGAAATCTCAGAAAAAAAATCTCAATTCTCAGCTGAGATTTTTTGTTCCACCTAAAAAATCTCTGAGATCTCTGAGATCTCAGTGAGATGTTGTTAGGTGGAACTGGCCTATTGAAATTATCAAAATTGACTATAAAAATGGCGAAAATTTGGCAGAGACGGTTCGTAAAAATAAAACATTTTTGGGTCGTCGTGAAGCACCTTGTCGGACTGCAATACAGAAATTGGTGTACAAATTCGGACTGTTGGGACAAGTTAGTGATGTGAAGAATAAAACCCCTGCACGTCGCTCAAGAACAACTGAGAGTATTGCTGTTGTAGGCCAAAGTGTTGAAGAAAACTCAGGTTTGACCATTCCTCGTTCTTTGGAATTAGGCATTCCACAAACGTCATTACACCGTATTTTGCATAAAGACTTGGGTCTTAAGGCTCTGGACAACGCTACATGCCACACAAGCAATGAAACCATCGATCTTCTACGGGCCACCGAGATCTTGTGATTAAACACCTTGCGATTTCTTCCTTAAGGGGAACGTAAAAGATAAGGTCTACGCCAACAGCCCAGCGTCGGTCGATTCAAGACCTCAAAGATGGAGTTCGTGAGGCTATCGAGGACATAGGGCAGCCGCTTTACGATTTGGTTATGAAAAAATTCATGAAAAGGATATGGTCTTGTAAGCGTGGTGGTGGCGGTTATTTGGCTGAAATTGTGTTCCATTATTAACGGCATACCTTCCTCCAAATACCTCAAAACTTATTTTTTTCATACACACATACTCTTGCAGCTAACCTTTTTTTTGAGTACACGCATAATCTTACAGTTAACCTGCTTCTTAGCTTGTAGGCAAATGTCATTTTGACAGCAAGCTTTCCCCACAGTACACAGAATACAAGGTATTATATTCCCGATTTTCTTCCCCCAAAGTTCGCGCATATGTTACATTTCAGAGACCTAAATGTCAGAACAAAACAAAAATTGTTGTTGTCTTATCGGCATTCTTTTTGTGCCTTTCGCGCATATGTCACATTTCAGAGACCTAAATGTCAGAACAAAACAAAAATTGTTGTTGTCTTATCGGCATTTCTTTTTGTGCCTTTCCTCACTTCTGTCATCTTGGTCTCTATCAGATGCGCAATATCATACCTTATTCTGTGTACTGTGGCTTTCCCATCTTGTTATAACTGATCAGTGATTTTGTTCTTTCGCTTTTCGCTTTTCCCTATTCGCTATTCTTTTATTTCGTAAAACTCCTTTGTTTTTGGTTTGTTTTGCTTTTATATTATTTTGCTTTTTTTGTGTTATTTATGAGCTAATTCTTTCGCAAAACTGTTAATTTGCAATACAATCATTTCACCACTGGTTATCTCGCAAATTGTCGTTTCGCTGTTTTTGATTTCTCTCAAAAATGTATTAATTGTTTTTTGTTGGCAGACATTGGATCATTAAAAACTAATGCTTCAAGCATTTAGTTATATTAAAACTATGTTTTCATGTAGATAAAGTAATTTAAATGATTCGTTTTTCCTGTAATCTACCTTACACTTTTGGCGTTTTTATTTTTTACCTCTGAGCAGATCAGATGAGATCACGGATGTGTCAAAGCGAAGCAGATCATAAAACAACCCTGAGCACGGAAATGTAATTTTCTACTTATCATTATTTTAACAATATTTTGTTTACCTACAATAGACGCGCGACTGTCTTGGGAATCCATTTTTTATTTAAGGTTTGTTTTTGTCTGTTAAATCCGAAAAAAACAAGTGAAGTTGTCTTCCTGAGCAAATGGATTTATCTCAGAGAACACAAATTGTTAGCTCCGATATATCTGAGCTAAAAAAGGAACACAGATTTTTTTGACAGCTCCGTAATCTTATCTGATCTGCTCAGAGGTAAAAAAGAAAACCGAAATTTATTTCTATTGTTTCTTCAAGAAAACTTATAAGCGCGAAAATAAAAAACGAAATAAGTGAAAGCGAAACAAACAAAAAACGAAACAAATAAAATACAAAAGTAAAAAATGCAAAACGACTTTGGCGAAATAATCAGAAGCGAAACAAACCATACCCCATCTAAACTGACTGAAGCAACGCTTCATCACTTATTAAAGGCCAGTTATAGCTATCACTGGTTTTCATCATTGAAACACATCATTGGAATTTTTCTGATAGGTCGGTTATAGCAAACATTGAAAATTTCTGTCAGGAATTTTATTCCTGCCGTAATTCTATCATTGGAATTGTGAGAAATTGAAACACAGATCATTGGAATTATTCAAAATTGAAACGCAAATCATTGGAACGATTCGTTTCATTTTTTGACAAAAATCCATCAGCTGATCAGGAAATCGAATTTCCGTACTGAAAATAGAAAAATACATTTTTAACGAAAAATAAGCTTGCGAACTTATATGTATTTTTTTCTCAAAAAAATTCTTAAAGTATTTTCCGGTCGATTGGTATATAAATCGCATTAGTAATCAAAAGAAAACTTAGTTAAATATCCATTCAAACATTTCAATGATCGCTATAACTGGCCACTTACTGAAGTGAATTCAAGTATCTGTGTAACGGTTCGCTATTGTAGTATTGTCGTTTCAACAACTCTAAAAGAATTTTCCCGAATAGGCGATATAATTTTTTTTTTAAGGTCGTGTGCGAATTGGGTTATAACTTGCCGTTTAGTTAAATTTTGACACTTTGAATTGAATAAAATGTGTTAAAAATTAGACTAGCTGCGGAGTAGGTTAAAATATGACAGTAGTGGTTAAAAATTCATCCATTTTTAACCAAAATTCATCCAATTCGCACACGGCCTAACTTACTCAAGTCATTCGAGGGTATTTGACCAAAGCCGTCAACGTGACGAAAAATTAAAATTATAAATATTATAAAGGAATTGGTACGAACAATCATTCTCTCATTGTAAATCTCATTTTCAAAGATTATTATTTATAAACAAACAAAATTTATATATGAATCCGCATTTATTCTACTGACTGTATTTGGTATTTGCAGCTGAATGCCAAGCAATAAGTAGAATTATTAATATTAACTCATAGTATTTAAATTGAATTAAAATGTAAATTATGTGAATTAATAGTTACTTACTTCAACTAGGTACCTAAATTTTAATTACAGATTCACTATTTTCATTTCTTCATTTTAAAATATTTATGAATACTTTCCTTTCGAAAAAGTTATGTATTTAAAGCTTCACCATTTGATATTTTTCAGTTGTTTTACAATATTATTATTTTACAATTTTAATAAATATAATTTTTCTGAATACTATATAATTATTTATTTAAATATGAGTATATAACAATAATGTAGCAAATACTTAAGAATTAAAAATCGATTTATGTTTAATTTCGTTATATATGAAAGAAAGTTGGTCTTTTTTCAAAATTATTATTAATAAAAGCCTATATACGAATTTAAATTAATTATTTTTCTAATATTTAAGATTTAAATAGATACAATTAAAGCTATATTTACATACATTGTTCAAAGTGTTGTTTTTTTAAATTTAAAAATATGTAAAGCGGACAAACTTAATAAGAGTCCTTGTTAAGTTATTCGGAAACTTGGACGGTGGTTTGATTACAATTATTATTGTTGTTAGTATAATCGTTACTTAAAACCGAACCACTACTACTTCGTCTAATAGTAGGAAGTCAGCTGCAAAGAAGATTGAAAAATCCTCTCCCTTTTTCTGAACGTGGTGCCATTAGCATTGGAACTTGGTTTTTGTGCGTGACAGTTATCTGCAAGCGTTAAAAAAATTGTTCAACATTTAAAATATTTTTTTTTTTTATTTAAGAGAAAGAAAAACAGAAACGTTGAAAAATGTTAATCCTGTGTTATGTCTTACAAACTGTATCCAACTTTTAACTGCATATCATACTATTTTAACTGTAAATAATCTTTTTATTTGCTTTAGAACATATTAAACTTGTTCAGTGAATACAAACGCTCTGAAAGCTAAATACAAAAGAGCATCCAACATTTTGATGTTAGTTATTTTTCTTGGAAGTGTAGCTTGATACTAAAGTGAAGAAAACTGACGTGACTGTCATTTCAAAATATACACACTCGTATCTGAATACCTTCCCTGCAAGTTTCAAAATTCGAAGGACAAGCTTTTACAAAGTTCTCAAAACTATGTAATTAGAAAAAAGTAAAAATAAAATCCATGCATATTAAATTCCATTTAGTTCCTCTGTCGTTGTTTGATGACACACAATCTGTGTTTGAGTTAACTTAAGCTAATTTGCACTCAGTTGTTTCACTCGTCATTCTAACTACTCTCTTGTTTACTATTCCTTAATGAGTTTTTCATTCCAATATTTATGTTTTGTTCGTAATTATCGTAGATACATTTCATCCGAATGATTATTTCCATCCACACATTTGCTATAACACCCTTCATCGATCAAATAATGAGCTGTTATCAATTATTTTCGAGTTTTCTATATTTACACCTTGCTGGGACTCGACGATTTCATCTTCAGTATATTGGCAAATACAAGGTGTGGTAAGAGGAGCATAATTGAGTGGTGGGTTCTTAGAAATTTATTGATGGTAATGTGTTAAGCTTATGATTGGGTTCGGAATGTAATTTCGTTGGGTCCTTTGAGGTTATGGAGTTTTGATGAAGTATGAAATCGAATCGAAGAGGCAAATTTTGAAAAGGAAAATATCTGCTTGACTGGTTAGCTCATGTAAGAAACTCGTGTATTTTAGAGAGTGAGGATGTTGGGTATGTGTTTTTGGTGACCTCGCTGCTGATTCAAAACAAAAACACAAAAATATGAATTTCGTGGTCTGATGATTTTGTTGGTGACAAAGTATTACAATGTCATAAGCTCTCGATTTTTGCATCATATAAGAACCTCGTGCTCGAGGTTTTGCTCAAACCTGCTGCAATGGAAAACAGGAGCAGCAAGAGAAGATTACTGAACAAAAAGGACAAATAAGACAAAGACCCTCCGAAGGGAGAAAAGAACATCCGTAGTTTCGCAGCACAAAGATCTAGAAGAGGCACGGCAGAAAAAACAACACCCGGGTGAAGTTTCTTAAAAATGTTGAAGCAATTAGCTTCTGGTTTCAGAACCGGGAGACCGGCTCTTCAAAGCAGTGAAGCTAGTAAGCGTAGCACAAGGATTTGTAGATGTTTTCAAACAGAACTTCCAATAGCTGCTGAATGTGCAAATGCCAATGACGAAAAAGAAGCAAGACAAGTCAACGAAGACCCAAATCCCAGCCCCCAGCACAGAAGAGGTAGAAAGAGCCATCCAAAAGCTAAGAAATAACGAGTCCGCCAGCTCGGATTGCATACCTGCGGAACTCTATCACTATTGGGGAGGTGTTTTGATGAATAGCATGTCCACTGACTGACATAAGCTCCATATGCCCCATCTACTTAAAAGGTGATCCTATGTCATGCAAAACTACCGTGGCATATCCATGCTTAATATGGCATACATAATCCATAGTACTGTGTACTGTTGTACTGCAAAACTCGTTGGTCTTGAATTGAATGAGGACAAAACAAAGTACATGCTATCAACAAATAAAGCAACATCTCTGTCCACCGCCTAGGACAAACCGTCACTGTTGGTAGCAGCAATTTCGAGGTAGTTAAAGAGTTCACCTACCTTGGAACAAACATCAATCCCACAAGCGACACCTTAGTGGAGATCCGTGGAAGAATTACCCTAGCGAGCCGCTGTTGCTACGGGTTGGCAAAACAACTGGGTTCAAAACTCCTCACTCGAAAGACAAAGTGTCTACTTTACAAAACTTTGATTTTTCCAGTCCTACTCTACGGCGTGGTGCCGAGTGCTGGACGATAAATAAAACAGGGGAAGTGATACTGGGAACTTTCGAAAGAAAAATTCTTCGACGGATTAACGGTCCCGTATGCGACGGCGGTGAATGGAGAAGAAGGTTCAACCGAGAACTGTATGAGCTGTACCAAGATGTTGATGTATATACCAGAAGGCCACATCAAGCGAATGGACGACAACGCTCCAGGGAAAAAAGTCCTCTCATCGGTTCGAGACGACAAGGAAGACCGAATCTACGGTACAAGAACCAAGTGACTGCGGATGTCAGAGTGCTTGGTTTCGGCGACAGCAGTGTGCATGCGAGGCTGCAGTATCTCAGGCTGAGATCCGTGATAAGTAAATAAGTAAGTCAAAATCAAAATTGTTGTTGTCTGACAAAGGAGCTCAGAGAGAGAACGTTTAGGTCGTCTTTCTCACAGTCCGATGTGATGCTTTTCAGGCTACCTTCCGTGCTCTATTATATTATATCTACGTAAAACCAGCCCTGGGATAGCTCTCTGAACAGAGTTGTCAAAAAACTGAACAATTTTTATGGGTTTGGTTTCACATGGAACGCATTAGTATTGCTCTGTTTTATTCGAACACCTCGAAATTCTCGCCTCGAAAAAAACTTGAGGCGGTTCAGAGTCCTCTCGTTGAGAACACTAAGTTCACATCGAACAATCCAGAGCGCGCATCGAACAAACCTTATTTATCGGTTCGATGACATAAAAGTCGACAAAAGTGGACCGGAAGTCCGTTCTGTTAATAACAATATTCAACTATAATTTACTATTGTCTGAATCCCAAATAGTTACAATCTATTACGAGAACTATAGCTTTTCTGTCTGCAATCACAATTAAAGTCCTAACCACTGGTTGTCTGTACTCCATATTTGGCAACTAGTAGCATCTATATTAACAAAAAATAAAGAAGGTAACCTAACCCATACAATGAGTAAATACGCATCGGTAAAACTTTTCATTAATATACAATCAGCCCTATCGAGATATTTTTCGGAGCGGACAATTTTTAGCAACGCAAATATGGTCGGAGCTTAAATTTGTATTCGAGCTAATGTCTCGGACAAAAATATGTGCAGCCAAACACAATTAAAAACAAAAATTCCGCAAACAATTTTCTGCGGACAAATCGAATTAAAACTATAAAAAATGAAGGAAAATAAAGGTAGTCTTCGCACTTATGTACCTCCTCCAGCTCCAGGGTGAGTTTAAGTAAACGTTAGTTAACATAAATTGTAATTAGAAAAAAAAAAAAAAAACACCGAAGCTGTTCCCAACAATTTTGAAATTTCATGTTTGATGATAATCGAAGTTCGACCTGTGAACGGCAGATACATTGGCGAAAAAAAAATAGAAAAGCACTGTATTGACAGGCTGGCTTTATTAAAAAAAAAAAAAAAACACGTATACGCCCGAGTGTACACAAGAACGCATTTTCCGTTCAACCTTCCTACTTTGAAAAAATTTTCCTCAGTTAATTTCACTTTATTCTGTTTTAATAAAATTTCAATTTTATTGATGCTTTCAATTGCAGTAAAAAAAAGGAAAGAAACCAAAGTTTTGTCATGTCCAACAACCAGACAACAAAATCGGAAACATACGTTATAGACTAACCATCAAAAACACACTTTTCCAGACCAAAATCTATTTAAAACGAGAAAAAACAACACACAACAAGCATATGAAAGAATGTGTACTCACTGTGCATGGAGCCTGCATCCAGGGTTCGCCATCGATTTGCATTGGAAAAGTTTTTCTGGTTTTTATTGTTACCTCACAGCATTGTGCTAAACGACGGCCGGACGCCCTCAAACCTGTGCGCACTTGTCCCATATGTAGACAATTTTCCAAGCCAATGACTTCTATGAGACGATCACCAAAATCTGTCAATGACAAATGAACCAAACGAATTTTAAACACACACAAACAAATCTCCAATCTAGGAGAGCAGATTTGATCCCAAAGGACACAAATTTCAAACTTTATACTTGGATGGTTAAAATATTGCAAATTCAAAATGTACAAACAAAAGTTTTTGGCTGACGGAGGTTAAATTTTCAAAATGAGTTCTCGGAAGTTACGTTGAATATACAGCCACGAGAAATTATACGAGACAATGTTTTATTTCAAAAACGTGTAGAAATCAACGTTAAGGACATGTTAAATCTCCACCACAGTGGCCATATCACCATGGCAGGGAATAAAAACAATGACGCAAGCCAGCAAAAAAAAAAAAAAAACAAGAATGTTGCTGTGCTCGTAGCAGCAATTCAAAATTACTTCCAAATGAAAGGAGCAATAAAAGTTGTGAAACGCGCCTGGATTACTAACAACCCATTTAAAGTGGCTGGAGAAAAATAAAAAAAAAAAACACAAAACTTTAATCTTACCTTGGATAGCAACTGATAAGTCAACGGAATTGAAACTTGTCGCTGATAGCTCCTTGTCGGATGATTTTAGTTGCTTACCCTTGCGAAAGGGTCCGCCTTTTCTGATACGTTTCTGAGACAAATGTTCACCCCATAAATTCGAGCCGCCATGTGTGTAGGGAATGTTTAGAAGGGCAACGCCTTGTAAATGTGGTCCATTTGCGAGGTCCAGTGAAACACCATCACACTGGAAAAAGATAAACGAGATGGAAAAATATCATAAAGAACCAAGCAAAAAAGGATACGATATGATGATACACTAAAAGGTTGCATAAAATGGTGATGTCTGTGTGTTTTTCTTTCTTATCCCAAGGAGTTTTTTTGGTCTCCTGTTGGACCTTTCAGTTGAAGATGATACTTTATTATACTTAAAAGAGAATTTGAATAGCCTTTGGTTTAAAAAAAAGCGACAGACAAGACAAAAAATGGATGAGAGTGCGGATGACCAAGGACGAAACTAAGAGAGGATACTTGAGTACAAATTTAACCAAATGGTATACGTGATGGGTGCTGAAAAGGGAAGCACTTTGAAGAGGAAGTTTTTGGCCTTAAGAAAATAATTTTTTAGAATTTATGTGGAAGGAAGTATATTCTAATCTTAGAGATACATTAAAATTGTTTTTACGATGCATTAAGCGATGATTTAGTAAAGCTGTGGGAGTCCATAAAAAAGTAAAAAGTTCATTAAGAGGCTTTGATTTTGAACCTGGGTCTGGCATTTTATAATAAGACCGTGTCAGAGTTTTGAGAATTATTTATTGGCGAAGAAATTAATATAAAAATAAGAAAAGGGTCGCTTTTTGAAATGGAGAATAAAAGCAACTGTACTACGGATCTCCCTCTCGGGGTAAGTCTTGACGTGGTGGAGCGGTTTACGGTAACTACTACTATGAAGTTTGGAGCTATGCGATCGTGAAACTTGTTTTCGCAGAAGGCCTCCCATGGTCGACAGGTCGAAGCGGAGTAGGCTTTACTACAATTACCCCACAACAAGGAGTGTACACAAGGCACTCCACCGAGGGACGGCTACGAACGAATTTCTTCTTTGGAATCAACGGTGGCGTCTCCAGTTCCAGTTAGGCCGAACTACTTGGTGAACACCTTTACGAGCTACTTCGATATTGAAGCCAGCGTAAAGGGTTTCGTCTGCACTTGGAGTCACATCAAGTGCATGGTAGCCCAGGTTGGGGGTTGTGAGTCGACTTCCCGACAACATTGAAAAGAATCTAGTTGCGTAGCAACAACAGGCCTCGGAAACGGACGGATACACTGAAAGAAAGTGCAGAACTCCAACGTTAACACCAGAGGCACTATCTTCCAAGAATCTGTTCAACTTCTCACGTACGCCGATGATATTGATATAATGGGAAGAACACAGCGAGATGTCAATGGCGCCTTTGTGAGAATTGAGACAGAAGCGGCAAAAATGGGTTTAGCGGTAAATGAGGGAAAAACGAAGTATATGCTGTCTTCGAGGAAGGACACCCAACACCGACGGCTCGGACAGAACGTCACAATAGACGCATACAACTTCGAGGTAGCAGAGGAATTTGTCTACCTAGGCTTCACTATAAATACGGGCAATAACACCAGCGCCGAGATCAGACGAAGAATAACTCTTGCTAATCGCTGTTTCTTTGGGCTAAGAAAGCAATTGAGTGGAAAAGCCCTCTCTCGAGCAATTAAGGTAAAACTGTACAAACACTCATCATCCCAGTCTGTTGTACGGTGCAGAAGCATGGACCTTGACAAAATCGGATGAAAGTGCCTTAGGCTGTTTCGAGAGGAAAGTCCTTTCGTGGAATGGGCGAAGAAAATATAACAGCGAACCTTACGGGTTGTACAACGACATGGACCTATCCAGAAGGGTCAAGGTCCAGAGACTCAGATGGCTCGGTCATTTAGAGCGGATGGACACCAATGCTCCGGCCCGGAAAGCCTTCGACACTATTCCCGAGGGACGTAGGAGGAGAGGAAGACCGCGACTCAGGTGGCGCACTCAAGTGGAAGAGGACCTCAATCAACTTGGAGTGCAAAACTGGAGACAACTAGCTAAGGCCGACTAGCTGGCGGAGACTGTTGATTGAGGCCCAAGTCAACAACGGGACTGTAAGTAAGGTAAGTACTACGCCTCTGATCTAGCCAGACGAGACGATCCAAGGTCCAACCAATCAGACTACGCATGGTCACTTGTAGTGAAGGAACAAATGTACTTCCTCTTGGAAGATCTTCAAATCCAAACTCCAAAGGACCTTTTAAAAGGATGACCTTCAACCAATTTGGTGTGAGCAACTGGTGGCAGCGATAGCTAGTGCTTGACCTGGTTGGAGGAGCTTTTTGTAACCTTAAGTGGGTATGCAGTTATCCACACAACACGTTGCGAATTATAGAGAAGCCGCAATCAGCAACTCAGGACTACTTGGAACTTGAGTCAAGTTCGAGTTTAGATACTCAAACTAAAGTGTGACAACTTAATGCCGACGTATCGGATATAGCAACCATGCAGACATTGGCTTAGATTGCGCAAAACAGTTCCAAACCGGAACGAACATGGAACGGTTCTCTTGGTAGTCGGAACTAGTTCCTGGAACTAGTTCCGCGGAACTGTTAAGGTTCTGTAAATGCATAATAACTTAACATGGTAGGTAACATGAACTAATAAGCGAAATGAAGAGTTTTTTTCTTGGTTTGTCTTTTTTTTTTAAGCTATTTTAATGACTTGAAAGTAAAAAGAAAAACTGTAGATTAAAAAAAAAACAACCAATTTAAATGTTAATAAATGTAAGTATTAGGAACATAGGAACTAATAACATTGCCAATTTTAAGAATTAAAAAAAAAAAAAACAAAAGTGTGAACTTAGTAAAAAAAGGTGTTTTCGGAATCAAGAGGGATTAGCATTTCAGATTTCACATTACTGAAACTAACTAACTTTTGCATGCACGAATAAGAAAACGATAAACACTTTTTGAAAAGCAGTTCAAAATACACAATAAAGAGTCAACAAAACAATAACAAACAATCAAAGATACACTACACATGCTAAATTGCTAATACCAATACGAACACAATGCACATCATTTTTCATTTACATTTTTCATGAACGAAAGAAACTGGAATCCAAATCAGTTCCGACTCCGATCCAAAGGAACTATTTAATGAGCGAGGAACTACGAACCTTCGGAACTATGATGCTCATAGTTCCGAACATAGAGGAACTACGAACCTTCGGAACTATGATACTCATAGTTCCGAAGGTTCGTAGTTCCATAACACAGATATCAGAGATCAGACATCAGACCGTTCAATGTTCATTTCGTTCTAGATCATATTATAAATACAAACACACTTCAATAATATACCCATCTGCAACTACCTATATGCTTATACAGTGGTGGTTGATTTGGTATTTCTTATTCATTCGTTCCATTCGTGTGTGTAGGTGATACCTACAAGCAATAGCACGAGTTTCACAAAAGGTGGTTTGTGTGTATTTTGTTACTTTTTACATTATACATGTGTTGTGTTCTTTCCACTTTCATATCATACATATCCAGTCGGAACTATGAACTGCTCAACAACCAACATGTGTTTTTTTCTTTCTCTTTCCACTTTCATACCATGTCCAGTCGGAACTATGAACATGTTTAAGTTCGGAGTATGGAACGAAAGGAAATGTCTCCGATAGAGGACATAGTTCCTGGAACTATACTTGTCCGGAACGACCCAAGTCTAATTTGGCTCAAGTATTTGAAAACCGGAACCCCTTCGATACAAATAACTGAAATCATTAAAATTTAATTTGCTTCCAAGAACAAAACAAGATGTTTCTTCATTGTTATTCCCTGGTTAACATGGCATTAACAAAACATCTCAAAGTCCATTAGCGATGATGGACAACCGTGAAACTTAAACGACAACTTACTGTCTCTTTATTTCCCTGTCCCCATGCAATTTGTATAAACCTTTATTTTTTTACCAGAAAACACTTAAAATCCTACCCCAGCTTAGTGCTTCCCTTAAGTACCAACAAACTTGTCAATGATGCTCCTTTGTTTGCCCGGATATTGAAAATGTACGCCACACCGCCGCTGCCGCCAGGGGGACTAAACGAACAGAATTCTTAACAGTGTTAATATTTTCCACAACAGTGTTGTCACGTAACACATTTGCTTCGCTCCATTTAATTGTGTCTCAATTTCTCTTCTTAAAAAGCAGGATCCATTTAACAAATAATTCATTTGCCGCCACAACGAGTGTGAGTTCAATGCCAAAAAATGTCCCCAAATATCTACTATCCAAACCGGACGACAACCAAACCAAGAGATAAAACACAAACAAAACAATTTAAGTTTCTCCGAAATTCCAGGCCAGCAACTTGACCCAGGACTTCCTTAGAATTTGAAGCGATTTCAAAATAAAAATACAAAAATTAAAGAGCTCACAAGAAAACAAAATGGAAACAGAACTAAAAATAACAAGCAAATAGAATAAATTAAAGGATTTCAAGAATCTTGCCCCGAGTCCTTGTGTTGGTCGTGACAATAAACAGAAACAGATATGAAAAGAAGCAACACACCATCATCAATATGTCAAGCCCTATAGTGTAATAAATTCTCGATGTTGGACACGTTCCAGTACTTACCACAATTTCAATATTTTCATGAAGATTTTTGCACGAGGCCGCAAATGTCTCTGATGTCGCGTACTCAAAGTACCACAGTTTGTTCTTCATGCGGCTGTTAAATTTATGCGGATTCTTTTCACGCTCCAAGTGAAATTTCACACAAATTGCAGCATCCTGAAAATATACATTTTGGGTTTTTGAATTAACAACAAGCAAACAAAAAAAAAAAAATTCAAACATGCATACATAATGTATGAAGTATGAATCCAATGAATTTTATATTTTGTGCAAACAAATATTATTTAATTTATGCATTTTCCAATCAGTGTTGATCCGGATGTGGATGAAGGCATTAATTTTCATATAAGAAGATAATCCTTGCATTATACAATGCAAAGGTAATAAATGATGAATTGTAAAAATTGGCGACATTAATTCCCACAAAATGTAGAGCATCATGTCGATGGCTCGGTGACCGATTTCGATGTGGAAGGCGAATAAACTCGTAAATTACGCAAGTCCTTTCGCTGTTTAACAAAGGGATTGTTGTGCAACAAATTTATGTTGGATGATTTTTCGTGTCATCCCATAATTCCGACGAATGATATTTACGTTATGAAAAACTGAAGCTAAGGGATTTAAATTTTTTATTCTTTCAAAATCAATGAACTTAATTTTAAATGTAGACAGAGTCGGTTAACAAAAATAACGTTAGGGATAGGGAGCCTGATACTCAAGTTTTAATATAGAATATGATCAGGGGATGTAGTGTCCGTAGCTTAGTGGTTAGGTGCGTTGGCTCTTGGCTGCTAAACAGAACCTCATGGGTTCGAGTCCTACTCATGCCAATACTTCATACGCACCTAGAGAATTGTTGATGAGAGTAAGCCACTTAGGCCTTGGTTCTTCAAGGGCTGTCGCGCCACTCTATATTTTTTTTTTATTATCAGGTGATATCGATTCATGATTTAAAATAGAAGTATTTGACTTCGATTATACATATTAGTATTCTATCAAGCGGACAAGACTTCTGTGAACCATGTTCATGTTATCCATTGCGAATTGCGAATAAAATCCAGCTATTAACTTGCATGGTATTTGGTGTAACAGGGTTATAGTGGATATACCGGCGAGCTGAGCTGCGTGCCGCTAGCGTGTAATGACATTAGACAGAGGGCTAGTGGTCAGCGCTATTACTTTACACCTTTCGCAGTTAGATCAGAATGACATATTCTTTTGATGAACATTTATCTGTCTGTACTTTTATATGCTCTCGAAAATGGCTTCAAGGATTTGTATCAGATTTTGTAATTTTGGGAAATTAATTTACTCGGGGTGCTTTTTTCCAAATATTTCGATATAGCCTCATTCGATAAATAAGAGAACTACACTTTTGTAACCCGCTATCACACTACTCGCTACGCCTCTACTCTCTACCGGCAACTTCTACCCGATTCCGTCACCCATAACCCTCCTACACGCTACCCAAAACCCCGCTACCCCACTAACCACTACCCTGGCCATATCTCATAAGCGGCTTGGTCAATTTTGTACAAAATACTTAAAACCCATCTACGCTACTTCCCTCAAAATTTGGTGCCAAAAACTACACTGGTGTAAAAGTAGTGAGTCCTCTTCACCACTACCAGGACATTTCATCATAATTTGGTGTCAAACGGTCCAACCGTTTTCGAGTTTTGCGACACATTATGAATATATTTACATATTTATATAAAAGAACGGCTTATGTATGTTTGTATGTATGCATACCGACGGCATCCAGTTCCGCACCTTCGGGCTTTGGGCGTACTGGTCTACATCATCCATCTTTTATACCATGAATTGAACCGCAAAGGACTTTCCAGGCCGGTTCCTCTCGGAGTCTACCATGCTTAGTTTTTGTCAAGCTCCGCGGTAGATTTCCTCACAACCGGGGAAACTATTCTCCGTAGGACTTTCCTCTCGAAATCGGCTAAGAGTTCAAAGTGCCTTTGGCAGATCTCGGGCCCGTAGGCGAATATTGGTAAAACTGTTTTATACAGCAGCAGTTTCGAAGTAACGTTAGGATTTTTTGATTTAAAGAGTCTTGAAAGACTTAAGGAGGTTATGTTGGCTTTGAGCAACCGCTTGCTTATTTCTTCTTCCATATTGTTATCGGCTGCTGGTCAGTAGCCCATGGTATTGACATTGACTTCACAGTACTTCACAGACACATAGCAGCACTGGTGACTGAGGCCATTGGCTGAGACAGAACAAACAATTAATACAACAGAAAGAAACAGAAAGAAACAGAAAAACACATAGAAGCGAAAAACACATAACATAAACCTACATGACACAGAGGAGGAGACACAGATTTGTATTCATCGCACAGGTGGCCTCAGATAAGCTGGCGATTTTTGTAGAAAAAGAATGATACTAAAGCTGGGGCTTGAAACCGCAGTGTTTTGCGTTGGAGTCAACCGTATTCCTCTGAGATGTGACCACCTTCAGGGACCCAAGGAAGGAACTTATTCGTGCTCCTCCACTTTAATAGTTATTCTTCTATGAGTTGCCGAAAGTGTTCTGCATACAGGGCCACCATGAACATAGGTTTCCCTCATTCGTAAGATTTAAGAAAACAATTTTTTTGAACGATAAGAATGATTCTTAACAGATTTTTGAATACGACCATAAGGACATATTGGTGGCTGCTAACATACAAAATCCTATGTAGAAGGGTTAAAAGTAAGGAAATACTTACTTTTCAATCATTGCGAAAGAAATATGTACTATTCGTAGAGGAAGAGTATATAGGAATTTAACATTTTGTGGGAAGAAAAAGGCACAAATAAATTTGCCAAATGATATCAAGTCCTTCAGGAAGCTGAGAAAAAAATATGACAAAATAAGACCCTCTATGTTTTGTAAAGGTTTAAAGAATAGTTTCCAAACAGTTGCCAAATTGTTTCAAGCAATTTAACCCCTGGTTTTCACTGAGAGTTTAAACAAAAATTCGCGCATTTCAGATTTCAGTCCCTCAATCCAGTCACACTAATTGTGAGGTCTGGTAATCGGGTTATTATCCCAAAACCATTTTTCTTGATTTCTTTCCTTCCATTCCTGTCGTCTAAGATCGACTGAATAGATTTTTGCTCAAAATTGGTGGAGAGTTAGTTAGACTTAGAATCAGGAATCGGTTAGAATACTTTTATCTATCCTTCCAGTTGACTCAGTGAACTTTGCTTTGACAAAGGGAGATAAATATTGTTGCTACGTAAGGAGAGTAGTAATTTAAAAAATATATATTTTTACTAGCTGATCCAGAAAACGCTTCTTTATCATAAAAATATTAATTTTCGGAAATTCTTGTCCGGGTGACAATAAGAAATAAAACAAAAGAATTGTTAGTCAGAGCAATCGAAAAAAGTAAGGGATATCCGTATTTACATAGAACGATTGGACTTTATGAGTATTCCTTGCCACTTTTAAAGACAAAAAAAAAAAAAACTGGTGACAAATCTGTAAAATAACGGGAAAATTGCACACTTAACCCTTAATATAACAGTAACAATTTTTTAAGAGCGGGTACAACGTTCCGCGGGTCGGCTAGTTTTTTTTATATAAGAAGAAAAGATAAGATATTGCAAGAAGTAAATTAGTTTTGTTTTTATTTTCATTTCTGGAACAGATTTCATTTTTTGAAGAAAATCTTAATCTTTCTTCTCAAGAAATCTATTTATATAGAAAAATAAAATCCAAAATACTAACAACCTTCGCTTCAGTGTCTTACAAATAATTTCCAAGAAGACTTCTTTGAGAAATTACCAAATGAAACAAATAATAAAATAAAAAGCCCAAAGTGATCATAAATATGTTCAACTTTTAGAATGTTTAAGACTGAATTCTCAAAACGATGCAAGTTCTCAAAAAAAGTTATGAAACAAATACGACGTTTAAGCAAAAACCTTCGAGAGTGTTTCCAACAAAAAATATAATTTACTTCTTTAAGTTTACTATCTCATCTGACATTTCTTATGGATGGTTAACGTATTTCCCTTATTCCATTAGCTCCTTCTCAATCGAGGTAATTCTTGTTTTTTTCTCTTTTGTTGTTTATTATTCTAATGTCTCAAGTGCCATGCCAATTACTGCAAATGAAGTCAAGAAAAATGAACCTGTGCTCCAGGGACCGTTAATTAATGTTGAGTTGTGCTTTTGAAACGGAAGTAGATTAAATTAAAAAGGTTGTTTTGTTTTTTGCTTGTTTTGTTTTACCAACCCCTGAGGCAAACTTTTTAGTTGAAACGAACAATAGCCTCTTAATAGAATCATCTTTTTTTCTAATTTGTTTGTTGAATTTGCAATCAATATCTTGACTCGACTTCTTATTCAGTTTCGTTTTTAACTTGCAATAAAGAAGGAAAAAGAATTTTGGTCACATTTTCTCACGGTGTTTAGCTTTGATATCACCTGAAGTCGTTACACTTATCGTCATAAGATAAATTCAAAAACATCTTTTTTTTTCAATTGCTAGTATATGATAGAAAGAAACAGCTTGGTGGGTATCTGATTTATCATCAAAATTTCAATTATTTTCTTGACTGCCTACCACACAGTCGCATCGTTATACATTTGGATCCTTTAAGGTCAACAATCCAAAGCGGAATAAGTTCCTTTAAACATTTGTAACCAAAACTATTCTTTGTCCAAGTTTTCATGTTTTACTCTTTTCTTTTTATTATTTTTTTTTTCTTCAAATTCAGATTTCTCCGCCGATAAAAAATCTCTAAGGACCATAAAATCTCCTTCCGATACCCTCGATTCCATTTGATCACGGTAAAATTATTTTCATTTTAGAGCCATAAATCATTCTGTTCTCTGCCATCGCCAACCTGCACTTCCTCGTCTATAATCTTCCTGCAGCAAAGGAAAATGTAGGAAAAAAGGAAAATTCTTTGAACATTCAACCAAATAATGAAATTCCTTCCAACTGAGTTTATACCTATACATATCTGCTGCCAACTAGCTTAGCTTTCGTATTCCAAGGAAAAATGATTATTTCTAGGGAAAAGGTTTTTTTTTTCTGTTCTGATTTTTAAGTAGCTATCTCAAAATCACCGGTTATTTTTTCTTCTTGTCAATAAAGTCAATGGGAAAAGAGCAATTTTATTGTTAATCACTTAAATAACTCTAAACGAAGTTTTCATTCATACCAGTCATTTGCGCTTAAATGAGGATTCGAATTCGTCAGGACGAGAAAAAAATTACAATCAATTTGAATCCTGACATCAACATCGCGCACTGAATGAAGAGAAAAAAAAAAACAATTTGAAAGTAATTGCATGAAAATCTTCTCATTAAACTTTCACCCAAAAGTAATCCCCTTGCCAACACTTTGACGAATCCTTAAAGTTGATGCTTTAAGGATTCGAGATGGAATATACTTTCTCTTGGCTGTGCTTAGTCGTAATGAGATTGGATTTGGTGTTTTGTCCGTCAATCCGCCCTTGATATTTTGATCTTTTCGTTTTTTTTTGCGATACAGTTTAGTTGAATTATTTTATTTTGATAATCCAGCTGTTTTTTTTTTTTGGATTTGCGTTTTTCCTATTTTTTTAGAAGTGGAAAAGCGATTGAAATGAAATTGTAGAAAATCTTGAAGATTAGATGGAATCAATTACCGACAAGAAGAAGAGACTCAAAATTTGCATGGATTTTCATTTAATTGGAAGTAAGACCTCCACATTTAAATTTAAATAATCGTTCTGGTGTAAGCCTTAAAATACTATAAGTAACTCTCCTTCAACCAGAAAACTAGCCAGATCCTTGGCCGACGTCTTAATCTCGTTCCATACCTCAAGTTGGCAGATATTCTGTTTAACATCATGCTTGCAGCGCACGTAGAAAAAGACTCTTTGACACAGTTCCTCCAGATTGCCGCGCCACCGTTGAACATTATAATTGAGCAGTAGACTTGTCTTAAAAGCTCAAAAAAACATATTTTAAGAAAGCCAAACGATCGACAAAACTGTGCCGCCGATAACAATTGATATGCACTGAGCCACAAAATCCTGGACTATTGAAGCACTGACTAGGGTCAGTGGTCAGTTTCAAGCGAACTCTTTCACCTTTAGAATCAGCTTTGATCACTGGCTGTCAGTGATATTAATAAAAAATGCTTATACCACTCTTATTCCATAGGTAAATTTACAAATGGAATAAGAGTTAATCTCTTGGTTAAAATTTCTCACTAATAAAAAAATTTGTTCCCTGAATAGTTAAGTGACGTTTACCGAAAATTCCCTTTGGGATCTTTGTTGGTGTTGACTACCGGTATCTATATTGCAACTACAAGGCTGGATCGACTTGAATGAATTTTCGTATTCATTCATTCATCCATTTATCTCAATCATTTGGTGGATGTATGATACCTTTTTCTCTACTTGCTAACCCGGCAAACGTTGTTTTGCTATTTAAATGATTTCTAAAACGGCTGAACCGATTTGACTCAATATTGATGGGAAATAAGCTTAGCCCCAGGAGACAGCTATATAATACATTCTATCTCACTAGCTGACCCATCAAACATTATTTTACCATATACATAATTAATTTCTAAGAACGGCTGCATGTCACTGAACATCTACTTAACGATTGGACCGATTTAAGTGAATTTTGTTGTATACGTTTGGGTGGTGCCCTAGATGGTTTAGAACCACAAATCAGCCATGCTAGCTGCCTCAGTTATAACGGATGTACAGATTTGGCCCAATATTGGTGGGGAAGTAGTAAGAAGCAGTAAACGGCTATACAACACTTTCTTATCCTACTAGCTGACCCTGTTAATCGTTGTTTTACCATATAAAAACTTTCTTCGGGCTATGTTATGACCTATATCATTGCAATACGACAAACAGTTATCTAATTGTAGAAAGTATTCAATAGCCAGTGTGTCAAGCATCATATCGATTACCAATAAGAGTGGGTTATTTTGAATAGCCTGATTTAGTTACTGTATTTTGACATATGACAATAGACACTTAGCCATTATAAATAGGATCGATACAGTCTTCATACAACGCATGCAATGATGTAAACATTCACTATCAAAATGGTTAAAATTTGACGAGGATGAGTTCGAAACGGGAGACCGTGTTATCACTCGGAGAGGTGATCCACAATTGGCCACCGCGATCATTGTGATTTAACACCTTGCGACTTCTTCCTCTTGGAGGCCACGTGAAAAAAATAAGGTCTCACGGCAACAGCCCACCGTCCAGATTCAAGATCTCAAAGACAGAATTCGTTGAGGCTATCGAGGACATAGGGCAGCCACTTTGTCGATTTGGTTATGGAAAATTCATGAGAAGGTATATGGTCCTTAAGCGTCGTGTGGCAGCCATTTAGTTGATTTGGTTCATTATTACGGCATACTTCCTTCTATAGAATGAAATAAACATCCCGATTTATCTCAAAAATGCATTTTTCTTTGATTTCAAAATAACACCTTTATTGCAAAAACTCATCCATATATGTAAATATTTGAAAAATCTCCAAGTGCCCCCCACCACCCTCTTGGGAGGCACATTTTGGACAGGCATGATCAGTTTTGGACCTGTCTTAAAATGAGGCATTAAAATGGTTTATAGTTTGTGACTTTCAAAAAAAGTAAGTGATTCCAAAAAAAAGTAAAATCGAACATAATTCATAATAAACTGAATTGAAAACTTAATGAGTGCGGGGCGGCGACCCATGGAGTCCACACGAATTACTTCCGCAGAGAAGAAAAAAAAAACATTAGTTGTTTTGCAAAATATTCAGCCCATGCATCCGTTGTAGTTGTACACGCACGTTGGTTCAAAGTCAAATTCCATAAAACTGATGATTTTATGAAAAACATTAAGTTTATTGAATAACAGTGGCGCCATCTGCCAAAAGTTGATCTTACCATTTCGTGGACTCATTAACAACTACTTGCACAGTAAAATACAGCCTATATTGCTCCTGAATATTGTAGTTTTCTATTATTGAAGCAATTTTTCTAATCGGATTAGTATTTCCGAAAATTAATATTTATACGGCAAAGCAGCGTTTGTGGTCAGCTAGTAATCAAATATAGTATATGATACTCCTGAATATTGTTTTTTTCACACTAACTATAAGATTTTTGATTATTGTTGAAATTATTGCAGAAATTATCATAATTATCATTATATTAGGGTTGTCTTAGATTTTGATTGCCATTAAAAAACCGCTAAGCCGATTTCGCTCAAAAAAAAGGGTTGATTCGGAGTCTAGTACTCAAAAATCGAGAAATGAGTAATTGGAGATCACAAATCGGACCCATTGACAATAACTCCTCTGGGAATTAATAAAATCAATTCTTATCACCCAAGCTTGATTGCCGAAGAGTCATAATTGAATGTGAACATACCACCTGTGCGAGAAATACTTTCTGCATCATTTGGCATCGGAAGTTTTGATATGATATCAAGAACTTCAACTGACCACTTTTCTTCATTATCGGGAAATAAAATTTGCTATATTTTTTTAAAGAATGAAACGTTAAAATGATGCCGGTGTCATTATTGAAGCTAGAGATCATGAATAGTAATGGTCTGCCCTCCTGGATTGTTGAGTAGCCAATTGTGAAAGTCATAATTTCTTATTAAACGGTTCCATGACTGTATTATCTAACGGCTGTAACTTGTGGGTGCAGTGGGGTGCAAAAGTGATCAAAACAGAACTTGATAGCGTTTGGAGAAAAATGGCTTTCTTGGTAATCGAGAAAAAGAAGAATGGGATCATTCGTTGTGGATCTCGTATATTTTTGAAGCTGGTCAAGGACTTTCATAAAAAACTGGCATGTCATCCATCCGCTGTTCGCTACTTTTATCGAATCGTTTCGTGCTCCTTTAAACATATGCTTTAGGAATCTTGCTCTTGGAAATACAAATACCGGCGGTTCAGGTTCCAGCTGCATTTACAATCGCAAACATTGTAATAAGTTGCCCTCTTTCTGCCGAGACATTTTGTCCAACTTGCTCTTGTCTGAGCATTAACGTAAGAAGCTTGTAAAACTGTAATTATACTGGTTTTGTCCAAGTTAAAGATGAGGTCTGGTGTGAAAAGAGATTTTGAAAGTGCATTCTCTTAATATTTTTGAAATGCTTCAACGTTATGTTTGTTAAGTTAGTTGCTCTAGACAATCTAATATTTTCAAGTTTTCGAAACGATAGATGTTGATGTCTTTTCATAAAAGACTTCATCCACTCTATGCCTTCAATTTGGTTTTGTTTCCACAACGGTATGGGCACTTATTCAATGCCTTTGCATATTGAAAAGCTAGATGTCTTGCTTGTGGCAACGTCAGGCCATAATTCATTTTAGAAGACTTTAGGAGGTAAACTTCTAACATATGTACCTTCTTCTGTCTTGTTGATTACTTGGGCAACAGTATATTTGGACGAGTACTCTTCATTTTCTTAAAACTTAGTTTATACCCTAAAGTGCTTTTTGATATCCCAAAAATGTGTCCAACTTTTCTCAGTGACGTTGTGACCAACACAAGTTCCATGCCCTTGCACAAATCAGACCCATTTGGAGCGGATTCATAAAAACAAAAAGAGACATTTCAAACAAATTACTGAATAATAATTATTCAAAATAATAAATATAAAGTGCAGATTAGGACAAGTCCAAAACTGTCCCTCGTGCATTGTCCAAAAGTGCCCCGAGAGGGAAAAAAACTAAAAACTTTAAATTGTCTAGTAACATTGTAAATTGTTAATTATCTTTGTCGGATCGCATCACAGAATAAATAAACATAACACTCAGACACTTTTCACTTGAAACTTGAGCGAAATTTATGAACTAAATCTGTACTTATACATCGTGGGAGCAAACAAGCATACATCTACCTTCTAGAAACACACTTTTGCTTTGATTTTTCTTGTGTGTTGGCACCCTTGCAATATTAAGCAGATGGTTGTAAGTAATGGTGCTGCCACTATAATATAATTTTCTGGGAAGTAAAAAGTTTTTGTTTGGTACTTTTTTTGAAGTTGTCATAAGTGCCTACCTCTCCCTACATATCTGCACCAAACTGCCTTCGTTTGATATGTAATTCATGCCCTTTCGGTTTTTGTAGGCAGCATTAAGTGTAGGTGTCACAAAAAAGAGTTAGTTAGATATCATTCTACTCGTATGTATGGGAGAATAAAGTGGCGTGAAAATTCTGCTATATTCTGTGTCCGATAAATGCCTTCAAAACTGGTGCTTGTAAAATTTGTCTCAAAAAAGGATCAAAATTACATTCATTTCTAACAGGCGTTGTAGGCATCTTAAGCTCATTGTCAGGCAATAATTCACAAGAGAATATACATCATTTCAACATTCATGAGCATTCATGGGAGAAACTTTGACATTCTCTACATAAAACAACATACAATTAGAACAGTTGACCTTTCTAAAACAAGTTTTTCATTTCACCAGCCTCATAAACATCAAATTGTTGTTCTGTTTCTTAATCCATCTGCTTGTAATGCAAAAACCCTTCATTAAATCGTTGATCCTTCAAATAAACCAATGTTTGAATTCTCTATTAAAAACTTTAGAAACGATAATTATTCCTGATGATGACATCAAACACCTAATAAAAGTTATGTAGGTATCTTGTTTAGTCAGCATTTTACAATATTTTACCTGCAAAAACAGAAAAAAGTAGAGGTAATTCCAATTTCAAAAAGGACCCAACTTTTATTTCGAAAGTTTCCAAAATACCTCCCGAAACCGTAAATGTCCCACAGAATTCATACCATCATAGACATACTCTATTCTAACTGCTTCGGTCTATGATCATCAGAACGTGAAATTAAATTTCTCCCAAAAATGCCACAAGCCATAACCAAACCGACCAACTTATCGGACAAACCCAACAAAAAAAGAAAAAAGAAAATAGAAATAAAAGAAGGACACACCAACTATACTACAAAGAATGCTGGAGGTTATCCCCATCATCGAAACTAATATAATTCTCAAATTCAAATGTGAAGCGTGACGAACGCCTTGAGCTATATTCTCGCCTTCATTCACACTCTGTCGAGATCAACGCTGACCCGAAATTCGGATAAAAATAAAAACAAACCCGAAATTAATTGTCTATAGAGGAATCTTAACATTTGGAGACTTACCACACCAACGGAGAAATAATTATTAATAATGTTGTATGGAGCGGAGAAATCTTTCTCTGATTGAACTTTTATTGGTTTCTGAATTGGAATGCTTTGAATGCTCGCCGAGGTGGTCAGTGGAATGTTGCCATCGATGACATCGTCGCCGTCGTCGTCACCTCCTGTATTTTCCTGCAGCGATGGCAATTGCTGTTGAGGATGCTGAGGATTGCTATTCACATCGAATATGTTGGGCGTTGTTGGAGTTGTTGGTGGTGTTGTTGTTGTTTTTGTTGTTGTCGTCGATGTATATCCGGACAGTGGCTGTTGATTGTTATTCTGATTATCTGCATCCGTTTCGCTAGAGTCTGTTTTGTGTTTATTTTCTGTTGAGTCGTCCTGTGGCACTATTTGAATTGATGGAAGCAGTGATAGTTGTAAAGTTGAGTCTTCAGGTGGTTGAGGGGATGGTGGTGTTGTGAAATGGATTTGTTCTTTGGTTGTTTGCACTGTTGACATTGATATGCTTCGAATGATGTTCTCTTTGGAGAATTCATTGGTTGTGTTGATGTTGGTACCGTTCCGATGGATCTCTTCATGAGATTCACTGATGGACTTTTCAACAATCACCCGCTGCGATAATTCGATAACTTTTTGCATATTGGAATGCAGAGTGACCTGGCGATGAATATAAATTATAAAGATTTAAATTGAATTAGATTTTACAAGACAATTGAAAAGTGAGTTTGTAATAAAACTAAATGCAAACTCGCGTTTGTCACGAGATAAATAAGTCCCTCAATAGTTTTCGTCATCCCTCAACTTTAACTTATTTAATTAAGTTAGGTGAGAAAAGTGCATCTAAATCAATTTTTCGCCCACTCACCTTTGGCTTTAGAATCTCCTCCACTTGTGCTGAATTGGTTACTTCTATACTCCATCGATCCAACATCACAATTGTCGATCTACTTATCTTATCCATTAGCTTGGGGATATTTTCACCCTCATAACCGCCACCCCATCTCAAACATCGAGCCAAATCGTTTCCTGTCCCCAACGGAATCACACCAATTGCTGGTTGTGATTGCAGTTGGATGGAATCTATTGAAAAAAAAACCCAAAAGTTGAAAATACAATATATGTATGTAGGAAAGGTAAGAGCAAGCAAAATAAAAGGGTAAAAAAGTAAAATAAATGAAAATCAATTACAGAAAATGACAGTACAACAATGTACGTCTGGCCATACCCATTGCCTCGAGGACCCAACCAACAGTTCCATCGCCACCGCAGCAAATGACTTTAAAACTTGGCAAATCCTTGAACAAAGTGAGTCCTTGTGTGGAGATTTGATTTTTTGTTTTTTAATTGATTAGGAGACAATAAAGGGCGCACACATGTATGAAAAGTGGAGAGACAAAAAAGAAATTTTATTAAATGGAGAAGCGATAAATTATGATTTGTGGAGTGGATTTTAATGAGATATGTGGAATTTTATTTGATAGATAAAACTACATTTTAGTAGAGATGTCTTTGATAGCATGGTTTTGTATGTTTATTACTTTATTGATTTTTATTTTGTTGTTTTTGTGTGTAAGTGACCACATAGCTTAGCAAAATTTCGGTTTGAAAAGCAAGGTAGGGGAAGAGGAGTGCCAGTTGTCATATACATAATTAATGATCTTGTGTAAATTTTTCTACTTTTTAATTTAGTGTATTTCGTTTTCAAAATGTCACAATTAATCAATTAATTACTAGCCATATAGACACTAAATTATATATAAGGGTTTTTAAATTTAAACACAGAATGTTTCAGAACGAAGATTTCCACGAAATACAATGAAAGTACTATGTTCTAATCTTTAACTATTTAAATTTCATCAAAATTAAAAAAATAGTTAAGTCATAATATCAGTTTCTTCACTCAATCATGTTGACTTGTAAACCGACGGCAGAGGGATGACAAGCAAAATAAAATAAAGGAAAATGATGAATTATGTGTAAACATTTTTCTTGTAATTAATTTCCAACAAAAAAAAAAAGTGAGTGGTTAGCTGACATTTTCATTTTTACGCAAGAGGTTTATAACTGTTGGGACTGGACTACTTTATGCTGTAGCTAATCATCTTGATTGTTTTTTTTTTTTTTCAAAAAATGTTATGAATCGTCACAAATATTGGAAGAACCAAATGTTTACATGACCAGAAATTAAGGCAAGAAATACTGCTATGTGCCAAAGACAGTAAAAACGATTTTTTCTTCTTTCGTTTTAGTTAGACAGTTCACCTATTATTCTACACTACCTGAGAGTGTCATGACCAGAGTATATCACTTTATCACAAATCTTGTACTATTACAAGAAAAATGTCCAATAAAAAAGTTCATTAAGTGAAAACAGGCGGCTATATTGATTTCCTCCCTTATGTGCAAACTCTAAAGAAAAAAACGAGCAAACAACACATTTCTTAAACACTACTACAAATTAGCATGTGTACGATATACAGGGTGATTCACGAGCGTTGTGCCAAAAAGCTAGAGCGTGTAGGTTGAGTTGAGACAAGAAAAAAAATCGTATGGGAGGAGGGGTCTATTCCCGCCGTTTAGCCGGGAGGGGCAATTTTCTGAAAAATTGACTTATTTTATAAAAAAAATATTAAAAATCAATCGTTTACAACACCGTGTTAAACCTTTTTGGAAAGCCAGAAACGTCTTCTTTCATTTTGTTTTTAGATTAAATTGTTTTAACGAATAGTTTAAAAAATATTAATTCTCAAACTCAAAATAATTTTCAAAAAAAAAAAAACACAAAAAAATCATTTTGAACTAAGTTTTTTCAAAATTTTATGTAATTAAGTACTAATTTTGTTTTAATAATCAATGCCATTGTTAATTTTAGTCGAAAACAGAAAACCGGATGCAAAAATGTCTTTTCGTTTTTGAGAAATAAAAAAAAAAAACAGAACCACTTTTTTCTAAGAAATTGTATGTTTTTATTTTCACCTATCTCGACTTTTAGGTTTTATTTAATTTATTATGAAACATTAACCTTTTCTTATCCTATTTGTTCTGTAATTGGAATTTTTATGAGGCCTCAATAAAGTAGAAAGATGGATTTTCCTGGTATTAAAATCATTATTTTAATTGATACGACTGAAAACTGACCTGACATTTTTCTTATTATGCCTGGGGGCCGCGGCCACCTGCCTGTGAAGGGTTCTATCTGCTAGAAGCTTAAGATGATTAAACCACAATTGTGAAAGTTAGTGACTCCATCCCTGGTAAACTTATGCCTCATCCGTCCAGAAAATCCTTTCAAAAGTATTTGCGTTCAGTTTCATCTTAAGCAGCAATGATCGACAAAATTCTGCTTCAATAAAACCTGTCTTTGCTGTGAGTTCCTGAACTGGCGTAAGTGGTAAGAGTGGAAGTGTTCCCGGTTGCAACATTCATTCTAGATCTTTGTAGCTATCCTCTGTACTTATTGAAGGATTACGTCTGACCTTGATCTAAATTCTTTCCTCTATGTTTGCGGGTCCTGCAATTGACCTTTCACTTCTTCTAAGCTTCTAGCTGTCCGTGCTACTCTTAGACGTCGGTGGATTCTAAAAACATGCTACGGGGACTCGGGCACCTTTATTGGGGATATCTTTCAGCGTAAAGTCTTTCAGCTTTCGATCTCGACCTCTAGCTAAACCGTAGCAGAAGTGCATGTCACGGTCTAACTCTTCTCGAGAGTTTGAGTTTTGCATTGTTGATGAGTCATATTTCAATTTGGAAATGTTTGTTTACTAAATATGCGATGCTTTTTTCACCTTTAGGTTCTTTTCGTTCAAGAAAAAATTGCTGTTTAACATCTGAAGCTACTAGCTGGTAGAACCCTTCACCTTATAGGTGGCCGCGGCCCCAGGCATAATAAGAAAACATTTCAGGTCAGTTTTTCAGTCGTTATCAATGAACAAAATGATTAATACTGGGAAAATCCAATACTTTTCTAGTTTATTGAGCCACATAAATTCTAATTCAGAACCATATATTAAAAGAATGGTTAATGTTTCATCAATAAATTAATAAAAAACTAAAAGTCGCGATAGGTAAATATAAAAACATACAATTTCTTAGCATAAAGTGGTCGGTTCTGTTTTTTTTTTTATTTCTCACAACCGAAATGACATTTTTGCATCCGGTTTTCTGTTTCGATTAAAAATTAACAATGGCATTGAATTTTTAAAACAAAATTAGTACTTAATAACATAAAATTTTGAAAAAACTTGGTTCGAAAATGATTTTTTTTTGTTTTTTTTTTTTTTTGAAAATTTTTGAGTTGAGAATTAATATTTCTTAACTATTCGTTAATATAATTTAATTTAAAAACAAAATGAAAGAAGTATTTCTGGCTTTTCATAAAAAGTACAACACGGTGTTGTAACGAACCGTTAATTTTTAATATTTTTTTTTTATAAAATAAGTCAATTTTTCAGAAAAATAGACCCCTCTCCCCATTACGATTTGTTTTCTTGTCTCAACTCAACCTACACGCTCTAGCTTTTTGGCACAACGCTCGTGAATCACCCGTATAAATAAATAAAGTAACGAGTTTGAGATGTTGTGGGGTTCTAGGTTGTATACTCTTGGTTAAAAAGTGTCAGAGTGACCAAGATTGTTGGATTTTATTAATGTGTTTGGGTTATAAGGCTTTATTAATTATATAAGAAAGAACCATTCACTCTTGAAAACGATTTTTTCATACTTTAACCTCGTTCGACATACAAAAAAAAAAAAACGATCCAAATAAATAATATTAATCACTTCGTAGAAGCATAGTTTGAAGAAACATAAGTGTTCCACAAATGTCATGGTATATAAAATCTTCTTGAATGAAGCAAAATTTGAAAAAAAAAATTCAACTTAATTTAGCAGATTCACAATTATTCTTATTTCAATAACAAGAAAATTAACATTTTTGCCATAAATACATTTGAAAGAAAACAAAAATACGTTTAAAACATGAATTCTCTCCCACAAAAGTCATGCTACACTTGGCAACTCCTATAGATTTTTAAAGAACTGTGCATGTACAAAGGTAAATAGTTTGATTCATTTTCTTATGATAATAAAAAATAAATAAATTAGAGCCAAGGCCTAAGTGGCTTACTCTCTTCAAAAATTCTCTGGGTGCGTGTGAGGAATTGAAGGGACCTACAATTTAACGACGATTCCGAACGGCAAAGTTTAGAAGCACTTCTTCATGACAGATTGATACTCTCGGAAGTTTTGTCAGTTCTTCGCAAGAGGCAGTGTCCGTGTAAGATGAAATAAAAACTAAGGACACGGGAAGGACTCGAACCCACGATTTTCTGCTTAGCAGCCAACGCACCTAACCACAAAGCTACTGACACTGGTAAACAAATAAGCCTTGTTATTTACTCGAAACAACTGTTTGAGCCAAGATTTTTAAATTTTCTGTGTAATTTTTGGTGAAAAATGCCATGAAAATGAGAGGAAAGGAGTTTACTGTAGAATAAAGGCCCTTGATCATTCATCTCTTCATCAAAATCAAAACAAAACTTACTACAAAGTTTGATAAATTATTTTTAGAAGCCGTTGCACCATTCAAAATGTTATTAAACGCTTTAAAAATGAACGCACGTCGAATAAAAGTGGGATATTGGCCGTCCATCAACACTTACTTCTCGAGATAAAACAAAAATAAGCATTGGTTAGCTCAAGACCATTTATAGTGCGAGAAGAAAGTGGAGAGTACAATGAAAATATAGTTCATCCTGAAACTGTGCGCCATGCCATCATTCAAACTGGGTTTAAGTCTCGTTTGCGAAAAAAAAGCTGTTAATCAATAAGGTTTTTAGAAAAAGGAGGATTGCGTTCGCGAAATACTAGGTCAACGAGACTCCTGCATGACTTCTGACGCAAGGTAATTTTTTTCAGGCGAATGAGGAGGTTCCAATTTTGCCTCAGATGGTCACGTTACGTAAGGCGGAAAGTGAGCGGATGCCTTACATCGAAAAATAGATTAAGACAATTAAACCGATTGCTGGATGGTATATCGTTAGGGCTGTATGGCTGCATCTGGGGGTCGTGAAAGTTCTGGAATGATAATTGCGAGGAATAATAGCGATGAAAACGGTCTTTTAAATAATTTCTACTTTCAGCAAGATAACGATCCTAAACATACTGCCCAAGAAATGCATATATGACTAATTTACAACACTTCCCAACTAGTAGTGACCCCTCCCCAAAGCCCGGACTTTGAACCGGATTGAGAATTTGTTGCGATGGTTCTGTACAAACGAATTCGAGTCAGCGTCTTATCCCAACAAGAAGTAGAATTGTAGAATATTGCGCAATCATACCCTGAGAACTTGGTCAATTCAATGAAAAAAAAAAAAAAATTGACAGGGGGCACATTGAGGAGGTTAATCAGTAAATTTACTTACATGGGCAACTTCACAAATCACAAACACAAATATTCTGAGTATTTTTTCGACATATATGGTTAATCTATGATGGGTGGAACGCAGTTACTATTTTACAGTTAAGTAAAGTTGGCCGAACAAATTTATTTATTCATTTTTATGCTCACTTGTGGACAATGATCATGCAAATAAAAAGAATTAGCGTTCTAAAATAAACCTTTTGAAAAGTTCCTTGAACTTTTATTGAGCAATTCTTTTAAGACATTATGGTTATATTAGGGACTGCACTAGGCAAACTCACTAAGTTGACAACTTAGCAAAGTCCAGTGTGCAGCCTGTCTTTGCCTTGAGAACCACTTCTTCTGTATGACTCGAAGCTCCTCTAAAGAGATCAGCATTCTGAACTGAAAACCCCAGATCTTCATTCCCTCCAGAGCCGAAGACCTGTAAGACCAGAGTATTTATCTTATACAGACTGGTCCAAAATAAACTATGTGTTGGTAGTGGTGTGTACTTTGAAAATCATTGTAGCGTCTTCCAAGTGGAGATATTAGATTAAAGAAGGTCTGCAATATCAACTTCTGATATCCGTATCTTCTCTGACAGTCAGGCTGCAATCATTCTGGGTGTTCTGGGTGCTTACTGGTGTTCTGGGCAGCATTAGCTAAAGCTTACCAAAAGTTGTTCCTCAAAGCAGATCTCATATTAACTTCGTAATAAGCATCCTCTCAGGACACTGTCTTATAGGCAAACACGCAATACGACTTGTTGTAGCCTCGAATGACTTCTTCAGAAGCTGTATGGACAAAGAAGTGGACGAAACAATCTCTCATCTTAACCTTATGTCCTTTCCCGAAGTTTAACCTGGGATATATTTCATGATAATCCCAGTGACCTGGCAAATAAAGACATCTAATGTCTTTTTCACTTTATAAGAAGATCTAATTGCTTCGACTTTTAGCCTTTTTCTAGCTTGAAAACAGCTTTTTTTTCATCCTATACCCAATTATATGATGGTCCAGCATGCCATAATGAAGAATAAGAGAACAGATTCATTTAAGCTCTGTAGTCAACTTACAAGAAACACACAATACGCTTGAGTTTTTTAATAAACCATTCTATTTTCCAGTAATTTATCAAAAATAATAGTACTTACCTTCCTTCGGGCCACCTTTCGACAGGTCATAAACTTGTCTAGGATTAAGCATGTACTGGAATTTCCTTAGAATACGATCACCCTGACGTCCACCACTTTTCGGGTTGACAAACACCAACAGCGGGCAGCCTGTTTCTGAGGGTGTGATTTGAAAATGTGTAACCTGTGTTTGAGATGACTTAAAAAATGAATAACAAATAGATTTTGGAGAAAGACACACTCGTTAGTAACCTATTTTTCTGACAACACAATGATATTAAAATTGTTAGTAAAGCAAATTGAACTTAAATGTAAATACTGATCAATGTATACCTTAAAACTATTTGATTGGTTAACTGATCGTTGCCTATCGAGCACAGCTGGACAGATTGCGGTGGGCGGGACGATTAAATCAGCATATTCACCGAGCAGACATTCCTTTTTGACAGACGATGCACATCGATTGTGTAACTAAAATTTAAAAAAAATGCCGTTGTTATTTCTCTCCCATCTATTTATTTAAATATTCTATGAAAATGGTACGTATACGCCACAGTGAACAAAATATACTTTTTGTTGACAGTAGCCTTGTGTAAGTAAAACGCAATTGTTTCTCATTGGAATTTTTCAAAAGAATTCTGTTGAACCTTTCTTAATCTTTTCTCAAAAACCCACAAGAATGCTCTTGAAGGCAAAAAAAAAATGTGTTTTTCTATTAAATTTCTTGGAATTCTCATCTTCAATTTGCCCAAAACTCTTTTTCAATTGCGAAAACTTCAAAGGTATTTGTTGCATCTTAAGTCTCTTTGAGGAGCAATTTCATCATCATCTGTGTTGTGAAGACACGCATAACACTCATGTTCACTTTATTCTTCACTTTGCACAAATATAAAGTCTCTTGAAAAAAAAGCATTTAACAAACAGCAATTTTGTTGTTGTAAGAACAAGTTGTTAAGATACCTACAATAGAGATGACACAAGTGTGAGAGTTACATACCATCATGTGACACCATCGACATGTAAGTCCTGTTATTCCATGGTACGCCTTAATACGTTTTCTGCACTTGGAACAACGCCCATAGCAGTTGCCTTCGACCCAGTGATGCAAGAGGTCACCTCCGCCTTTGGCTTTCTTTGATTTAACGTAGGTTGTGATACATGATGCCGGAGCATGTTGTACACATCTCTCGTGTACCGTGTATTTGCATACTGGAATTAAATTTAAAGGAAAAATGTACAAATTAAAATGTCAAGTGTAAGTTTTTAGCTTTTAATTTGGATTTTGGGAGTTTTTTTTTTAATGAACAAACAAAAAGGAAAGAAAATATCCTGTTGAGTGATGTTGGCCTTCAATTTGGAAATCATTTAAATGGGTTTTTAAGATCCTTGGAGCAAAGTGTATTCCTTATTTGGCGAATATTATTTCAGAACATGTGAAATGTTAAAATGTATAAATATTTAATTTTTAATTTGCATTTTGCTTCTTGGAGCCGGTAAATTATGAGCTAGAGGGGTTGAATCTTAGAGTGAGAAGAAAAACCGTTTTAATGGTATACAAATAAAATCTGAAGTCGTTGACTGTTGAATGGAAAATTCTAACGGAATCAAATAAATAGCAGGCATAGCATAGCTTTTCTCTCATCAGTATTTAAAATCAAATAAGGGGTAATAGTCACGAATATGAAAAGAAAAACTTGGACGATATTGGCCGTAAAGTGCTTTTGGATCGTTGAGATATGATATGAGAGTCTTATGATCTGCAATTTTATTCTTTAACGGAAATAAGTTCTCAATTTTCACAACGTTCTGAAGTTTCCTACAGCAGGTCCAGCAGAACGGTGTAAAAGTATTGATGTTTTCTCTAATACTTTCATATACGCGATGAAACGCGAAAATAAAATTTGCGGTATCATGGAGGGTAAAACGTAATTCAGTTTCCGATCTCCCTTTATCTGATCTGTTGTTATGTGGACAGTTGATAACCTGTCACAGCGGATGTCTTTTGTTTATTATGGCCAAGGCTTTGTTCACAAAGCATGTTGGAAAATAGTCTTGAAATTATATTTTTTTCGCTGGTAATTCAGAAATTTGTAACGAAATCCTTAAGGTATTTATCGAATTATCTGTACAAGTTTTTCTACACCCTAACTTTTCAAACGTTGGCATTAGAAATAATCGAGCCACGTTCAAATGTCATTTCCTTTTTCGTTTTCCCAACTGCCAGACCTCGTTTTTTTTTTGTTGATATAAAACGAAAAGATATTAAATACATTTAACAAGAAAACATAAAGCACCTACATTACAATCCCGTGGAGCAACAGATGGGCGCCATTTAACCATTTGTAGAGTCAGAGTGTAGAGTTTCGACTAAAAGGCTACCTTGAATTTATCTTCAGCTCCAAATTTGCAAAAAGATTTTTACATCAAATATAATCCATCTTATAAAATCGAGAACGGTAGGACCGCCTTACCACCAAATTGATGGAATGTTCAGGTAGTAGTGTAGACGATTTCTAAGAAGTTTATTCAAAAACGAAGCGAACCGAAGCCGTTCATGAGATATGACAAAAAAAGGAAGACACCTCATTTCATATGATGATCTACTACCTTAGTATCTGAGCCAGCAAAAACGTTGTTTTCTTATGCACATACAAATTTATCTAATGAAAAAAAATCTCGCTACTTTTGTACCCGTGGAGTGTTTGGCACAAGATATTTAGAGGGAATGTTCAGGTAGTGGCGTAGATGGATTTTAAGTATTCTGTACAAAGCAGTTCTTGAGAGATTGCAAGGATAGCGGGTAGTGGGTAGTGAATGCCGGTGTAGCGGGTAGCGTTTAGAATTGGGTTAGCGGGTAACTGGGTAGCTGGATAACGAGTGTAGTGGGGTAGGGTAGTGGGTAGAGGATACCGGGTAATGAACTAGCGGGCTGCAAAAGTGTAGGTATTTTTTATATCTTTTGGAGCAGTAGGAAGTCTGTCGGGTCAGCTAGTACAAAATAAATCCGTTTCCATAAATTAATCAGTAAATATTTGAAATATCTGAAATCACTTAATAATAAAAATTCACATTCCCTAAATTCAAGATCCCTTATCGGCATTATTACAGGACACAACCTATTCGGCTACCATAAGAAGAAGATGGGACTCAGTACGGATGACCTTTGTAGAGGCTGTGGTGATGAGAATGAGCATGAAGGACACTGCTCATTTTCTCTGCCACTGTCCTTCACTCTGTCTTACCAGAAAGAAAACTCTAGGCAACTTCTTCTTCAATGAACTAGAGGAACTGTCAGAACTGCCAGGCAAAAGCTTACTAAAACTTTGCCAAGACTCTAAATGGTTAATCGAACCACATGATTCATAGGGTTATTACTTTTCAGGAAGTTACAACACTTCAGGGTACCACAATGGATCTACATGGATCTAAGTGTGATGGTGACAACATCAACTATCAGCCCGCTAAACCTAACATAACCTAACCTAACCTAACCTAAATTCACATTTATTCGCAGCTGATACGAAAAATCAAACCATATTTACATGAATTCCTTTGTTTCTTATTAGAAAATCGATCAATCAGTCTTTCAAAATAAAGTATATCTGGAATCACTTTTTTCGCTCAAATAACCACTGTAAAACATATAATTTGACAGCCAACTGTTAACAATTCATTTTCATATGATTCATCATTGCGGCTCTGAAGAAAGAGACAACACTTAAGACACAATGACCAATAAGAGCATGTTGTTTCTTATGCTCAGCCTGATATCTTACGGTCAGCCTTCAGCCTGATACCTTTCAATTCTCGATCTGACGCGAAATAACTTTTGTTTTTTTTTTTTTCATCCCAAAGAATGTTTCTTTTTACCAATGTAAGTGCACACGGCACATAAGAAGTTTTCACTTAATTGTTTGTCCAAAACTTTTCTGAATATATGCCGGGAACGAATAAAGATTAACATTTCCTGAAAGCAAAACCAAATTAAGCAATAAAATACATTTAATAAGACATCTTGGAAAAATGTCTGCATTGACAGCCTTAACTTTAGGATAGTTAAGGTCCTTGTCTATCTAGACACCACACCACAACGATTTCAGTGATGCAATAAAAATAAAAATCAATCTTCAATCACTACTTCCTGCCACCTGTGTGTGTGACTTTATAAAACACCCATCATCACTGCAATGATTTGCGATACTCCTTGAAGATAGTACTTCGCTTGAAATACCAAGAAAGGTACGATCTGTTCCCCAACCAAACAGAAATAGTTCAGGTCTAACTACAAAAATAACTGGGTCATTGGAGAAAAGACCCCAACGGTCCTTGAATCCGACCAAGATGGACTCAAATGGATAGATGATGAAAATCAACGATTCTGATTGCTGCTCAGCCATCATCAAACAAAAACTGTCACAAAGGTCTTAGAAAACTTAAGCTAATAAACAGAATTTTTAATTAAAACAACCTTTTTTTTTGAAATTTCTATTAGCCTTGACATTCAAAACACAGGTACCTTACTTCTTGTTCATTTCTTAATCAAGCAAGCTACCGGAAAATTAACTCCACATGGGGGCATAATCAAGTCAACCTTCTCAACTACTTTTTTAATAAATGAATTTAACGTCAAAAGCGCAAAGTCCTTAACATTTTATAAACCAGCTTATTGCTTTTTCCCACATTACATGAACTGAACCTCCTTCATAATCAAACTCTGCCCTTTACCAGACCTTAAAAAAACGTACCTTCCTTCTGATATCAGAAAACATTCACTATACACTAATATGCGCATATTTGAGAGAAAGGGTGAAAAGAAAAAAAAAATATTAAAACTTTTATACTACCATCAGTCGAGTGTAAGTACACAAAAACAAAACAAGACATAAATGCAAATTCAAAAGCAAAAAATCAACAAAAAAGAAAATATGTATAAACGAAGAGGATGAAAATTATTTATTTAACTTACACACACAACAGAGTCCTTTCTTTCCCAACCCAACTAGCATATTCAGACAAAGGTTACAATATGCAGGCTTGCTGAAGTGCTTCAGTCTCCACACATGAATTCCGTCTTCTTTAAGAGCTGTGTTATCCACTCCTGCAAAATAAAGAATACAAAAACAAATAAGCCAGCGAACTAAACAAAAAAGAGGTTAAATTGTCAGAAGAAGTGACAATAATAATACAAAAAAAAAATGAGCTAAAATGATGAGTAAACAGTTGTATAAAGGTCCTACCTTAAGTAGGAACAAAAACAAAAATAATAAACAAGAAAAATAAAGAGAAAGGAAACCTTTCGCTTCCTTCCATCGCTTATCATATCGTTGCGACGATATCAGACGATGACGCAGCAAAAAAGGTCTAACCTCATTAGGACTGATGTGTTCACTATTAGGGCGTGAACTGATAATAGCAGTTGTGTTCTCGCTGCTGTTAACAGCGAACTATGAACTTTAACTTACCGAGAAGAACTAGGAGTGGTATCGTTGTAAGGCCACCTCTTTGCCACTCGTCTAAGGATACTGTGCCATCGGCATCGTAGTCAATTTCCACCATCATCTCTTGTAATATCTGAAAAAAGGTAATTACATTTGTTGAGTTATGGAATGTCTGTTTTGAAGGTAGCTAGCTGTTCATGGGGTTGAGAATATGATTGATTTTTTCTATATTTCAAGTTTTTTTCATTTATTTCTTGGAGATTTTTTCGAAGGCATTTTCGAGGTAGAAGGAATTTTCTTGAATTACTAATGGCTGCTGTTGTTGAAAGCTGCGCTGGAGACCAAAGTCGTAAAAAGAATAGTTGGTCACGTTTGTGAGGAAGGCGATTCCGGTTTATGACAAAAGTTAAGCTTGGTAAACTCCAGTGAGTTAAACACCTGGCTCATATGAGCAAAAAGGAACTGACCAGGAAAGTCCTTTTGCGAAACAGTTTACGGTAGGAGACATCGCGGGAGATTTTTCGATTTTTACGTTCAATAGCATTCGTTTATGTTGTCGATTAGTATCACCACAATTTCACATGAAAATCCTTCTCGTTTTTTTCGCATAGATCAATATCGTAAGTTTCCCTAATAAGTACCTCCTCAAAATCACAAGGATTCACCACTTAAAAACAAATAATGCAAACAGTTTGCCACAAGAAACCAAAACTTACAAGGTTGAAAAAAAGTACCAACAAAAAGAAAAGTTAAAAACCACCGCAATTTTTGAAAATAAATTGAAAAACTTTTGAATCTAAAACAAAATGTAAACAACAATTTAATTGATTTCCTTGCAAAAACAATTCTCCTTACCAGTGCAATCTAAACAACATCTAAAAATAAAAAGAAAAGAACAAAACTTGAAACTCGAGAACCCATCTATGCACCCATAGAGGAACTACAGCAAATTTCATCTGACACACAAAACAACAAAATAGAAATACAACACTTACCGGTCTCAATTCGCTAACATCCCATCCAAGATATTCTGCCACGGACATCATTTGGCTCACAATGGCATCCATTTCCGCAGTATCCAATACACCATTTCCATCCGTGTCGTACAATCGAAACATAACTGAGAATCACAACATAAAATTGAAGAAGAAAGAAAGCAAAAAAAAAAGAAAGAAATTTGAAAAACAAATTCGCAAAACAACTATGTACACGCTCGCGACACATCTGGTGTTGAATAGCTTTTAAAGGACGTGTCGAGCGGGAAAAATTCGAATATTCATTTAACTTTTTCCAGACGAGCACAAAGCACAATGTTTTTGAACTTCGTTCAAGAGTTAAACCAATCGGGTTTTGACTTACATTCGAGTTTATCCTCCGGCCGGCCAGCTTCAAGGAGGGACAAGTAGCAAACGACATCCTTTAGAGCCACTTTCAGTGACAATGGATCAAAGTAAGACATTTTGCGAGTAAGCAGTTTAATGTCAGCTGAAAAAAAAATCAAAAGTTAAACAAATTTTTAGGGCAAAAAAAAATAAATTGAGTTGGTAGAGTTGGAGCATAATTTCAACGATTTTCATTGAATAAGGAAAATCAAGGAAAAGAACGTTTCCTATTTGTTGGTAGGTGAATTGATTTTGTCATATTGTCTTAGCCGCCATTGTTCTTTTTTTAATAATCTTAATTAAGGCTTTTGGGTTGGCCCTTAGCAAAATTATGAGTTCCTGAGATTACCTCGTAAGCGATTTTAAATGAATTCCTATCTTCCTCCCGATTTCCTTGCATTCAAAAATTTCAGTTTAAGATAAGCCCTCATCGATAAACGGTTTTCTTATTGTAGTTTTTCATGTCCCAACGAATGAATTTCTTGGTAAGATCGTTACATGCAATTTCGACTTATTTCAAGTCCAGGACGTAAAAGGAGCGGTTTTTCCGGCTAATGTACTTGGAATCACATCAAGTACATGGTTCTCCAGGTTGGGGGTTGTACGTCGGGGTGACTTTCCGACTACGTAGAAATACATTTAGTTGCGAATCAACAACAGGCCTCGGAAACGGACAGATTTACTGATGACGACCCAAGCAAATGTTTTAAGGAAAACGATTTTCGGGTATGCACGCGGAATGTAAGGTCTCTTAATAGATCGCATGCCAAGGAACAATCAGCGGAGACTCTCAACTGCTACAAAGCAGACATTACCACTATCCAGGATGGACCGGCGATGGATGTGGATTCGTCGTGGAAAGTAAACTCAAGCAAAAAGTCTTGAGCTTCAAATGTGTAAACGAACGCATCGCGACGATCTGAATCAAGGCTTAATTCGGCAACATTAGCCTAATATGAGCGCATACCCCCACAGAAGAAAAAATGGACGACACCGAAGACGAGTTCTACGATCTCCTAGACAAACATATGAGCAATGTCCCAGCTATGACATTAAAATCTTTCTCGGCAATTTTAACGCAAGGCTGGAAAAGAGGACATCTATGGTGGAACAGTCGGAAAGCACAGCCTGAACGACACCACTTCCGATAACGGATTCAGGCTAATCGATTTTGCTGCGGGGCGAAATGTTGTGGTAGCACATGGCTCCCAATGTTCAATCAACAGTCAAGTAGATTGATCACATTACGATCGACGGAAGTCATTTGCCTAGCATTCTAGATGTTCGAACTTTTCGAGGAGCCAACATCGACTCGGACCACTACCCCATCTTAGCCAAAACAAGGAAATGCTGCAAGAAAATTCAACGTCGGACGGCAATAATTGCAAGAGTTTGCCAGATCATTTTCTATTCGAGTGTCAAGTAACTTCTTAAGGAGTTATAAGTTATATGCCGCCAACATCAATTATCGAAGATCAGGTAGAGACGTCCGCCTCTAATGTGCTAGGTTTCACTCAGCCACCAAAACGAAACCCCTGGTTTGACGAAGAATGCAGATAGGCTCATGCAGCCAAGTGGGAAGCATAGAAGAACAAAAGAAAGGATGAGAAGCGTCAGATCGAGGATGTTGAGAGACTAAACAACAGGAATGAAGTTTGGAGGTTCTGCCGGAAGGTAAAACAGCTGGCTCAAGGTCATCGAGCAAGAACCTATGTCTGCAGGGATAAAGAAAGGAACATCAACGTAGAATCGCAGTTAATGCTAGGAATTTGGAAAGACCACTTCTGTATAGACTGTATAACGGTGATGACGAACAAAATCTCACTGTCAGGTAGGAGCCCTTCATTGGACACTATGATTGACAAAAATTCCGTGAACCCGACCTAGAAGAAGTGATACTTACAATATCATGGCTGAAATCCAACAAAGCCGCTGGAGCATGCACCAAATAATCTGTAAGATATGGTCGAAAGAATGCATGCCCGATGAATGGAACCTCAGCATTGTTTGCCCGATCCTGAAAAAGGGAGATCCTCTAAACTGCGCCAACTACAGAGGAATAAGTCTACTAAACATCGCCTACAAGATCGTATCTGCCGTAATATGTGAACGTCGGAAGCCTTTCGTCAACAATCTGATTGGTCCTTATCAATGTGGCTTCAGACAAGGAAATTCAACCATCGACCAAATGATCAAGTTGCGGCAGATCCTGGAAAAAGAGGAACAAAATCGATACGCACCACTTTTAATTCGATCTGTATCTACAGAGACAAACGGTATAAGGCTGTGTCTAATTTTGGCATCCCTGCCAAGTACGTTGGCTTGTGCAAAATGACGATAGAGAGCTCACGCTGCGCTATCACGGTTAGCAACGAGCTTACGGAACTTTTTGATGTCAAAAAAGGATTTAGACAAGGCGATGCATTGTCATGCGACTTCTTTAACATCATACTGGAACGAATAGTGCAAAACTCCACCGTCAACACCAGAGGCACTATCTTCCAAAAGTCTGTTCAACTTCTCGCGTACGCCGGAAGAACGTAACGTGATGTCAATGGCGCCTATGTGAGAACTGAGAAAGAATCGGCAAAAATGGGTTTAGCGGTAAATGATTGAAAAACGAAGTATACGCTGTTTTCGAGGAAGGGCACCCGACACCGACGGCTCGGACAGAACGTCACAGACGCATACAACTTCGAGTTAGTAAAGGAGTTTGTATAATACGTAGGCTGCGCTATTAGCACGGGCAATAACAGTAGCGCAGCGTGCCGCGATCAGACGAAGAATAACTTTTACCAATCGTTGTTTCTTTAGGCTTTCGATCAACTAAGGAAAAACTTTATAACATCCCCATCATCCCAGTCCTGTTATATATTGTGCAGAAGCATGGACCTTGACAACATCGGATGAATGTGCCTTCGGCTGTTTCGAGAGGAAAGTTCTTCCGGTCATCTTAAGCCTCGTGTGCATTAAGGGGGAACGACGAAGAAGATACAACAGCGAACATTACGGGTTGTACAACGACATGGACCTAGCCAGAAGGTTCAAGGTCCAGAGACTCAGATGGCTCGGTCATTTAGAGCGGATGGACAGCAAATGCTCCGGCCACTTCGCACACTTTTGAGTAAGCCCTGCATTAACTCACATTGTAAGATGAATGTTACTTCCGTCCGAAAAACTTTGACCTACATGAATTGCACCTAATGAAGTATGTAATTTCAAAATTCGACAAGCCGCTGCTTAGAACAAAGACGAATGGAGAAGGTGAGAAAACAGATATACTGACAGAATTGTAATTTCTTTGATTTAGAATTTAATAGCTTCAGAACTTGTTTTATGAAGATAATAAGAGCCTTCTATGAATATTCCATTACCAAATTTTAGGCTTGATTTCATGAGTCAGTTTTTGTTTTGCTTTTCCGGCGTTTTCTCTTATTGGAGATAAGGGCTTTTTTCAACCGCTAACGAAACAAATAGTAACTATAACTTTACACAAATAGTACCAACCCACGTTACTCATCTAGAATAGAAGACAAGATGGTTGAAACATAATATATAGTTTACATTGTTCATCATCTCTGCTCAACGTCACTCTGTAGTTTTACTTTCAAAAGAAATAGATTTATTGCTTGCGTATGGAAATCCTCTCAACGTCAATATATAATTTTCGATGTCATCATAAGCTTCGAAAGGATATCTTCCATATAAATCAGAACGGTTATACTTGAGGACAGTGGCGTCACTCCATATCGATGGGGATTGTGCGGTGACGACTAACAACCTACAACGATGTCGACTTGTCCGAACAAGGACCTACGACACGACAAAAGCGTGTGTTTTGAAGTGTGTTTATTGTTGTCAAATCATTTTAAGTGGAATGTCCTTTGCATACAAGGTTGTGGAATGTCAAGTGAAAATGTTTCATCGTACCTACTGACCGGCCAGAATGAGGTTTGTTTTTGTTTTAATAATTGAATACATTTAACACTTTGATTAAAGTGATGAAAGTAACACTCTAAAATTATTATCAAAAAACATTTAAGGAATATACAGGATTCTCTCGATTGGAATTCTTCGAACCACGCTGTTTGCATCACAGTACTCATTCTATCGCTTACCATCGCCATAGCAATCGTATCGAAATAAAATTTCCATCCGAAGAATATTGAAGTGGAAATAATCCTACTCATTGTCCGTCCGTCAAAAGCGGATGTTCATTAAATTTTAAAAAATAGAGTTCACCTTCTCATACAATATTTAATACCTTTTCCCTACTTACGATGGACAACTTTGAGTTATTTTTATTTTTATCCAAATTAACACTGAAAAAGAATTTTCAAGTTTCCTTATTGCCTTTTTATAAAATAAACAAAAAATTAAAAATCTCGATTGTTGACCCTTGAAATCCCAGGAACCTCACAAGAGCAATATCAATTACATTCTTATTTCCATATTTATTTTTTTGTTGTAATCTGCGAAGCACTTCCTCAAAAAAAAAAAAACAAACCTTTTTTATAATAATTAGACAAAGTACCTTTTTTTTACTGTTGACCCCTCAACAACAGACAATCTGGTTTCTATAGACTTTTAACTTCTGGCATTTGCATTTGAGCTTTTTTCCTGGGTGGGAGGACAATAGTAGGGATATCCTTGAGAAGGTCAAAAAATCGGTCATTATATGAAAATTTGTTTCTCTCTAACTGTCAATAACGTAGAGTGTTGTTCAGTGTTGTATTTTTAAAATTGAGTATCGTATCAGAGGCATTTTGGGCATAATCCAAATTTATTTTGATTAAAAGTCCTTGCATACGAGTATTGGGGGAAGGAAAACCCACAGAAGATTACACCAAATCCCACATCTAAATTTCAATAAAAACTGCCGATAGAATTGGGTTTTCAGAGGGAATACTTGCTATTTGTATCAATGAAGGATAAAGGATAGACAGGAACAGAAAAAACACTTTTGTTAAAGGACAAGCAATCGAATTTAGGGCTTTAATAGTGATGCGGGTGTCGAATGAATATAATGTACCTATAGTAAGCATATGGTTGGTAAAAGGGACGGATGGGAGTAGATGTGGTTGTAAATTTTACTATAGGACATGTGTTAGGGCAGAATTTAAATGACTGGTTAAAGACGTTATAGCCATACTTTTCTTTTTGGAGAAAAAAAAATTAAAGATGAAGAAAAAACAGCTTGCAAAAATATTGTCTGTGTGATTTTGTAAAAACTTGAAATCAACTTTTGCATTTCTCTCTTGAGATTTCTGCATAACGATGATAAAAAGGAAGTAAACACATCGCTCTAGAGTTTACGTTCATCTGTCGTTCTGTCTTCATGCCTGCAGCCTTCGATAGATTCAAACTTGGAAATAATTAAAGTTAGACAATAACCAGAGCATCGAAAATGAGTAAACAAAATTCAAACGCTATGCGTATGTATAGGTCAAGGTTCTAAGTAATATTACATTTAGGATTAATTGTATACCACTGAAAGGTAAAATGTTGGAATTTTCGGTTTAAAATATAACTTGAACTCCGTTTCCCACAGTCGTACCTCACTACGAATCCCCTATAATCTAAATTTCCCAGACAGCCTACATATAACAAATGATACACTGAAACAAAGGCCTATCTATCAGTCATTGAAAGCCAAATAAATTTGATAGGTCTAGGATAGTCCTCAGATTCTAATAATCAATCATTAACATTAGACAATATACTAAAGCGGATTCTCGTCAGGTTTGATTTTTTTTTTTTTTTTGTTGACGGATCACGCATGAGTTCTATATGCCGCATTATTATTTATATTAAGTATCAATTGGCAAGTCATCATGAAAAGACTCTCACCTCATTGAATAAGAAGTAAAGGAAGGGGTCTTATGAAAAAGAATTGAAGCATTTTTCTAAAGCGCTGCGTGATGTCTCTATTTCTAAATTTTCTGCCTAGTTTCATTGCAGCCATAATTGAAAAACAAAATTTTCAAAATAATTACAATCTGGCAATACTTACATTGACACAAAATTGACACTGCTGACAGTGTGTGTCATTTGAAATTGTCAGTTGGGAAAATTAAATAAACAAATAAATTAGTTTTTTTTATTGCCGGCACGAATGGAACTTCAAATGGACTAGTTCCTATGTTGAGAATTTGGGAGTCTTCAACAACATTGCTCGGTGCGTCGATCAAGAAGGTGACAAGCGACCAGTAGCGTTCGCCATCTATCTGGAATCCTGGAGTTTGGACATTTTTGGGTTCCTTGACTTGAAGAAGAACACCGAAAAGTAGGAAACTCCCGCACGTGATTTCTTCTATGTCCTGTGGATTCCTGATTTGTTCATGAAATGTGTCGAGGCCGACGAAGATTGGTCGGTCATGTGTGCGCACAAATGTCCCGGATTCCACGACGATTGCTGTCTGCAATTTGGCGTCGTCGATCGCTTTGAATGCTGTTGTCACGCCACAGAAGAAATACGATTTCAAGAAGCTCAAAGAGTGACGAAAAATCTCAACAAAATCATCGATGTCAACTATTATAGAGTGGAGTCCAATATGCAACATCATCCAATTGAGATTGGAGTCCAAAGTGATTCTTTGATAACTATGCGTCATCCGTTCGAGAGTGAAGTCGCCTAGTTACTTAACCAACAGATCTTCGAGACCATCTATTATAGAACTCTGAAAGCCAGTTGCGAACTGGCCACCAAGGATGGCCCCTATTAAACATACGAATTCTCTCCGATGAGCAAGCAAATCCAACCGACCTCTGGGAATGGGCTGCTCTGAAGGAGAAAATTTCGAACTTGGGTGTAACTAGCAATAAAATCTAAACATTGTGGTAAGTATGAGTTTCACAAACACAAACTCATTACAACAGGGTTGGTCTGCAGTTGGATGGTTAATCTCAGGGCGCCAAGCGAAATTTGATTGAATCAAGATTTCATCGATTTTGCTTCAACTTTTTTTTTCAATCTCATTTCTGTTTTTAGGAAGCATGATGTTTTAACACTTAAGGTGCACTGCACGGTTTTTAATGTTTAATTTTTTATTTTCCAGTACGTTTTCTTGATTTTTCATCCGTAATTCATCACTTTTATTTCTAGTGATGGGTCAACTCGGTTTGTTCTTTTTTCAACTCGAGTTAGCTAACTCAGTTTGCCAACTCGAGTTGAACGGTCCAACTCGGTTTGCCAACTCGGTTTGAAAATTCTGTTCGCCAAATCGGTTTGCCAATAATAATAACAACTGGTTAACTTGCTTCTAATTTTGTAAGTGTTTTTTTAATTTTGAGTTTACATATTGTAAACAATTAATTACCAAGTGGTAGAATTGCATTATCAGCAGATGGCATTGATAAAAACCTAATTATTCCATTTTTTTTGTGTTTTCTAGACCGGTTTTCGGCCATATCCGGTATTATTCAGGAACGAAATATATATAGCGATCTTGAATCGTACCTTGTCTTTCTATTGAGTCATTGACATTCAACTTTCATCAGCGGATGGCAGAGATTTTGACGGATTAAAAACCTGGTATTTTGGTTTTTTTTTTTTTTTTTAAGTTTCAAACCGAGTTGGCAAACCGAGTTGCAAACCGAGTTGCAAACTGAGTTGGCAGACCGAGTTGGCGAACCGAATTTTCAAACCGATTTAGCAAACCGAGTTGCAAATCGAGTTGACTCGTTCAACTCGAGTTGGGCAAACCGAGTTGCAAGTCGGTTTGCGATAAACCAATTCGAGTTAACTCGGTTTACATAATTTACGGTTCGGCACATCACTATTTATTACGCCTGTTGTTATACAACCAATAAATAAAAACGTTTCGAAACACGATGGAAGAACTATCCAAAACAACCGTGCACACTCCGAGAACTCAACGAATTGCAGCGCCTTACCATCACGAACAGAAATAATACACCCCTGAACTCGACTGACAACACAGTCAAAGTTTGACAGCACAGACCCCAAAAATCGACAGCACAGGTCCCAAAAATTGACGTCATCAGACATTTTTGTTGCTGCACTCACGTACACTGTACGGTGTACATGTAGCTAACACCGCTTAGGCCCGGTGCACACACGCGATTTTTACCGTGGCGATATCGCTGCGATATCGCTTTTACGGCATAAAGTACTCACAATCAAATGGAGTGGTGCACACACACTTGCGATATCGCAGCGACACTTCTGCGACATTTCTGCGGTAAAATGTCGCAAAAGTTTCTGTGATATCGCTGCGACATCGCGGCGGCAAAAATCGCATTTGTGTCTTGTTTTACATTGTTTTCTATTGTGCAGTGCACACATGCGATTTTTACCGCGAGTTTTGATAGAATTGAAAGTGAAAATATGGATGATGGTGATTTTGATATTGAGCTTTTCATTGACGAAATTAAAAAATTTCCACAAATATGGAATGTAACGGTAGAAGAATACCATGATCGTCAAAAAAAACGAAGTGCTTGGATATCTATATGCCGAACATTTTGCCAAAACTTCGAGGAAAAAGAGGACAAAGAAAAAAATGAAATATGTAAGTATTACGAACATAATTTTTATGCACGAGGTACGCGAAAATAATTCTTTTCTTCCTGTATACCTCCATGGTTGAAAGAAAAACTCAAACTAAAAAGATTGAAACCTGCGGTAAATGTCGCAAGTGTGCACTGAAAAGTTGCGATATCGCCGCGACAAAAATCGCGTGTGTGCACCGGGCCTTATTGTACTTCTTATTCAATGTCTCACCTCAACAGAATTTTCAATTTGATAAGCTGTTATGTTCCTTATCTACGGTGCACACTTTTGCCAATTCTTTGTACCATTAGTGGAAGATACTCGACCAATGAGACCACAGCCAGTACTTTGTTGTTCTTTCAGAGAATGGTCTCTATAACAAATCAGTGAAAATCCCATGTTTTAAGTAACAACTTATCAGATGACTGAATTTCAAACCCATGGTCTAGGTGAGCTCTGGTTTTAACTAGACTCTGCTACGAACAGTTTAGCGCATTAAACGATGGACTTGTTGAGAAATCATTTCACTGAGCACTTGACTTCACGTTTATGTACCTGATACCTTTGCATACAACACCTTTTTCCTCTTCTTTCTAGATGTAAAGTCTTAGGTCCTCTTCTTCCGAGGTACTTGTGTTATTCATGATATAGCAGTCGCTATGTTCGAAAGTCGCCCAAATTTCGAACTTCTGAATGGACATACTTAGATGTAGTCGTGACCAACATGAAATCAAAAGAATTTTAGTTTAGTGTAATGTTTATTGTATCAAAGCTTTAAAACAATTCGCATTGTCCTTTGAGCACCTTACCGCCAAAGTGGGCCAATAATTTTATATTTTAACTTTTCCTTTTTTTTCTAAATAAAAAGTTTAGTACATCTACATACATTTTTTTTGCATAATTATCATATGATAAAACGGCCAACACTATTTGTGTGGTACACTTTACGAGGCCTACAAAAACCAAAGGGGCATAAATTACATATCAAAGGAAAGTATTTTTTATGCAGATGTGCAATGGCGAATGGAGAAGGAGGTTCAACCGCAAACTGTACGAGATGTACCAATATGTGAATGTAGTCCAGAAAGCCAAGAAAAGACGACTACTTTGGCTTGGCCACATCGAGCGAATGGACGACAACGCTCCAGCTAAGAAAGTCTTCTCATCGCAGCCCCCAGGTTCGAGACGACAAGGAAGTCCGAAGCTACGGTACAAGAGGACCAAGTGAATGCAAGAGGACTTGGTTTCGGCGACTGGAGAGTGCATGCAAGCAGTGGCGGATTAAACGTTGAGAGCACCGTAGGCATGCATCTCATTGGCGCCCCTAAATAACTCGTACTATAGGTTGACCGAAACTGCTGCACGACGTATTTTTAAGAGTTGGTGAACCGAGTTGTCGAGTTTAATTAGAGAACTGAGTTTGAAAACCGAGTTGAATCTGTATGTGAAATTGCTCAGAACCGATTTTTATTTCAACATAAGTGTTAAGTACGGTGCGAAGTCAAAAGCTTTCTCCTTTAACAACCACGTATGAACTAGCATTATGTGTCACTTCATCAAATCACTGCACCCTTTGTACATTAGCGCCCCTAGGCACATGCCTACTTTGCTTTAAGGATAATACGCCACTGCATTCGAGGGACCGTTCACGATAGAAGGCTGCAGTATCTCAGGCTCAGATCCTTCATTGAAATGGAATAAAAGCAAGTTGATGTCATTGAATTGACGTATAATTATATTTTTTCGAAAGATAAAGTTATAATTTCAAAAATGATTTCTGGCATAAGATATCACGGCTGGTTCGGACGTTGTCTAATCTGGAAGTCCAATTTTCCATGACATTATCCAATATTTGTGACCATATATCGGCAAAAACATGACGAATTTTGTCCTCCAAAAGCCTTTTCGTGTTGAAACGCCAAACCAAACTAAAAAAATAAATCACTTGTGACTTAATAGCTGACAAAATAGCGCCACCAACTTAAGGTCCTATACACTCTAAAAAACACCCGTTATATACATAATTTCATTGGAACAAAAATCAATAAACCAAATCAAATACGATAGTGAATATAAAATCAAGGAAAACTAATCCAAGAAATACAAATACGAACATGAATGAACAACCAATTCAAATAAATCTAATTATAAGACTAAGCCACAATATGGATTGCGGGACTCGGTATCTCTGAAAATCTCTATTAAAATGCATATTGTGAGGGATTTGATTTTATCCTCGAATAAAATGTATACATATAGATGTTGGCTGTCGTGGGTTGATGAAAAAGGACCAACAGAAAAAAAAAATAAAACCAAAGCAGGACTTACCGTCTATTTTGCAATTAACTGAATTGTTGCTCTTTTTCGATGAGTTACGTGACATTTGCGAATGACTCTGCGTGTGTTGGGAATGTGATGGACTCGAATCGATGGAACGACGGGCGGCTGACTGAAATATATTGGGGCCACCCATGGGGCTGGGTGTTACAGTAACCATTGGATGTACACTTCCTACAACGGAAACGAAAAAAAAAACAAAATGTAAGCAAATAAAAAAAAAAACCAAATGAAATGGAAATGAATTGCAAAATTAAGGAAATGGTATGTAATTAAAGAAATGACTAAATTAGTGTAATGGGAATCTAAGTATAAAAAAAATCGAAATTCTTTTAAGCCTTGTGGGTGCTCCTTGACGGAGAAGAAAAGGACACTCTGATTAAATTCCTTTTTTTTTTTGGGTCATTTAGGCATTCTTATTTTATTTTGTGCTGTTGACGTTTTTTTCTCTATTTTTTTTAAGTAGGGGATTTGAGGTTTGCCTTAGGTGTTATGTTTTTTGTCTGTCCGGGTCCTTTTATTTGCGAATGGAAGTGACTTCCTTTAAAAGAAAAAAAAATAAATGGTTGACCTTTGGTCGAGAATGAAGCGTAGAAAATTGACTTCTTAAGATTTTATTCAACCGAAATTGAATGAAAATTTCAAGTGTGTATAAAATTTAAGTAGTCCGTTAAAGTTAGTTGTTAGGAATGAATATTTGAAAACTCGGACAACAGGTGAGCTATTATTGTGGGACAATGGGTGTTAGGGCGAATGAATTGGATTGTTCTCTTTCTTAACAAATTTCGCTGTTGGTTGTTTTTTTTCTTTATTTGCTTGTAAAAAGTTGAGCCTAATATTATTTGCCAGTGAGGAATTGGAGTATTGGTTTTCAATTTCGATTATTTCAAAAACTAAGTTTGTCAAGATTCTCTAATCTCGATCGATGAAAGTATTAAAGCCAAAGCTGCGCTATTAAACCTTGACTCCTTTGGGACTAGACAAATTTACTTTTAGCTTTGCCTATAAACGTAAGAAATATTCTTGACTGCTTCCGCCCTCGGGCATTTAAATCGAAAAACAATAGGAGGAGCAAATTATGTGCGTTCGACAGTATAACAGAAGTGATAGGATCGAATTCAACTCGAAACCAAACAGTGTTTATTTCAAAATTCATTGGAACTATCTTTTGAGATGAACTGGCAAAGCTTTTACAAGTAGATACAATTTGTCATGCAAAAGTGCTTCTCTCCAAGGCTCGTTTTCTCGTCAAGAAGTGGATCACTTGTGCCATGTTAGCAATAAAGGGACCGCCATCAAACGTTTTTTTTTTTTCAACTAGTGCTTATTTCGTGAATGGTAACACTTAGCTCATGTCTGATTCGACAGATAATTAGTTTTATCCTTCCGCTGAACGAATATGGTTGTGTATACGCTTGAACAACGTTGAAATATTGCGACATTACTTTGAAAATCATAATAATGTTGCAGAATGTGTGCGAAAATTGCGTACGGATTTTGGAAGAAGAGAAGCACCGTCAGCTCCGTATGTTCGTTATCTTGTGAAAAAAGTGAAAGAAACTGGCATCCTCATCGATAAACCAAAGCGTGAAAAGCCAAAAACAGTGCGTACACCCGAGAATATTGCTGCTGTGGCAGAAAGTGTGCTGAGCGCCATCAACATCAATTCACCGCCGTTGTCAACAATTGAACATTTTGGAGACATAATTGTGACAAATTTTGCATAAAGACCTTGGTATGACGCCATACAAAGTCAAATTGTTCTGGAGTTGAAGCACATTGACCATCCAATGCGTTTTCGCTTCGCTAAGTGGACCTGCGACCGACTATTTTGCCAAAAAATCATCTCTTCAGATGATGCTCATTTTGATCTTGGCTGGTATGTAAACAAGCAAAATTGTAGCAGCTGGGGCACCCGCACATTTAAAAGCCGATACACCCAAAACGAATCACTGTTTGGTGCGGATTTTGGTCCAGAGGCATAATTGGGCCATTTTCCTTGGAACAAGGAGTGGCCGTTACGGTCAATGGAGATTGTTATCGGGCCATGAACGAATTTTTGTTCACAAAAATTGAAGAGGAGTATATTGGCAATAAATGGCTTTAAAAGGGTGGCGCTGCGTGCCACACAGCCGAAGCTACACTCAATGTTTTGCGCCCTGTTTTTGAAGATCGCACTATCAGACGCAGAGCTGTTGTCGTTTGGCCACCTCGGAGCTGCGATTTGACACCGTTGGACTATTATTTGTGGAGTGCCGTAATAGATAAGTGTTACGCCGACAAGCCAGAGACAATTGACGCTTTAAAGGACAATATTCGTGAAGCCATTGGTGAAATACAGCTGCACACAATCGATAATGTGCTAAAAAATGGACCGATTGTGTAGTCTGCTGCATGGCCAGCCGAGGCAGCCATCCGGAAGGATTGTACTTTCAAATAAAAAAAGAAATCTGAGAAAATATTCAGTAGTTTTTTTATCGTATTTTCAAAAAAGTATTTGCTTAACGGTATTATATATGAATTGCCTGGAAACAGTCTTTTTCAAATATAACGACAATACAACAAAAGCCGAATGATAAGAAACTTCTTAGGAAGAAGACAGGGTTGATGTTTTCGTTTGACAGGTACGATTTACGGGCAATGATTATATTGATAATGATGATGATAATATGGACAAACAAAGCATTTAAGGGAACAACAAAAAGAAGGTGATTAACATAAATGATGCTGAAAGTAGTATGAACGATAATATTCATGCTTAAACTCTTATGACAAAATTCTGGAACCGTCTGATATAATAGATACCCAAAACAATCTGTTTTTTTAAACATCAAATTTTTCTCTGTTTATGTGCCTACTTGTCGACTCACGCAAAAGATCTTTGTTCTCCTGCATCATTTGATATAGAATAAATGGAAAAATTGAGAGATCTCGCGATTTGCAAATTGCTGGACATTTTCAGAAGGCAGAAATCGAAACAAATTGTTTTTTAATAATAATTCTATAACCGAATGCTAGAAAAGGTATTGGCTTTCAATGGCTAATAAAAAAATACGTAATACTCATAAGATCGTATAAGTTTTGTGGAGGAAAATTGGTACTACCCACAATTTTCCTCGACAAGATATGAAATTGCGAGAAAATGTTTGCGAACAAGTAACATTTTTGCCAATTACTCGGCTACCAGGCCTTCAAGAAACTTAAAACCAACTGTGATGAATAGAGTTCAAGAAGACCTTTGATACATAATTCATTGGAAGGCGATTGGAATTTTTTTTTCCGGTTCAAAATTTTGTCGGGAACCCATGAATATTTTTCGAAAATCACGATGAAATCGATTTCGCTAAATTCAACATATTTTATAGTTCTCATTATCCTACTACATTAAACCAACTCAATTCTGAGCCCTGGTTGCCGAAATATTTGCATCAGAGCTGTGAGCTAAGTTTCATCCATATCCGTTCAGCCGTTCTAGAGTTATTGAGCAACAAACATGCTTCCATACATCTTAGCTTTCACAATTATTATATCAGCGTGATTTGTGAAAAAGCAAAAATTCGGATGACTTCGCAATGAATAAACAACATAAGCCACCACTTTGTGAAAGATGTACCTCCTCTTAACAGATTTCGTGTCTCTCCCTTGCATTTTTATGTTCAAACTTTTATGCAGTAGGTCCTCTGTCACTGTCTTCAAAAACAGCTTCTAATTCTAGAGCAGATTAAAGTTTACACGCAAAACAAAATCTTTAAAAAGAAATAAAATTCCAAATGGTTCCAAAACTTTGTCAAGCAATTGAGTATAAGAAAAAAAAAAATAAACCCAAGAATACCATGGAAATAAAACAAGATAAAAATGTGTGACATGAAGAGATACGCTTTTTCTCTAACCTGTTTTGCTTGGGTCATGACCTAAATGACCTAAGGAACAATGAAGTTTATCAGTGATACCATGAAACTTTTCCACAAAGCTTTGTTTCGCCTCTGTCGTTGTTATGGTTGGCTGAATCTCTGCTATGCTATTTATGTTCGGAATTGATCCTTGATGTTGATGTGTGAAAAAAGCAAAGAAAGAAAAAAAACAAAACACACAAAATCAACCAATAGACACACACACACTATTTTTCTGTAGGTACGTTCATTAAATTCTTTCACATCAAAGATAAACTATTGTAGGCGGTGCGAATTCACACGAATTCACCGAATGTCTATGAACCTTACCCTTTGTGTGCGAGGTCACTGGAGCACATGCTGCCGTACTGCTAATTGCTGCCATATGATTGAGTGCCTTTCCATGTATTTGTGATTGCGTGATATTCGGCTTAAGAAAGGATATGAATAAATGTTTTGATAGTTCTTCGGGTGCCTCGCAATCCAGAAAGGCGTCCAGAAACCGCCTAAATCCATCGTAGTCGATTTCCTGCAATTAAAAACAGACCAAGGGCGGATGTAGTATTAAATAAATTGCGGTAACCGTTATATAGGAAACGGAAATTGAACAAAAGGATACCGCAAAGCTCAAACAATGGCTTCACTGTCAACTTGGCAATTAGGAAAATATTTCATTTTTCATATGACCAAACACAAAAGTTGACCTTTTTGGTTTTTTTTTTTTTATTTTGAGTGAGATGCCAGAAGGAATTTCTGACACCCGTTATGTGAGAAGGATATGAATATCCATTTATTTGGGTCGAATGGGCAGTACGACTTCATCATATACATAGACTGGTTAGGGTTTCAGTATGCTGACAAAATAAATTACGGGTTCAACGGCACACATCACGTTTATGAAATTGAATACACACAAGACGAGTTCCTTTTTGGACTGTATCAATTTCATGATTTCATCTCCAGGAAGGGGAAGGATTAAGAGGTGTCTAAAATTGGGGTATAGTTAGGATAAACAAAAGGTTTTAATTTTGAAGCCTCGATATGAAAACAATAACTTCAGAGATTAGCAAATAGCAAAGGAAACACGAACTCGGTTGATCTGAGCAATCGTGGGCTGGTGATGAAAGACTTCACCGAAACTCAATTAATTTGATGGAAAACATAATTATTGTGAGGCATTTCTGGCCATGACTGTGAGGGAAATATTGTTATTTAGAACAATGTGTTCCTTTTTAAACACATTACAGATAATAAGCAATAGGGGATGGGTTTACTGATGAACTTTGTTAAATCAATTATTGTTTTGAGCTCAAAACAGCTATACAGCAAAAGAGGGTTATATCGAATTACGTAACTTTGAAAAAGACTTATCACCGGAAACATGAGTAGAAGAAAGCAAACGGTTTCTTTTTAATTTGATCAAAAAATTTTTAGAATAGGAATTTTGAAGATTTCATTTTCGAGAATCAATCATTGTTGAATTTCTGTTTTTGGAAACTGATAAGAAGAAGAAACCACATTTCAAGCTGTTATTGAGGAAATCGCATTACAACACAACATGGTGCAGAACATGCCTGGGAACATAATGACGTTATTCTGTTGACGTCACTCAAGGCTTTGGAGACCAAAGAGCCAGAAAGAACTAATACCTTTGCTAATACACACTTATAGCTATTACAAGCTCACCAGAGCTCTTGCTCTTAAGCTATAAAAGTATGTATACATAGAAATGAGCTACTTTCGCTCTTTGCCCAGAAAAAAAAAAACGAAAATCCTAATCTCATCCGGCTGGCGTCTTCTATAAGGGGATACATGGACACGAAAAATATATTGTTCACTTCATACTTATATTTATTGCACAAAGCATAGAGCGATTGGTGTGTGGATCATACCCATACGGATTGTTAAGGTGGTGACTGGTGATAGTAAAAATAGCCAAAAGGACCTTAAAGAGGAGTGAAGATGATAAAATAGTTTTTATGTTATTCTCCCTTCGATGTTCAAATATGGCATGTATAGGAATAGGAAGTACATACGAGTAGGTAGGTATAGCAGGATTAAATTTACGTCTGTTGTTGCTGTGAATGTATTGACTGGACATTGAATGAATAGGTACCTAAAGGCGATTAGCTTAGCATTTTATTTGATTAATTTATTCGAAGAGACGAAGGACATAACAAGCCCCAATGGACCATATGGATTTTGGTACAATGTATGTATGTGTTTTGTGATATAGACCAGATACATTTTGTCAATTTTATGAATAACGGTTCAATAAATGTAAGAACTTGTATAGGATGATGAGAATATTTATGGGTTTATGTCACATTCGTTTCTATAAATCTGAGACATTTCTTGACCAGCAGCAAAATGTAGTTAATACGACATTGAATGGGAATTTCTGATCAGATTAAGCTTTTATGGGCTTTGGGTTTACGGAGAGTGCTATTAAAAGGAAACATTACAAAAATGCTTATGCATATCGCCGTTGAGTTGCTTATTTGTCAAACTTTTTATTCCACTCCAGAAAAAGCGAACTCTTAGCAATTTGTGTGCGTGATGAGTTTGCAAGATCCCAAAATTTGTATCCTTACATAATTGAGAAGAGAGTAAATGTATAAGGAAAAGGATATGCGTCATAGTAATGGGTGTTGCTTTTTAAAGAGTTATAGACTCTAAGTTTCCAAGGCGGCTTAACTGGTCGTTATTATGTCAGCTGTCAAGTGATTTATTTTAACTTTGGTTTGGTATTTCAACGTGAATAGATTGACGTCTGACAACGTTTCCAAATTGTATTGCCGACTTGAAAAACACCCATCATCATCTTCAGCCTTGATTTTGTTTGATTTGTCACCTTGCTCTCAAAAACATATCCAGTTAACAGCAATCAAAGAGTGTCTGTAACGTTGATGGCATTTTTGAAAACGAAGAAATGTTTTATTTTTATCAAATGTCTTCCTGCTTTGACCTTTCAATTCGGTCCAGTATCCCAGCCCTACTGAACCAAAGTAGCTCAAAGAAAAAATTATTTTTTGGATTCGTAGTTCTCCTCCAGGGCTTATTCACCCCGAACTGAAGCCTGTAGAGCCCATCATGGGAACATCGTAGGGGAAATTCAGTCAGTGCTGACGATATGAAAAGACCACTTTTCCAAGTATAATATCGATGACTATAGCAAAACTCCGCCAGCAATACAGAACCATTCAATTTGGGTGCAGAAGGCCAACAATTCCACCCACCCGACATGGACGAAGTGAAGATAGCGATATTTAAACTTAAGTCGAACAAAGCCGCTGGAGCAGACGGGCTAGCCACCGAACTGTACAAAGCAGCTGGAGATGATTTGGTTAGGAGCATGCACCAGCTCATATGCAAAATTTCGGAGGAAAGCATGCCCGACAAATGGTACCTCAGCATCGTATGCCCGATCCTCAAAAAAGGAGATAGCTTGAACTGCACCAACTACAGAGGTATAAGTCTCCTTAATATCGACTACAAGATCTTGTCTGCCGTGCTGTGTGAACGTTTGAAGCCCTTCCTCAAAAACCTGATAGGTCCTTACCAGTGTGGCTTAAAACCCGGAAAGTCCATGATCGATCAAATATTCATCCTACGGCAGATCTTGGAGAAGAACCAGGAACTCAAATCGATATCTATAGAGTTTTGGCATCCCAGAAAAACTCATCCGTCTGTGTAAGATGACAAAGGAAAATTCACGCTGTTCCATCATGGTCGGAAAAAACCTAACGGACGCTTTTGATGTCAAAAAAGGTTTTAGACAAGGCGATGCGTTGTCATGCGATTTCTTCAACATCATTCTTGAAAAGATTGTGCAAAGCTCCAATGTCAACACCAGAGACACAATCTTTCAAAAGTCCGTCCAGCTACTAGGATACGCAGACGACATTGACATAATTGGAAAAACACAGCGTGATGTCAGTGGAGCATTTGTGAGTCTTGAAACGGAGGCCAGGAAGATGGTTCAAGTGGTTAACGAGGGCAAGACCAAGTTAATGCTGTCGACAAGAAAGGACTACCAACATCGACGTCTTGGAGCAAACGTCAACATAGACAGATTTAACTTCGAGGTAGTTAAGGACTTTGTCTACCTGGGATCCGCTATCAATTCAGACAACAACACCAGCGCTGAAATCAAACGAAGAAATCACTCTTGCCAATCGTTGCTTCTTTGGACTTAGAAAGCAATTGAGTAGTAAAGTCCTCTCCCGAGCAACTAAAGTGACACTCTAAAAAATCCTCATCATCCCGGTCCTCATGTATGGTGCAGAGACATGGACATGACAACATCTGATGAAACGTTTGGGAGAGAAAAATTCTTCGAGTGATTTTGGTCTGCTGCATTATGGAGAATGGAGACGAAGATTGAACCAAGAACTGTACGAGCTGTACAGCGACACTGACCTAGCCAGAAAAGTAAAGGTCCAAAAACTTAAATGGTTGGGTCATGTTGAGCGAGAGCGAGAGAGAGAGAGTCTTCGAATCCAACCCGGAAAGACGTCGCAGAAGAGGAAGACCGTGACTCCGGTGGAGCACACAGGTGGTAGAGGACCTGAACCAACTTGGTGTGCAGAACTGGAGACAGCTAGCTAGGGAGCTAGCTGGCTGGAGAAGTTTGTTGGGTGAGTCCCTGGTCCGACCTGGATTGTAGCGCCAATAAGATCCTAACTTATCACGAAATTATCAATTCTGCTGATCCAAGCCGTGTTGGACCGAAGCTCTGTAGAATAGTAATGTAATGATTCCGGCAACCGATAGAAAACGAGACAACGCCGAAAAACTGCCTCTCGAACTTCCAAAGAATTTCCAGTGATTTGCAAACCTTGACCTCGAGCAGAATATGTTCACAATCCTTTCTTCCACTCAAAACGAAAACAATTTTTTGCTTAAAGCCCCCAAAACAAAGCCACGTTTCTTAAAAGAGCAATCCAAAATTATGTTCAACTAATATGAGCAAGCACCCACAACCCAACAATGACCTTTTTTGTACCGTTTTCTGTCACCATTCATATTAATAATCATAAAAGTGCACAGAACTGTGAAGGTTGTTCATAAATTGGAAAAGTATTTGTTGGTTAGGAGCAAAACACGAGACAAAAAAAAAAAAAAACAAAAATATCCAAAAGAGAATATCCTTTGAAGTGAAAGAATGTTTGCGTTGCGTATTGCTGTTAACAGAATAATGCTGCTTCTCGGATGCCTTGCTTTGATGTTGAATCGAATTAACATTATCATATCACAATTCAGGACCAACAACGCTTCGGGTCAAAAATCAATTTTCCATTTATTATCATCTTATCGCTGAGCAGAACAGAGCTTCACCTGAAGGAACAACATGGCATAATTCGGGTCTACACCAACAGCCATTGTTGTATCCGTATTCCCTCTTCCGCTGAAGTCCCTATTTTTATATTCATCTTCCTTGTTTAAGAATCGATCATCAAAAAGCACACCACAAGACGGAAAATATTTATGGCCATAATAAAATATTATGCGGCTTGGTTCTCGCGTCAGATGTAAGGCATGAGGCGTCAAGCGTTGTCAGGCGTCAGGATATTCATTTTCGGTAAGCCATTTGATGTGTAAGCTGGTGTAATCTGCTGCTATCTACACTACGATATTAGAGTACAGCCTTAACTGGAAATTATTCGCATCGTTGTGCATGCGGGTGGTTGGTGGGGGCTGGCTCGTGTGGCTTTTGGTAAGGAGCTGTAAAAGGCTGATGAAGCAGATATGGAATTTCAGCAATTCAAGACTTTTGACGGTTAAACATGAAATAGGAGTACAAAAAACAAAAAAAAACAAAACAAACAAAAAAATAACAGATGGCGTAGCTCAAGTGTAATTGCTGCGAAACAAAACGAAAACATTTCATTCGAGACAAGACTGCTTTGCATCCCAGATAAAGAGAGAATAAGCCAGGCTACTAGATGATATTCGAGGTCTCATTAACAAGCCACTGACGCTCAACGTCTCCTGTAAATTGCTCTGCAAAAATATACATTTTTCATGTTCATTTTTCAAATTTACTTTTATAATTTATATTCCTTTTGTTCACAAAGGCAGAAAATCAAAATACACCAAGTTTTTGCATATTTTTCATTTCGTCTAAGGAATTTCATTTTGGTCGTTGTTTTGGGCGTTTGGGGATTTCTATGAATGGCACAGAGGGTTTTTGGAATATTTTCCATGGAAGAAAGTTCTTTGAAAAATTCTTGTTTCTCAGAAATTTGATCTAAGCTTCAAATGAAAAGAATTTTCTTCTAAGAAATACGAGAATCTTGATATTAAAGAGATAATTACAAAGAAGCTGTAATGTTTTTATTTTCTCAAAGGTTTGGGTTGACGGTTTCTTGAGGTTGTTAAATTTATTTAATTTTATTCATATAAAACGACTGTTAGGCGAAACGAACTTTTAGAATTCCCAACAAATAGGATTCTACAGAAAAATGTTACGTATACGCCATACACCCCTGTTCCGATTTTCGCTTCGAATTGAATTTGTTAACGAAATTGATTTTCACACTGATTATAAGACTGTGTTGTCAATTTTTGACAAATAATTCTCTGAAATTCCTTACTGACCAGCAAAATCGAAATGAATGAAAAACGAAATGAAATTAAGAACACTGCTGCTCTAAAAACTAATGTATTGCTTTCGTAAACGAAAATCAGAACAGGGGTGATAGTGTACGTTTATATAAAAAGTTAACAAGCAGTTTTCATGTACCAACCAGCACGAATAAAATCAATTGCGCTTGAAAACAGAACTTCAAGCAAGAAGCTTTTTAGTGGTTGTATCCTCCAGGGTTTTCAAACTACAAAGAATAAACAGATTACATACGATTTAGTTTTAAATAAGTGTGCTCGAGAACATTTAGAGAATGCAAATTGGACTTTTAAATAGTTGTTAAACATCTGAGTTTTATCCTTTGTGAAGTTTGTTAGTTGTCTTACTAATTTCGAGTACCTTATAAATACTTAAAAAATAGACTTCAAAACTTTTCTAGGTACACATTCTGAGGATTCTCAATTACGACAAGTATGTTTCCTTTAAGGGCAAAACAATTTCAAGTTGAGATGATAACACAAGAATACCTTAACATAGAATACACCATTTTGGTAGAATTCTGAATTCACTGCATAAATAAATAAATATGTGAAGCATTTCCAAATAATTTATATTTTGTTTTGAGATAATAATTTTGAAGTTATTTTGTTGCCGGAGGTGAATGTAATGTTTCTGGAGAAATATGAAAACACGAGATGTGTGGCATATAAATTGGTTGTTATCATATGTTTTTCTTATGTTAAGAGGCTTGCGGGCTTATTTTGGGGTCGAAAACTGTATTTTAAAGAGAAAAATATAACACAATTAGTGCAAATACAATCCAAACAGAATGCACATGTTCGTACATTATTTTAAGTTCAATGATTATTGAAGATTCTCAGTTTAAACTGAATCCATACTTCGTTTAAATTAAATACTAAACAATATTTTAGAACAAAATGGCATTTCTGAAATCGTATAGTAATAAAAATAGAGTTTCGTGACAGCTCTTGAAGAGCCAAGGCCTAAATGGCTTACTCTCTTCAACAATTCTCCGCGTGCGTGTGAAGAATTGAGGGGACCTACAATTTAACGCCGATTCCGAACGGCAAAGTTGAGAAGCACTTTTTCATGACAGATTTATACTCTTGGTAGTTTTGTCACTTTTTCGCAAGAGGCAGTGCCCGTGAAAAATGAAATAACAACTATGGGCACTAGTAAGACTCGAACCCACGACGTTCTGCTTAGCAGCCGACGCACCTAACCACTGAGCTACGGACACTACTCAAATCGTATAGTATTAGATAAAAGTCGATGCGGCAATTCTGTCTATCTTTGCTTCCGTAATCATCTTTAGAGACCTAATCCTTAAACTTACTTACTTACTTATCCGGCTCACAATCCATGAAGAATTTCAGCCTGAGATACTAAAGTCTTCCATCGTGAAAGGTCCCTCGCATGTACTCTCAAGTCGCCGAAAAAAAAGTGCTCTCCACAGTCACATATTCCTTGTACCGTAGGTTCAGTCTTCCTTGTTGTTCCGAACCTGGGGGCTGGGGTGAGAAGACTTTCTTGGCTCATTCATTCACTCGATGTAGCCGAGCCAATGTAGTCGTCTTTTCTTGGCCTTCTGGACTACATCCAAATCTTGGTACAGCTCGTACAGTTCTCGGTCGAACCTTCTTCTCCATTCGCCATCGTCGCATACGGGACCGAAAATCCGACGAAGAATTTTTCTTTCGAAAGGGCCCAGTATCAATTCCCCTCTTTTACTTATCGTCCAGCACTCGGCGCCGTAGAGTAGAACTGGTAAAATTAAAGTTTTATATAGCAGACACTTTTTCTTTCGAGTGAGGAGTTTTGAACCCAGTTGTTTTGCCAAACCGAAGCAGCAGGGGTGTGGGATTGATGTGGACTCCTTAACTATTTCGAAATTGCTGCTACCAACAGTGACGTTTTGTCCTAGGCGTTGGAGATGTTCCTTTGTTTGTTGGTAGCATGTACTTTGTTTTGTCCTCATTCACTTCAAGACCAACGAGTTTTGCCTGTTCTTCAATCGCTATGAAGGCACAGCTCTCCTGGATCGACCACAGATGATGTCTATGTCGTCCGCATAGCCTAGGAGCTGGGTGGACTTGTTGAGGATAGTGTTTTCCGTGGTTACACTTGCCTTGCGCACTAGCTGCTATAGGACTTTGTTAATGAAGTCACATGACAGCGCATCTCCTTGTCTTAACCCTGCGCATGTTTGGAATGACTCGGAGGAGCCGTTACCCCGAATTCAGACATCGCCATCATAAGCTCTTGGCGGTGGATGCGGGTTTAAAGTCGATGAAATCCTTAATCCTTAAACAGTTGTCGTTTAACTTGGATGATTCTTATAGAATACTTTTTTGTTTTGTGAACAATTGAAATAAAAGATATTACTAGCTGACCCAGCACACTTCGTACTTTTTCAATTCCAAACCATAAAAAAATAACAAACAAAAATTTGTCGAAAAAAAAAATTGTTGGGATGAACCACCCTTAACACTTAGGATTGTAAAAATTAGTTATAAACCTTTGCTAATACCTATTGAATATACATATGAAATTTCATCAAAATCGGTCCAGCCGATTCGGAGGAGTATAACACTAAAACTGTGACATAAATATTTTATATATTAAGCCTCTTGCTATTGTTAAATAAAATCAGTAAACATGTGTTTGTGTTTAGCATATCTTGTATTCTTGATGTTCTGCATTTAGATTTTGATCAAAAAAGGTGAAAAGTGAGTCTCAGTCTGGCCTCGTCAGGGTGAATGAAGGCAAATTAACGCGTCAATAAATTTTAAAGTGTTGACATTGACAGTTCGCACATGGCAAATGCATCGGCTCGGACAAACATTAATAAAGCAGAGAGAAAGACAGACAGACATATAAAAAGAAAGCACAAATGATACAACCTACGTGGTTCGGTTCGAGTAGGCGACATTTTATTTTTATTTTCATAAAAATGGCTTCCTTCAATTTTGAAAATAAATCTTTGAATTGTTCTTTAGAACTGTTGATGAAATTTTATGAAAATTTCTCGGAAACTAATGAACCGTAAATTTTCATTCAAAATTATATTATTTTTTTCTGTTAAGTTAAGTTAAGTTACATAAGTTAAGATACCTACCACGATAACGTTTCAACATTTGTGTAAAAAGTAAAATAATTGGTTTCTTATAAACATATTTTGAACAATTTTCAACTACAAAATTAATACAAGAAAAAAAAACAGTTCAATTGATTGCAAAAAATATATTTTTTGTTTTATTTAATGCCAGTTTAATGTTAGCTTTTTGGTATATCAAATATTTAATTTGTTTTTGTTTTTTTTTTATTTGTTGTCAAAATCCAGTTAATATATTTAAACACATTTTTTAAGCGCAGGTTGTTCGTTTGAAATTTAAATAATGAGTTACTATCATTTTTTGAAATTAAATCAAAAGTGCATTCTTGTATTTAATAATTTATATTTGTAATTGTTAGAATCGCTAGAAAGGCGGTGTTAACTGAGTGCATTGATGCATTTGATATTTTATAATACTTAGAAATTATTTATAAAAAAACGAGCACTTAAATTGATTGACAAAAATGTCGAATATAACTTAATGTTGAATATTATATCTGTTTTTTTTTTCCCAATATTAAAATATAAAATATGTTGGTTGTGTCATTCAAATGATTTTTTTCGAAGAAAAAAAAAATTAATCCAGGAATTCAGAGAGCAATGCATTCGAAGAAAAACGGTAAGGATAATAATTTTATAGCAAAAAATAAAATTGAAATAAGGAAAATTATTTTTCTAAAAAACTGTATACCAACGTCATTGCAGAAATTCGCACGAATTTTAAACTATAAGTTTTTATTTTTATTAAGTGCCCGTGGTGTAGTGGTTATGTGCATTGGCTGTTTCGCAGAACTAGTGGGTTCAAAGTCTTTACCTTATCTTTCACCGGTAACCTCCCTCAATTCTTCACAAGAGCTTTGGTTCTTTCAGAGCTGTAGCGCAACTCTATTTATTTATTTATTTTAACAATCGAGTGTCCTCCATGTAGCACGAACAATCTACATCTGACTGATTTCCCAATTTGCGAATTCTATAACCAAAAATTGAGCTACCCACATTTCTTCTACTTTAAGGGAGCAACAGCTAATCGAAGAGTATTAAGATCACATGATCTTGCGACACATTTCCATGCATTAAACTCAATAAAGAAAATTAATCGGAGGACATATTAAGTATTCAATTACACAATTTTTTGTTGTTGTTCTCGTTACATGAAAACAACAGAGAAAAAAAAACTCGTTAACATCATGGTAATTCCCTAACATGCCTTGTATCTATTTCTATCCTAAATGTATACAAGTATGAGTGTGTAACGATATTAAGTCCCATTAGAGTTAATTTATGCATCATAAACTGAAAATAAGGAGCCATGTCCTCCGGCTCTTGGCTCTTGGCTCTAGGCTCTCGGGCTATAATAATGCTCGTTGTATGGTTTTTGTGTTTTCGTCGATATCTCATTTTTGTTGCTGTTGTCGGCTTGTAGTGGTTTTTTTTTTTCTTGTAACAAAAGGACTCAAAAATAAATCTTTCCGCAGGACTTTTATCGTCAAAATCAAAATAATTTCGTAGTATGCGTGGGATAGAAATTTCTAATGATGAACAAAAAAAAAAAAACATCCTTCCGAGTATGTCTAAAAATAGAAAAGGCCCCCATCCCCTGTTGATGCCAAATCAGCCTGTCATCTGAATAATTCGCTTAGAGACAACTTTTGCGAAAAATAAAAACCAAAAAGTCGCGTCGTCGTCCAATGTTTCGTTCTTTGCTGTTGCTGTTGCTGTCGTGTCGTCTTCGTCATGTCATTGTTAGAGAATTTATCTCTTAGCATTTATTATTGTATCTAGGGAAAAATTTATTAGAAGAGCGGTTATTTGTTGGCATCATCATCGTGTCGAATCACCGCGTCAAGCTTAGTGTTGATGGATGCTGTAAGCGGATTTTATCTTAAATCCTTAAATATCATGTTGTATGATGTAATTTAGGCAACATCAAATATATGCATACGTTTTATTTGTGTGTACGTAATTTACGCGCTATACTAACGAGTACTCTTAAAGTTCGCCTGATAGGAAATTACGTACATGCATTGTCTCCGAACGCCGCCGCCCGCATACAAGTCGAGTAGATGGTAATTCTGTTATGTAAGTGTTGTAGAGTTATTTATGACATTTTCACTGTGTCCTGAATACTTTCCTACTTTCCTGTGCATGTATGTAATTCTTTGTTCTTTCTGTGTAATTTATTCACAACAGCCGCAACGTTATGATATTCTAACACCATCCATGAAGGAACAGGGTGGCCCAGGCTTTTCTTCACACCATCGTAAGCCTGATATGTAGACTTAAAATATTATGAACTAAAGCTAAAACGTGAAAATAAATACGCACTTTTATTGTATCAAGATCTAAGCGATTTTCGCAAATGTTCCTCTATAGGCTATATGACTTACATGACTAGTGTGTAGTGTGAAGGTCTTGGAACGGAAAGTTGTTTAGGCCCTTATAAACCTTGCATAGTGTCTGTGGTCCTTAATTGTTTATGAAATCATGAAAATTTAAATTGACTGATCAGATCATGACATATCATCAAAAGTATTAACTAAGCCCTTCATAACGAAAAAAACCTTTACTTTTGTCAAAAAACTGAAATCCTAGCTTAGGCTGTATTTTTTGTAGTTTTCTACCGATTTTTGTTCGCAACATAAAGGTAAAAAGGTACTGTGTTTCAAATATGGAGTGCAAGTCAAAGAAATGAACTTGAGATTTAAACGAAAATTTAAACTTGTATCCGTCTTAGCGTTAACAATATCAACCTTATAGTGGAATGTCTTCAAACATGGCTTAAATCACAAAATTATTAATAACGCATATCGTAACGAAGAGCTTCAGTGATAGTAACCCATAAGAAAACGACACAGAAACAAAAACGCAGAAATAAAATAAAGGGTTTTTTAATAGGGACGCTACAAAAGTTTTCTTAAATAAATCAAAAACGGTTTTGGATATCAATGAAATTCTTTATTCCTGTGTCATTATGTATGGAACTCGATTTCTTTTGCAAGGCCACCACGGGCACGCTTGCAGAAGTCCAGACGCTGAACCCAATTTTCGACGGTTTTCAAGCATAAATCGGCCGATACTGCTGCAATTTCACGTTCGATATTCCTACGAAGTTCATCAATCGTCACTGGCTTGTTGGCATAAACCATAGATTTGACGTAGCCCCACAGGAAATATTCTAACGGCGTTACATCGCATGAACGAGGCGGCTAATTCACATGTACATTTCTGGAGATAATGCGCTCATCGAACTTCGTTCTCAATAATTCGATTGTTTGGCCCGCTGTGTGACATGTGGCACCGTCCTGTTGAAACCACATATCGTCCAAGTCCATATCATCCAATTCATTCCAAAAATATCCGGTTAGCATTGAGCGGTAGGGATTCTCATTCACAGTAACGTGCCGATCTTGATCATCACGAAAGAAGTACGGCCCAATGACACCACCAGCATGTAAACCGCACCAAACAGTGATTTTTTCGGGATGTAATCGTGCCTCGTGAAGCACATGTGGAATGCTGACTGACCAATAACGCACATTTTACTTATTGACGAAGCCATCCAGCCAGAAATGAGCCTCATCGCTGAAGATGATTTTTCGATGAAAATCCGGATCATTTTCAAGTTGTTGCTCAGCCGAATTCACGCACATACGACGCTTCTGGTGATCAAGCGGCTTCAGTTCTTGCGTTAATTTGATCTTGTTAAGATGTAGGCCAAGATCTTTTCGCAAAATTCGCCACAACGACGTCACAGAGATGCTCAACGCTTGAGAACGACGTGTGAGAGACTGATTTGGGTCTTCCGCAATTGATGCGCTGGCGGCAGCAATATTCTCGAGACTAAGGGCACTTCTTTGTCTCACTGGCACGGGAACATTTTGTACTGAGCCTGTGGATTCAAATTTTTCCCCTAGACGCTCAATCGTTGATCTGGCAGGACGATTACGACGACCATAAATTGTACGTAGCGCTCTTAAAGTGTTCACCACTGACTCCGAATTTCGGTAGTAAATTTTAATTATTTCGACCTGTTGTTGGATCGTATACCTTTCCATGATGAAATGGTAAACCTTACTCAAGAGAAATGTCAAGAGAGCGGGAAAAAATATGGCGTCGTTTGCTGTTCCTATTGATCTACTTTTGTAGCGTCCCTATTGAAAAACCCTTTACAAAACCGGTGCATCTCGAAACACGAAAATCAAATGACCGCATGCAAAAAAACCGAAAATTTTTTCCTTACGTCGATTATGTGCAGCTGTATTTCACCAATGGCTTCACGAATATTGTCCTTTAAAGCGTCAATTATCTCTGGATTGTCGGCGTAACACTTATCTTTTACGGCACCCCACATATAATAGCCCAACGACTATTATTTGCGGCTGCTAAATGCGATCTTCAAAAACGCACGCAGCGTCGCCGTCCTGTTGAAGCCAAATGTGGCCAATATCCTCCTCTTCAATTTTTGTGACCAAACATTTATTCAACATGGACCGATAACGATCGCAATTGACTGTAACGGCCACTCCTTCCTCATTTTCCAAGAAAAATGGACCAATTATGCCTCTGGACCAAAATCCGCACCAAACAGTGATTCGTTTTGGGAGTAGCGGCTTTCCAATATATGCGTTCGGGTTTTCTGTACCCCAAATGCTACAATTTTGCTTGTTTACATACCCGCCAAGATCGAAATGAGCTTCATCTAAAAAGATGATTTTTTTTTGGCAAAATTAGCATCTTCTCTAAGTCTTAGCGAAAACGCATTGGATGGTCAGTTGGCTCCAGCTGCTTAATAATCTTTGGCTTTAACTGTTTTATCATTTTAATGTCATGTACATTTTATAAAAATTTCAAATCAGTTGAATCTCATAAACCGGTAAAATTGTGTTTTCACTATCAACTACAACGAATTTACTGAAGTGACTTTAAATATTAGAGGCTGAAGGTACTTATTCAAAATTCGTGTAGAAGTACTCATATTTGTGATTTACAAAAGCTACTAGAGATATGCATAAATATCGACCAACTCTTCTTGGTGGTTTTTTGTTTCAAAAGTTGTAAAAAGATCTGTCATTCTGTATTTATTATTAATCCTTCTAATGCCAAAGAATGATGAAAATAAAAATAAAGATGCCAATCCTATAAGTAATGAAAAATAAAAACTGATTGCTGCACCCTGTACTTCGTTTTATTTGTCCTCCGCTCCTTTTATTTATTTTGTTATCTATACTGTCCTGGTTTTACTGCCTGATGCATTGCTCTGTTCAACTCATAGACACATAGTAATAGGCGCGTACGTTTGAAAACTTTAATAAATTAGTTTCAAACAAAACTAACGAGAAAATATTGTAATTATAGCCTTTCGAGAGAATGTAAACGATTATTCTAGGATAGAAATAGGATACTGAAAAATTCATTAGACGAAGAGTGTAGTTGGCAATTAAAAATGAGTCCCTGGTCTCTAGAGGTTTTCCTGAACTAGAAACAAACTCTATCCGTGTCGCTCTGAAGTATCCTTGTGTTATATAGTTCTTTTTCTCCCGGAAGGCATGTGGTATTCCTAAACCGGACAAAGTTGTCGTGTGTTAGGTTTATATTAAAGTTTTTTTTTGTCATGCTAGAAGCATTTTATTTTCTAGTCGAGTTGAAAGAATTCGATTCCTTGGAAGTGGCCAGTGCTTTTCGATCAAGGATTCGGTTACATTATATTGAAGAGGATATTTGTCTGGCTATTGAAGAGCCAATGAAACTTTTTTTTCTGTTCTTTTTTAATATCCATTCTTGAGCTCCATTTATTTTATATTTATTATTGATATGGTGCGTTGCTTTTATTTGAGTGCAGGAAGAGGAGGAGGGAGATTATTATCGGTACATCGGATATTGGAAACGGATGAAATTGCTACACGATACTTTCATGATATACAATGTTTCATATTTATAAGGGGCCTTTACACAGAATTTATTGATTAGCATAATAATCTGTGAGCGATCGTTATTCGTGTGCCATATAGGGGAACAAGGACGAATCTGGAATACGCATAAATTCGTGATTTTTTTCGGCCGAAAATTTCTGTTTTTTTTCAACTGAATAAACAGGGTTTTGGATATGTGTCCATTAAATTTTATGACTTCAATGAAATTGTTTGGTTTATTATGGTTGGAATAAGGGTGTGTGAAAACAAGTATGAAGGTCCTTTTATTTGCAATAAGAGGATGCCATAATAACAGTATGACGTCAATGTACATTATCAATACTAACGAATAATTTTAACTAAATGCAATTTTTTTATTTTTTTCAAATTAAATGTTTCTAAATTGTTCATTATTCTTTCTATCTAGTAAATGCCTTGTCAATCTGTGTCCTTGTACATGATTCTTATTCGTTTTTGTAAGAACTCCATAAAAACATATTCGAAACGAAAGATTGTTAAACCCTGCCATAAAGGAAATCCAAGTGGGACATGTGTTCAAAACCAAACTCGTTTTCTATTTATGCACCTTTCAAAGAAAGGAATGAATATGAGTTTTAAAATTTTTTGAATGGACTTTAAAATCAAAAGGTTCTTAAAAAAATAATCCACACCACACATCAGCCTTCATGAGCATTTGAATAAAAATTCAATTTACCTGAAAATGTTTTACCTCTGTATATTTGGTTTGACTTTTCCCTCCTATTCACATTCCCTTGATATCGTTTTTCGTCCAATTAAACTTTGCAGTTAATCAAAATGTGAGACCCGACTTGACTTTACCATATCGTGCCGATATTTTTCATAATTTTTTTACTTGGATATAGAGCTTTTAAAAGTCATTTAAAAAAGAAAGAAAGCCTGGGAGATGTTTCAAAGGAACCGGAAGCCATTGGGGAACTTCCTTGAATTCAAAGATTATATGATTATGGTCGATTGTTAAGGACTTTAGCTCCTTAAACAGTTTATTTGATTTTTGTCTGCCTTTGTATAGTTTCTATTATAAGAAATTTTCCAACTTAGATTAAGAAAACAACAAAAAAACATTAAGCTCAATTGGATTAAGGATAACAAAGAAACCATACAGAATTTGTATTTTCAATTTCCTTGTATTTTATTAACTCTGAGAAAAATGTACCTGTGTGGAGTAGGTACCTTATATTATTGAAGACAAATTGAATATTTTTTTTTTTCGATGAAAGGAAGTACCTTATCGGTTTGGCTTCCTGTTGATATTATTTTGCCAATTCAAATATAATGAATTGTAGAAAAAGAATAAGCTATAAGTACCCTCAAAAAAATTGATATACGTAGGTATATTTATATTTGGGATTTAATCTTTAGTTTACAAGAAACTTGAAATAGCATATTAAAGGTCTCAAAGCTTGGAAATGGAGTCTTTTTGGGAAATTCAAACAAAGAACCCAAAAGACTTTTTCCAAGCTGGCAGAAAAAGACTCCTATTTGAGGCACACAATTCTTGCCTACCAATAATGTAACCTTTTAGCGCAACCATAAGCAAATATAACCTTTGAGACCAGGATACATAAACAGATCATCGAAAGTTTTAAGCTTCCTTAACCCATTTTAATTATGCAGCACCATTATTCATTTTTAATATTTGATGGGGTTAAAATGGATATACATTTGGGTTAGACTAAACAAAAACTTTTTCAATTGATTCGCTAAAGTTTTTGTGAGACCCATATACAGTATTCCACAAAAGTCATGGTACACCTATCAAAAAGTGAAAAAAATATCTCAGAATATTTTTTATGTGATTGGAAGTTGCCTTTTTAGTATTTATCTGGATAATCTCTCAGTTCTTATCGCACTTATAAATGGATCTGCCAAGTGATTGTTTTTTGTTTTATCCCGAGAAGTAAGCTTTGATGGACGGTGAATACGCGACTTGTATTCGACTTGTGTTCGTTTTTAAAGCGCTTAATTACGTTTTGAATGGTGCAACGGATGCTCGAAATAATATATCACATTTTAGACAAAATTTTGTTTTGAGTTTTATGAAGATCAATGATCAAGCGCCTTTCTTCCATTTTTCCATTTCAAAGCCAATGCACCTAAAGTTCCTCGATTTGAACACATTGGAACTACGATCAACTTATGTAGATATCGAATTGAATGAAAATCACTGTCTCACTATCACACTATGGACATTTATTAATAACAATTTAAAGCCACATCTCTTTTTGAATTAATTTCCGTCCTAAAAAGAGAGTATTGTTTTGGGAAGACAAGACATACATTCACAGTTTTTATATACAATTAAATATAACACAAACTTATTGTTTAATGTTCGAGCCAATTTTAAACTACTATTTTTTATAAAAAAGAAAAATACATGCGATGTGCCCTCCCAATGAGCAATCTGAAGCTCACTGATTTCACAAAGAGCAATTGTTTATATGGAATTATTTTGCATCGTTCTCCATGATTCTCAGCATTTCGTGTCTCCTAAAATTTCTGTTCTTCATTGAGTTACAGTTTTTTGGAGTATTATTTTATTTCAATTTTTGTTTGTGTTTGTTGTTAAAATTTAAGTTTAAGTATACAAAAAAAATTTGAAGGCAGACGTAATGTACATGATGTTCGGGAAAATGTTTGGGATTTTATTGTAGGTAAGAAAATTACTAGAAAATACAGCTAAAACAACAATTGGAAGACGTATGTCACAAAGACTTCAGGAAGATTTGAAGTTCGTGCGAATTTCGGACTATTACTTTGTATATTATTTAGTTGCATATAAGCAAATTAATTTAAGGTTTATATTGAAAAATTCGCACGAATTTAGCACTTTAAACCTTGATTTAATTTGTTTACAAAAAAAAGGACGCAATCGAGCGTCGAACATGAATCCGTCTGGAACTGATTGATATGCTTGTATAGAATTATTTGAACGAAGAATTATAATACTTCGGTCTCCATTGTTCTCAGCATTTGGTGTCTGGTGTCTCCTAAAATGTCTGTCGAAAAAGGTAAAAGGTATCTCCTTAATTCTTATAACTTAGAAAGGAAGAAGATTGTCATGAAAAAGAGAAGGATTTTTTGAAGTCAAATGACATTTGGACAAAGAGGGTTAAAGTAATTTCCGGTCATATCGATTGTGGTCTTTTAGTCAGATTTCGGTTTTCGATCTTTTGAACCCAGTACTAACTACTACTTTGAACCCAACACAAAACAAAAACCATTTGAAATAAAAAAAAAATGCACCTTAAATTCCATGCAAATAATTGATTTGTGGTCTTGAAATTTTTAGTGAGTTTGCCATCAAGAACTTTTATTTTTCTATTTGATAAACCTTTTTAGGACAAAAAAACACCACACAAAAAATCAAGTTTTTGATCTGTGTTTGATTTGTTCAGTTTTACCACTCTTTCTAGATTTTTTTTCGCAAGACTTATCTTTGAATACAACTTTATTGTATTAATATCTGTTGGGCCATTTGTGAGCCCATACCAGATATACAAAAAACAGACAAACATATGTCCATTTGTATATACAATATAAATATATAGAGGTTTTTGGTAAATAAGTAAATCAAATATTTCTGTTAATAGTATAGATATGACTTCAGTTCAACTTTTTTTGTTTCATGTTTTTCCAAAATAGTTTATCGTAGTGTCCGTAGCTTAGTGCTTTGGTGAGTATTGGCTGCTAAGCACTTCCTCTTACGAAGAACTGACAAAACTTCCAAGAGTATCATCTGTCATGAAAAAGTGCTTCCCAACTTTGCTGTTTGGAATCGGCGTTAAATTGAAGGTCCCTTCAATTCTTCACACGCACCCAGATAATTGTTGATGAGAGTAAGTCACTTAGGCCTTGGCTCTTTAAGAGTTGTCGCGCCACTCTATTTATTCTAATATTGAAGCTATTGCCAATATGTTCGAAGACCAATGTCCTTACGACATAGGGTTACTTCCTGATAGTTACAATGATTGGGAAAGACATAGCATTCGCCAAGATAGTTTAAAAAACCAATCTCTGTACTTAACAGTACGTCAGAAGTTCAGCACCATGTCAAACTTATGAGCATTTTTAGAAGTGTGATGGATTGGATTGAATTCTGGAATTTTTTTGTAGCACTCATACGCACTCATAAATTGAGAATAAGCTTATCACCAAGTAAACTGAATTAAACAAAAGTTCCTTGAACAATAGAAAATAGTCAATATTATACAATCTCTTTGAGCAGTCTCATCATGGATTTCATTTCGATCCAAAACAAACACTAACCCTCCTCCGCCTAGCAATCAAAACAATGAAATTGTGACACTTTCATCTACCAACGCATCAATCATATTCCCTATTTGTCATTTTCGAAATAGCAGCTAGTCCTTGATCCGATATCAGATTTAAACAAATTTATTATCTGCATTTGGTTAAGAAAGCACGTAATGGTGCGTCGCGTCGTCGGTTGCTTCATTCGTTGTGGGGCCATAAATCTATATAATATTGGCATTGCTAAGCTCACTTCAAAAACATCGCATCCTAAATGTCCTCCTTCTTCACATCCACCCACAAAACCCAGGGCAAAGATGAAATCCTTAATTCGAGTTAAGATCATTTGCTGGTCATTAAAATCCGCATTATTATGCGAGTCATTTTCGTTCTTTAGAAAGTCCTTGTGCGAATACTGATAAATCATATTTGACTCTTCTCCGCCCAAACAACTCCAGAGAATAATAATGAATGAGTTTTCTTTCATTGGAAGTGTTATTTTTTTTCTTTTATTTAGTCAATTTGATCAAGTTAAAGATTTTCATGAAACATTTCTGGAGGAGTTGAACTATTTATGAGTCAATTAGCATGCCTCGGTTTTCTTTCATGCGAATGTAAAATGTTAAGCAAGCAGCACAGGGAAAGTTTAATTGTGAGTTAAAAATTATTCTGAAAATTATGCATCTTGAACAATTGAATTAATTTCAACTTACGCCATCGGGTATGAATTTCGTTTGTGCTTGTGGGGAACAGAATTCTTGAAGCACATCCTGCAGCTTTCGGGTTGAGTCTGTAATGAGAAATAAAGTTATAAATATCCGTCATCCATAGTTAAATATAAAATTATTAGGTGAGAATGTATATGTGTATAAGGATCCCATGGCAATAAATTACAAGCTAACCGGTGGTTGTATTGTCCATTGCAGCGGAAATAATTAGCTAATGGATGAATGAATCCCAACTGGATACAAGGCAACCCATGTGAATGATGTGTCTACCAGAGGTTGTATGGCCTTGGTTTAAACATAAGTTGAAGCTTAAGGACATATTTCTGATGTTGACTTTAAATTAAGAATTTCATAAAACTCTAGGTTAAGCGTGAAAAGACTAAAGAAAAGGCATTTTTTCGGACGGAAGTAACGTTTTCACTGAAATTACAGGAACAATACAAAATCATTAATCATAAGAACTACATATCTCAAACCCGGCCACTGTAACTGAAGACAAAAGAAAAACATGCAAACATCCTTAACACGAACAAGGAACACTCAACTCCCTCAAGACGGTCAATTAAACAGCGTTCTTATTATAGTTTACTTTATAGCAACAAAGAATGGAAAAATATCCTCTGGAGAACATGGCGCTATAATTTATTGCATAATTATTGCACAAACGTGTTTAACCTCGCTTCTGTAGTGTGCCATGATATCCCTTTATCGATTGAAAAAATGTACGATAGTTGTGTTGTCCTTTGTAGTATTAATTATGAGTGTACTAAGAGTCATGAATGGAGGGGCATTGTCTCGTGCAGCAAGGACAAAGAAATGGATCGAAGAAATATTACGACATTGGCATTGAAAAAATATATTATGGATATCATCAGTGAACAAACACGATGGAAATTTAAGAAGGAAAAGAACTGGACTGAAAGGATAAAGGATTAAAAATAAACCATCCATGCAATATTTTACATTGCTGCTAGCAAAAGTGTCTAGGGATATAATTAGGAACGTGTGAATTTGGTAGCTATAGATGGTGCAATTAAGTGATATCGATCAATGCAGAGTCAACAAGTATTGTATCGATTTTGTTGCTATTTTTATTAATTGCTTTATCGAGGAGCAGGAGACGTGAACTTTTGTCTGTTGATTGAAATATTTTCTAGTTTGGAGACGAACATAAAATTTATAGTTTTTGATGCTAATAATATTTCCATTCAGTTTTAGTCTGCAAGAAATATATGTAAAAGACCTTAACATTGAAGAACGGGTGAGGAAGGCGTGCGTCCCTTCTACGCCTGCAACAAAACCTTCGGCAAAAAGTGGTGCCTCCAGTCAAAAATGATAAAATGGGCAAACACAGAGGTTGTAAGACCGATACACCTCAAAGAAGTTTAGAGTCTTGCTCCCGTCAAGAATCGGTTGGGAGAAAGGCGATGTGACGAAAGACTTCAACACAACTATCTTCACGGATGGTTCGAAGATGGAATGCGGTGTTGGTGCAGGTGTCTTCTGTCAATCTCTTAAGATTTCAAAATCGTAAAGACTTCCTTATTTTGCCAGTTTATTCCAGCAAATTTGTTAGCGATAATTGAAGCTTGTATAGCCTTTACTTCTGACTACTTACAGCAACACTGACCAAACAGCGGTAAAACTGGAGCGAGAAGGGCTCCCATCGCTCATTCTCTCCTCAAACATACATGCCGTATTACGGTACAGAAGGACCACAGCGGATATCACAAATCTATTGATATCCTTTGCAAGTAAGAACAATTTTGACGTAGTCGTAGGGTGCGACTCCAACTCACATCATGTGCAGTGGGGAAGTACCGATACTAACACTAGGGGCGAGTCCCTTTTTGAGTATATTATTGAGAATAACCTTCTTGTAGCTAACAGAGGTAACACTCCCACCTTTGTTACGAAAAACCGTAAGGAGGTACTCGATATCACCTTAACAAGCAATTCAAACACTTGTCAGGTAGAACAGTGGAAAGTATTAGATGACGTTCTTCGCAGACCATCTCAATTGAATTCTGTGAATTGATCGGATACACAAGCCATTTAGAAATAACAACGTACCAATTGGTATGTCTTCAACAATGAAATAATTAGAATATAGGTCAGTTAGTGCTGATACTAATCTTAGCATAGATAGTTTAGATGAACTTACTACAGAATTCACGGGAATTCTACAGAATGCCTTTGACAAAAGCTGTCCTCTCATTACAACGGCGAAGAAAAATAATAAACCGCCCTGGTGGACTGCTGAGCTCAGCATTATTAGACTAGGAAACTTTTCAATCGGGCTAAACGCACCGGAGCAGAAAGTGATTGGGAAGGCTACAAAACTAGTCAAGAAAATTAAATCAGAAACTCAAAGGGCGAAACGCAGCTCATGGAGAAACTTCTGTAGTAGCATTGAATGTACAAACCATTCAGCGAGACTAAGGAAGATCCTCTCCAAAGCTAATAACCTACTCCTTAAAAGGACCTGATAACCAATGGACAGAATCCTGTCAGGAAAGTCTAAAACTCCTGGTTCGGACACACTTCCCAGGATGTAACGCAGACCTAGATAACGAGTCAACAAACATCACATACTCGGCTCTTGAAATACTCCCATACTCCCGAGTACATATATTCTCCAATAAGTGAACGTGCTGACCTACACATTTTAGCGGTGCCTCTGAGAGTTTCTTGTCAATTTTATTGGCATGAACCTGCGATCGTAGGCAGCTTTAATCTAATGGTCGTACCCTCAAGTATAGAGAATCCTTCTTTAAGCCGTACTACGCGAATGTGAACTCTCTTCACGCTCTGTCTTTCCAAATCATTGCAATGTTCAGAATTTAAGACCAATGTTCACCGGCACCTCCTCTCCAACCCCTTTCCTCTTTCTTAAAGCACTCACTGTGTCTCTGGCATAATAAGGCATAAAAAACCCCTTGAGTGTGTGCTAAATTAATAAAAAAAAAAAAAAAAAAAAAAAAAAAAAAAAAATGTAGACCAGGGACGCCCGAAGCCTGAGGTGCGGAACTAGGTTATGGTGGCGTTGACTAACGATCGGGATATATGGATGAACTTGGTGAAGGAGGACCGGATCCAAGAACACAGAAAGTTCATCGGCGATGACGACAATGATGATGACGATGAAGATGAGAAAGATTAAATATGCTTGAAATTCTTTGCTTAATCTCCGGTTCCAGTAGAAATAAACTCATACAGAAGGTAAGGACTCCAATATTAGATAGCTTTCGTACTGAAGGTTAATTCAATCAACATGATATTTATTTTGGTAAAGAAACGCGAATGATATTCTTATTTGTTATGTCGAATTCTATTTCGACCTGCCAAAATCAGCCATTCCCGAGCTCAAGCAGATTTGAATTCCACGAAAAGCTGTTGTAAGAAAAGGTTTCTTCGAATTCTCGTTATTGATTTGCTTATTTCCTCTACAATCACTTTTCGTACTGTCAATCCAACTACTTTTCAGGTTCTTTAGATTTTTTTTTTGATTTCCAAAAACAGCTGATATTCAGCGGAAATTCAAATAAAATATTTCAAACACTTAAAATCCAATTTACAATCTTCACCTTCCATCAATATTGACATTAAACCTACTTTACCTTTGTCAAGGATAAACAAAAATTCTAAAAGGAACGTTTAATTGCTTTTAACCCGTCAAAGCCAGATGCTGCTTCTAGTCTACCTAAATTTGTATTTGAATGAAAAACTGTGAGAATCTATAAAATCGCAAAAACAAAAACAGCATTTTATTATTGCGATTGCCAAGCAATCACTTGAAAGAGCAGAAATGATTCATGCAAAAGTTGATATTTAAACGACGACGGCGAACGATGTGAAATGCCATCGACGTCAAAATTAAGTATTTTTTTCCTTTCAATGCTATTCAAGTGTGTGTGTAAGATTTTTTTTTGTTCTTACATAAAATAAACACAAATTTGGCCCAGTTTCGAAAAGCGGAAGCAATTTTAAATTGAACGTATATATTCCATCAGATACCAAAAGAGACGCCAAAATGTTCGTTGATTTTTACTGTTTTCTGCATTGAACGAACATACCTACTCACAGTCATACAAAAACAAAAATGTAAATATTTAAGGCTATATAGGAAGAAAAAAAGAAAACTCACATGACGCAAGCTCCTGTAGGTGCTGGAATTCACTTGGTGACAATTTTTCCCATTTTTGTGAGGTCATCGTACCTGAAGAAAGAAAATGCAAGAAAAAAACGCATGAATTAAATTTGCATCGTATCGAGATATTCAAAGGACAAAGGAGTAATATGAATGCTAAAGAGACTCGATTTTCTCTCTATATTGGGCAACGCAGCAGGATTTTGAATAAAATATCTCGTTGGAAATGTATTTATTGGAGATCGATTGAATGGTGTATCGATAAGCCAATATCAATGTTATCGATTTTAGGGATGAACACAATGAAATTGTAAAAAGTTCATGACCCTCAATTATTTCAAGTAAATTCAGATGTAATAAAAATTAATACATTTTCACATAAAATTACAACAAACAAGTGAAAGGTGCAATACTATTTAGTATTGTTGGATTCACAAAACAAATTAAAACCATTCTCATTCCAGAGTTTACACAACTTAGCAATTTTTCATTTTCATGTAATCCTCTGACGTTAATGGATTTGTGTCGAAAATGAAAAAGAAATAAAAAAGTATTAAAACTGACCTTCAAATGCGATAATTTTATCTACCGAAATACTGTTACTAAATGGATAAAAGTTTATTTTTAGAATTGTTGGAAGAACTTTGCTTGTATTTGTGGTTTTGTTTGTTGTTTGGTTTGATGGATATGGGATATGACAGATTCGATGAATGATAATACATCAAAGCAAAATTTGTTTAATATTTTGTTTGGTTTTAATTTTGGATAGATGTGTGGCTATTTTAATGGACTAGTTTTGTGTATAAGCAAGTTTTTTTCGAACTCATGTTGCAAAACATAAAAATGTTGATGAAATATTATGTATTCTGTGCTCCACTTGAGTTACTGTCTAACTCTACCGTGCAGTGCTTTGTATTTGGATTGGAAGACTTTTCCATTCGGTTTTGATGGCTCACAGAGTTGGTCCGATAAATATTAAACCTACACGATAAAAACAACAATTTTTGACAGTTATAGTCTCATTCTGACTCGCTTCACTTGAACCAGATGTGCCAGAATTGTTTCAACCCGTCTACTCTGCGACGTAGGCCTTCGTGTTTTGCAACCTCTTCATCCGTGAGGTGTGACTTTTTAAAATTATGAAATAAGAAGCCTCGTGTAGCCAAATCTTGAACCATCTTTGCCGTGGCGATGGCGGAGGTGTGAGTCCGTGTGTAATCTATACTTTTTTCGGCAAGTTTACCTTGTGAATTGCTGGCCAGGTGTAGGCTATCACCCTTCGGGCGGTGGGACAGAATACACCTTTTTTCAAGGATCTTTCGCTGGCTTTAATACTCTGTTTCGATTATTATAAAACTACGAAAAACCTATTGCACTTAAACATCGGCCTCAAGTACTGCTATGTTGTGGTCTCAGGTAGAAACGTATTGGTTGTATGCTTTACAAAAATGCCAGCTCACAATTTCTTGAACATATTTTAGTTTTGTTTAACAGAATTTTCGATAAAGAAGATATCCCAAATTCTTTCAGGTCTTCATCCATCCCTGCAATTTTTAAAAAGGGTGACCCAATCCTTCCTGAAAACTACAGGGGTATTTCTGTACTTAGTTCACTGCGGAAGCTATTCACTCAAATTCTTTACCTAAGACTAACTAGTTGGGCTGAAAGAAATAACAAAATAAGCTGCTTCCAAGCTGGGTTTCGAGCTAATCTCTCCACAGTGGACAAAATCTTTACTCTCACTAGTGTTGCTAGGCGCTTTATAGAGAACAAAACAAATCTTTATGCATTTTTCGTTGATTTTAAGGCAGCCTTCGATACCATCAACCGAAGCTCATTATTATTTAAACTATCGAGTATCGGTTTATCAACAAAATTTATAAAAATTTATGAGCAACTTCTATCAAATACGACTGCAGTAGTTAAGAATGGCATGAACACGTCAAATCAATTTAGGTCAGAAACAGGTGTCCCACAGGGTTGCATTTTGAGCCCCTTGGTTTTCTCGTTCTTTATCAATGACATTGAAGATAATATACCAGGTGGTGTTGTTTTTGGTGATCTACTTATTAAGTGTTCCTTTATGCGGATGACCTTGTTATTTTAACTGATAATCCTGTAACAATTCAACTCCAAATTAACAAATTGAAACAATATTGTGATTTGTGGGACCTGAAAATAAATACTGAGAAGTCTAAGATCATGATGTTTAGACACCAGAAATGAAGTATATGGCTATATGTAATTAGACGAAATGGAAATTATCCAAAGATATTTCTTCAAGCGTATCTTTAGACTCCCATTTAATACACCCAATAATGCCATACACGTTGAGTCAGGACTACCAACAATTTTTTTAAAGAATCTTAAGGCGAATGCCGGACTGTAATCTAAATTTGCGCTGAAAACATGATGTAGACCAGGGCACCCGAAGCCTTGAGGTGCGGAACTAGGTTATGGGTGGCGTTGACTAACGATCGGGATATATGGATGAACTTGGTGAAGGAGGACCGGATCCAAGAACACAGAAAGTTCATCGGCGATGACGACAATGATGATGACGATGAAGATGAGAAAGATTAAATATGCTTGAAATTCTTTGCTTAATCTCCGGTTCCAGTAGAAATAAACTCATACAGAAGGTAAGGACTCCAATATTAGATAGCTTTCGTACTGAAGGTTAATTCAATCAACATGATATTTATTTTGGTAAAGAAACGCGAATGATATTCTTATTTGTTATGTCGAATTCTATTTCGACCTGCCAAAATCAGCCATTCCCGAGCTCAAGCAGATTTGAATTCCACGAAAAGCTGTTGTAAGAAAAGGTTTCTTCGAATTCTCGTTATTGATTTGCTTATTTCCTCTACAATCACTTTTCGTACTGTCAATCCAACTACTTTTCAGGTTCTTTAGATTTTTTTTTTTGATTTCCAAAAACAGCTGATATTCAGCGGAAATTCAAATAAAATATTTCAAACACTTAAAATCCAATTTACAATCTTCACCTTCCATCAATATTGACATTAAACCTACTTTACCTTTGTCAAGGATAAACAAAAATTCTAAAAGGAACGTTTAATTGCTTTTAACCCGTCAAAGCCAGATGCTGCTTCTAGTCTACCTAAATTTGTATTTGAATGAAAAACTGTGAGAATCTATAAAATCGCAAAAACAAAAACAGCATTTTATTATTGCGATTGCCAAGCAATCACTTGAAAGAGCAGAAATGATTCATGCAAAAGTTGATATTTAAACGACGACGGCGAACGATGTGAAATGCCATCGACGTCAAAATTAAGTATTTTTTTCCTTTCAATGCTATTCAAGTGTGTGTGTAAGATTTTTTTTTGTTCTTACATAAAATAAACACAAATTTGGCCCAGTTTCGAAAAGCGGAAGCAATTTTAAATTGAACGTATATATTCCATCAGATACCAAAAGAGACGCCAAAATGTTCGTTGATTTTTACTGTTTTCTGCATTGAACGAACATACCTACTCACAGTCATACAAAAACAAAATGTAAATATTTAAGGCTATATAGGAAGAAAAAAAGAAAACTCACATGACGCAAGCTCCTGTAGGTGCTGGAATTCACTTGGTGACAATTTTTCCCATTTTTGTGAGGTCATCGTACCTGAAGAAAGAAAATGCAAGAAAAAAACGCATGAATTAAATTTGCATCGTATCGAGATATTCAAAGGACAAAGGAGTAATATGAATGCTAAAGAGACTCGATTTTCTCTCTATATTGGGCAACGCAGCAGGATTTTGAATAAAATATCTCGTTGGAAATGTATTTATTGGAGATCGATTGAATGGTGTATCGATAAGCCAATATCAATGTTATCGATTTTAGGGATGAACACAATGAAATTGTAAAAAGTTCATGACCCTCAATTATTTCAAGTAAATTCAGATGTAATAAAAATTAATACATTTTCACATAAAATTACAACAAACAAGTGAAAGGTGCAATACTATTTAGTATTGTTGGATTCACAAAACAAATTAAAACCATTCTCATTCCAGAGTTTACACAACTTAGCAATTTTTCATTTTCATGTAATCCTCTGACGTTAATGGATTTGTGTCGAAAATGAAAAAGAAATAAAAAAGTATTAAAACTGACCTTCAAATGCGATAATTTTATCTACCGAAATACTGTTACTAAATGGATAAAAGTTTATTTTTAGAATTGTTGGAAGAACTTTGCTTGTATTTGTGGTTTTGTTTGTTGTTTGGTTTGATGGATATGGGATATGACAGATTCGATGAATGATAATACATCAAAGCAAAATTTGTTTAATATTTTGTTTGGTTTTAATTTTGGATAGATGTGTGGCTATTTTAATGGACTAGTTTTGTGTATAAGCAAATTTTTTTCGAACTCATGTTGCAAAACATAAAAATGTTGATGAAATATTATGTGTTCTGTGCTCCACCTGAGTTACTGTCTAACTCTACCGTGCAGTGCTTTGTATTTGGATTGAAAGGCTTTTCCATTCGGTTTTGATGGCTCACAGAGTTGGTCCGATAAATATTAAACCTACATAAGAAAAACAACAATTTTTGACAGTTATAGTCTCCTTCTAACTCGCTTCACTTGAACCAGATGTGCCAGAATTGTTTCAACCCGTCTACTCTGCGACGTAGGCCTTCGTGTTTTGCAACCTCTTCATCCGTGAGGTGTGACTTTTTAAAATTATGAAATAAGAAGCCTCGTGTAGCCAAATCTTGAACCATCTTTGCCGTGGCGATGGCGGAGGTGTGAGTCCGTGTGTAATCTATACTTTTTTCGGCAAGTTTACCTTGTGAATTGCTGGCCAGGTGTAGGCTATCACCCTTCGGGCGGTGGGACAGAATACACCTTTTTTCAAGGATCTTTCGCTGGCTTTAATACTCTGTTTCGATTATTATAAAACTACGAAAAACCTATTGCACTTAAACATCGGCCTCAAGTACTGCTATGTTGTGGTCTCAGGTAGAAACGTATTGGTTGTATGCTTTACAAAAATGCCAGCTCACAATTTCTTGAACATATTTTAGTTTTGTTTAACAGAATTTTCGATAAAGAAGATATCCCAAATTCTTTCAGGTCTTCATCCATCCCTGCAATTTTTAAAAAGGGTGACCCAATCCTTCCTGAAAACTACAGGGGTATTTCTGTACTTAGTTCACTGCGGAAGCTATTCACTCAAATTCTTTACCTAAGACTAACTAGTTGGGCTGAAAGAAATAACAAAATAAGCTGCTTCCAAGCTGGGTTTCGAGCTAATCTCTCCACAGTGGACAAAATCTTTACTCTCACTAGTGTTGCTAGGCGCTTTATAGAGAACAAAACAAATCTTTATGCATTTTTCGTTGATTTTAAGGCAGCCTTCGATACCATCAACCGAAGCTCATTATTATTTAAACTATCGAGTATCGGTTTATCAACAAAATTTATAAAAATTTATGAGCAACTTCTATCAAATACGACTGCAGTAGTTAAGAATGGCATGAACACGTCAAATCAATTTAGGTCAGAAACAGGTGTCCCACAGGGTTGCATTTTGAGCCCCTTGGTTTTCTCGTTCTTTATCAATGACATTGAAGATAATATACCAGGTGGTGTTGTTTTTGGTGATCTACTTATTAAGGTGTTCCTTTATGCGGATGACCTTGTTATTTTAACTGATAATCCTGTAACAATTCAACTCCAAATTAACAAATTGAAACAATATTGTGATTTGTGGGACCTGAAAATAAATACTGAGAAGTCTAAGATCATGATGTTTAGACACCAGAAATGAAGTATATGGCTATATGTAATTAGACGAAATGGAAATTATCCAAAGATATTTCTTCAAGCGTATTTTTAGACTCCCATTTAATACACCCAATAATGCCATACACGTTGAGTCAGGACTACCAACAATTTTTTTAAAGAATCTTAAGGCGAATGCAGACTGTATAATCAAAGTCATGAAAAGATCTAACTACAATTTGCAGAAAAAGATTCTCTTAACAGCGTTACGTTGCAGATACACACCTTTTAAAGATTGGCTTCAGAACATAACTTTCCTTTGACGTTTTGTTTGAATAATCTAGATACGTGGGGAATGAACTTTACGACTGTATTTCTGTTATTGACAACAATATGTTTCAGACATTTCTCAATCGGGAAAGGGAGTCCGTATCTAGATTTTTATACAACAAACTTAACTTTTCTTTGGGGGAAGCAAACTTTTTTCGAACCGAATTCACTTCTAGGGATATAAGTCTAATATTTAAGGTTCGCACGGAGATGCTTGAGCTTAACTACAGACCTCACAGAAGTGATATGAATCCTAATTGACAACGCTATGCAACCTCAATCAAATTGAAAATGTTTTTTTACTTCCTAGAGTTATGTCCAATCTTACAAGAGATCCGGCGATTTTACTTCAATAAGAGCTTCCTTTCGTTTGAGGATTGTCTGGCAGTTTTGAATGGTGAGAGTGGGTGGAAACTGCTTATCCCGTTTTTCTCTGAAGCTGTCGCATATAGAAATTCATTCATTGACATGTAATGTAATGCTCAATCTAATATAATTTTGTTTTAGCTAAACTGAAAGCCCGCTTCTCCATTGATATTGAAGGTCTTTAATTGCTCTTCTTTTTTTTACATATATTAATATTTTTTACTTTTATAATATATAATAATTTGTAATATATAATTACACTCAATACAATGATTAAACCTATGGACACAAAATATTCACTATCATTAATTAAACAAAACTAATAATTCTTTGAGTGTTTGTTAGTATTTTTTGATTTGCTTTACGAAAAGCTGGTAATATTTGTTATTCACAAAACAATAAAATTGTTCTATCTGACATAATTAAAAATTATCTTAACCTTTATTATTTTCAATATTGTAAATTTGTATTATATTAAAGTTAAAAAATATCTTCCCTTAATGTTAAATCTTAAGATATAACCGGCAGAAGGCTGAATAGCCATGCTTGTTAATCTTTGAAATGTAATTAAGCCTGTACTATTTTCAAGAAAAAATAAAGATAATAAATAATAATAATAATAATAATACTATATGCTTTGGCTATTACGCATGTTATGTAGGTTCGAATCGTACCTGTGCCCATAAAGTTCATCTTTCACGCATAATAACTGCCTCTTACGAAGAACTAACAACACTTCCAGAGTATCAAACTGTCACTAGAAAAGTGTTTCTCAACTTTGCAGTTCGGAATAGGCGTTGAATTTTAGGTCTCCTCAATTATTCTTTACACGTACTCAGAGAATTGTTGATGAGTGTAAGCCACTTAAGGCTTTTGCGCCTCTCTATTCATTTATTATTTTTCTTTTATTTTTATTTTGTTGCTAATTTTTAAATTGATAATTGAGTTTGTTGATCAAATAGTTCCTGAAAAAACGCGGTTACGCTAGCAATTTTCAATATGTCAAAACAACGTTTAGCGGGTCAGCTTATAGGATAAAAAAGTCTCGAATAGCTTCTTTCATTAGTTCTTTAGAAATTGCAACAAAATCAATTCTTGTGGCAAAAATTAGCAACAAAATACTGAATACTTTTCGCTTCCGGCTTATGAAATGGTTACGTTAAGGCAATAGACTTTGCTGTCTCAGCTATCTCGCGATTCTATACAATCGACTGACGGCTGTCTGCCAATACGTGATCGGAGATGATTATTGCGTCATCCATCAAAAGTCAACGTGCCACGGAACCGGTGAAACTAGATAAACCAATTTTTGATGGCCGCCACCTAGGGAGAACACCCACCGGATATAGCATATGAACGCTTTTTGATTTCGATGCGCGATTTCCCAGTCAATAACAAAAATCGTATTACTGACACGGAGCAGGACTGCTCTTTTTTTTTGTTTCGAAGTCCGCAGACATTCCCGCTTTCACATGCGGGCAAAAAAATAAGCTAAAATCTTATACTACCGGTAGTAAATTGAATGTTACTGGTTACATCAGACTGTGAAAGTTATCGTACCACTCTCATTTCCACTTTCAAAAACTTAACTGGTTTACTAGCTAGATCTATGTCCCCTTCTTTGGCAAATTCCTTGTTTGATTTTCGAGACGAAATCTAAGATCACGTGATCATTCAGGATCTCGGAAAACATGTCGACATTTAATTTTGGATTCACTCATTGCAATCAAAATCTATCCATGAAAGGCAGTAAAGTTTATTTTTTTTTTTTTTTTACAATTCGGACAGACACTAAACTTGCAGAATGCTTTAATCTCAATGTTAGTCTCATCATTATATTTTCTTATCATTTTAGGACTTGAAAATTGAAAAATGATTTGAAATCCCATGACAGCAAATAAATTGGAAAAAAAAACTGACAAATCCAATTAAGAAGAAGAAATGAAAAGAAGAAAATTTAAGCTTAGCCAACTCATAAATCAATTTGTTTTCAATCAAAAACAATAAAGTGGACATAATTCGATTTCTAGAATCATACTCCAATTACTCTTACTTACATTTTTATAGGACTATTGATTATAATTTCCAAAATCCATCACGTATAACAATAAAAAAAATCTCAAAAAAATATAAACAACAAATCAAAGCAGGCGCCTTCCCACTGGGCTTATTCCCATCATTAAAACAAGATATCTTGATCGTTTTTCACTCAAAATTATTAACACCAACTTGAGTAGGGGCCAAGTTTTTTTTTCTTTTTTTCCAAAATTGAAAATGAAAGCCAAAATCATGTTTTCATAAAACGTGAATTCGACATAAAGAAAAAAAAAATTAGAAACAAATCGTAAATTGTGTAAGAGGCTCGTTGCTGACGTCATAGCACTGTGCGAAGGCAATTTCACTCTCCTAAAATAGAAAAACAGACTCGGAGCGTAAAAACGGTGTGTTTTGGTTGATGACGCCTTCGATGACCACGAGTCTACAGCCCCAACCACCATGACAAGGGAATCAATTTGATTGAGTGATTTGGATTTCTGAATTAAAAAAAAAAAAAAAGTGTTCACCTCACAGCCCCATGGGGCTAAATGCGAAATGCAGATGCGAGAAGTGGGATGCTGTAAAGGCGATTTGGTTGGTGCGAAAGAGATAAACGTAAAAGATATCTCGAGCTGCTGACGTCAACGAATAATTTTGCTTGTCACGTTTCGGAAAAAGCTTGAGGATAGTTTGTTTATTTTGTTGTAGTTGCTTTTTTTTTTATTGAGTATTGACATGGCGGGTTTCCTTAAATCTTTTTATGGATTTTGTTTGATGATGTAAACAAGATGAAGAAAACTGTTTGATGGAACTACTTCTTTGGTTTGCTTTTTCGTCATCTTCCTTTGAATCGATGCTGGCTGGATGTGTAGATTGCTGAAGGTGATTGATGAGAGGGATTTTTTGTTTGAGAATTATTTGTTTCTAATTTTATTTTGAGTCACAAAGTTTTTTTTTTTCTTGCAAGGTCGAACTTGTGTATGTGAATATTAAAAACAATTTTTCTTTCTGATTTCTTTTTTTTTTTTTTTTTGAAAAACGAGCCTTGGCTGAAAACTTTGTCACTTAAAATAAATTGGCAAAGTCTTCTCTGAGCCAATAAATGTAATAGGAGTTTAAAGTAAGAATGAACTGTAGTTTATCAGTAAACTTTTGACAGTATTTTTTTTTTCCTTTTTTCAAGTATGTTTTCAAGTTTTTTTTTTTCAAATGAGGTAAGGGAAGTTTATAGGCCTTGATCTTAAGCTGTCAGTGTACTTATCTGTTTTAATGTTTTTTCGAACCAAGAACATTCAATACACGTATAATTTAATAATTCGCATGCCTGCAGTCAGATCTTAGAAGAAATAAAACGACAATAATTCTGGACACATGTTGCCTCAACAATTTTATTCAAAACAAAAAATAGACGTGGAAAAGTTCATCATCATCAAAATTCAGAACTAAACCTCTCCAGCTGGGTTTCATCTTAACATCTAAGCAAACAAATAATAAAAATAATATACATACTCCTTGTTTATCTCTGTTGACTTTTATTGCATTTCTTTTTATGAATCCATCATTTTTGAATGTTTTGAGATTTATTTTTTATTGGTTTCCATTTTTTGTACCATTGCTGACGTTCGCTGAAGGCAGCGCCACGCACCTTCACGAAAGGAAATCCAAGCAATTTTAAGATCAAAATTGGGCCAAGAAAACTTAAACATACGCACGAGTGTCGTCGTCGTCGTTGGATGGTTGCGTTAAGCGAGTACCAGCAATCATGACATTTGGATGTTTTATTTCATACTTTGCACGACCACAGTAAACATCAGGTGTTGATAAATTTTTGTTTTCGGTTTTTTAGTTGTCATGATTATTTTTGTTCGTTAAAAGGTATTTTTTTGTTTAAAGATTGTTGATGATAGCCTGAATCAAGATTCTGGCCAAATTTATGGTGATTAAGATTTGTTTTCGCACATCTGCATTCGATTTGTTTGAAGATTTTAAAGAGTGAAATCTTTTCGGAACACTATTGATAGACATGTGCCATAAAAAAAGCCAAAAAATAAATAGCTGCTTTCGAAAAATATAAACACTTTTTTATTTTGCTTAGACTATGCAATCTCTGACGACAACGAAAGGAAAAGGAAACAAAATCAAAACAAAAAAATCTAAGTGGGAAAAATACACGTTTCTGTCCCAAATACTTGCTTTAAATGTGCGGATCGATTTATGGGTGTCCAACCCACTAAAGTCTTTCAAACACAATTTTTGTTTTCAAATCTACATTGCCGTGGATTTGATGCAGATCACAATTACAGATTAGTTTATGCAGCCCCAGATTTTTTGCCACCTGCATAATCTTGATATTAAGAAGATATCTGGTCCTTTCATATGATGTTGCGGTCATACGTCATATGACCAATAATTTTATTATTAGATTCACTGATTGCCTTCTCCAACGCCAGATTGACGAAATGGCAGGCCAGTCCAATCTCTAACCAGAGTCCAAAAACGTTAATTTGACTTGATTTAGGTTTTTTCTTTTAACAACTTGGTTCACCAATTCGATTTGTTTTTTCTAGAACAATCCGGTAATATATTTACAACAAAATATGGCGATGGTAACCTAGAATCGTATCTTATCTCTCTTTTGAGCCATCAACTGTCAAATTTCATTAGCGGATGGAAAAGATTTTGACGCACTAAAAACCCCAAGTTTTTTTTTTTTTTTTTTAAGTTTTCTTTATTAATTTTTAGGGCAATCCGAGCTGGCAAACCGAGTTGGTGAATGGAGTTGCAAATCAACTCAACGACGTTATACTCCTTACATTTGCTGCACTCTGTGACATATATGAAAGTTAAGATATGTAGATTCTGTGCCAATAGTCCTGGCTCGCTTCTTTCACAGTTGCTAGGAACGAGCCCAGAAGTAAAGGATAGATGGAAAAGCTTACGCAAGGGTTTTGCCAGCGTGGAAGAACACCTCTTCAGAATAATAGCGGGGACACCATCCGGACCAGCGGATTTATGTATGTTGAGATCCTTTAATACTCTCGCCACAGCACGAGTGCGGAAGAAGATTTGTCCCATGGAATCATTGATGCGCTCAAGAACTAGAGAAGAGAGTCATGACACTCTCTGGCAGCGAAGAGTTGGCGGCGAACTGTCTAGCAAAAAGGTTCGTTTTCACGAGCGAGTTAACAACTGGAGAAGAATTCTTCATATTTTTTTACAAATGACTAAAAATGTTTATTGCCTTTGGGACATTACAGTATTTGTTGCCTTAATCTTTGGTCATGTAAAAATTTGGTCCTCCGAATATGGGCATTGCAGGCTTTCCTCTGGCTTGTTTAACGTTGTTCCGGTTTTCCTCAGCTGGGTTGGCTCTAAAACTCACGAACTTTACTTCTTTGTCCTTGAAAATTATATTAGTAATTATATCTCCGCTGGAATCTACGTCACGAGTAAGCATAGTGACCAGTTAAAGATCCGGAAAAAGTTGTTGAGACCGTCCCAGTTGGCTTTCTCGTATTATCACACGGTTCTCTTCGGAGCCCTTTCTCTAATTGGATTTCCTTGACACGAGAAATTTGCAGATACAATATTATGGTCTGATCTGCCTCAAGGCGTTAATACACTGATAGCGTATTTATCAGGGTCAGATGTAAGAAACAAGTCAAGAGTATTTTCCGCTTGGCCATTAATGTCCGATATTCGAGTGGGCTCAGTGACAAGCTGAGTTAGCAAAGATCTCAGCACACATTCCTTCGGGTGTTGTCTGGCCCGAATGGAGAAGCCACGAAGAATTGTGTACATTGAAATCGCTCGTAATAACGATTTCAGTGTGAGGATACAAGGAAACAATTCTTTGGATGGAGTCAGATAGAGCGCCAAATTCACGAGAAGTTGAAGCCCTGTCCAAATTTGGGCTTCGATATAGAAAACAATAACAAGTGAATGGTATGCTTATTTATGGTGAACCTAAACTACATAAAATTTAAAACAGGGTTGAAGCAGCGTCCATATTGTGGAAGGAATTGATAAGCGACATTATTCCTAATGTAAACGTTGAGACCATGGTGGAGGAAGAATAATGGCACTAAGCTATACCACCTACTTGGGTTTCACTCAGCGCCAAAACAGCTGGCCTGTTAGAACTGTCAGTTCATTTGATCAGCTCGGCTGGTATACCATCGGCACCTGGAGCTTTGTTGTCATTTAACCTTAGAAACTGCTTGACTTCCTCAATGCTTGAAATGGTGGGGATTGTAATTTTGAAAGCGTTTGGGATCGGTGATCACATTCCTCTCTCTGTTAATTCATTACAATGACTCCTCACTCTCTGTCTTTTCTTCTATTTCACAGACAAGAAATCTTATCCGGACAATGCTGCACTGTTCGGTTTTTAGCATTCTTTCCTCCAGTCTACAGTAACACACTTCCTTGCGTTCATCAGCAAACCAGTAGCAAAGACTATCTGGTCCCTAGGGTTGAAGACATCTCGACTATCAACAAAGCGTGCGGCTCTTCCTATGTTATTTTGTTATACCCAAACTACGACTCTGAGTAGTTCAAATTACGAAATCATCTACCGTCATGCATCGACCGAGAGCGTAGTGGTAACTTTTCATCTTCTGTAGAAAGCTTAAAGCAACTACAGGTAAACAAGGGGCATACAAAGTGACCCGACTTCTCAGAACAAAAGATGCTGAGCACGTGTGCATAAGGTTTCCAACATTTTAACCAAAAGGTAAAGCAATCAACAACACGATGTCTTATTTCATTTCACTATTTTCATCCATTTATTCAGCTATTTCTACCTTATTGGTATCAATATTTCGATATGATGAGAAAACAAATAACAAACCCATCTATCTCATCCCATGTCATTCACCAATTCAAAAGCGGAAATGTCAATTTATCGCCATTACCGACAGATGTGCACAAATATTGAAAAACTATATCGACGCAGAAATCAATAAACATTCTTTCCATTCAAATGCAACTTTTCCATCTAAGCTACCAACATATTTCGATGTCTGCTCGTACTTTCTTCTCTGGGAAACAAGACGGACAAAATGGCACACAGTTCAATTTTATTGAATTGATTTTGTCGGGCGTTGCTATAATGTAAAGCTTGTCGTCACACACTGAGCATTTTTCAAAGGACACACATAAGACACAATTGTCATCTTATATTGTTTTCCTTCAAGTGCTAAGAATTGGAAATCTAAGGACTTTCAACAGGAACACCAAGTGTGTAACTGATAGAATCTCGTCATTATACGTGAACAAACAATGGTAAGCCCATATTCTATACAGCTACTGCATATGTATGGACAGGGAAATACAAGTTCACGACATTTGTATGCTTAAGCTGTCTTATTAAATTGACAGCCGATTGTGGCGAGCAAGCAAAACACAGTTTCGAAGGATTTCAATAGAAGTCCAGTTTTGTATTCTTTTGGTTGTTGTTTTTTGTTTTTTTTTTGTTTTTGGAAAGAAGTAAAAATAGAAGGCATCAGAAGGCAACTTGTTGTCAGATTTAAGCAAAGGATAGGTGGGTATAGCGTGTACAAAAATGTTTTTTGATTCTAGTAAAGCTTGTCTGACAGAATTATGAACTAGATCATTTTTGCTTCCAAAAATAAATTTTTTATCAAGGATATTAAAAGTGCATCCCATTCAACAGACAGAATTCCTGATTAAAACCAAACCAAGAAAATGAAATACTTAAAAAAAATGTTCATCATACGCCCGAGTGAACCGGTTTATTTATTTTGTCATTTTAAAACTATTCCCTCTGATATTTTTTGTTTCACTTTTCGGTAAATAGATTTTTTAAAAACAACTTTTCACGAAGTACAATTTACCAACTTCCCGATAAAAAAAAAAATAAATAAATATTTATTTTCATTTCCGAAAGTAAAGAAACACACAAAAGAATCATAAATTCAATATTTGGTTAGCAATAAGTGACTTTTGTTGTTGTTCTTTATACTTTTCTTTTTCTTCTTCGATTAAAAGCTTTTGCCCTCAACTACTTCGATTTAAATTACAATTAATGTGTAAACTTTGAAGAGAATAGAGAAAAAGAAAATATTTTGCTTTACTTTCGATGGCTGTTAGAGCACACAGCTACTTATCGCAACAAGGACATGAAAACCAGTGAATAAGGCTTTTCCATCTTGTGTAAGGTATACATATCGCATGTGACATATTGAGTGTCAGAAAAATATTAATTATATCAAAATCCAATAAACCGAACGACCCATTAGCTTTTAGATTATGTTACTATATGGGGTGCGTTTTTGTGTTGTCACTGTTATTTCCTCTTATTGACCACCATTTTGTAGACACAAGACACGCAAGGTCTTATCCGTCAAAAGGTCAACTTAAAATGTTATTTTTGACAATGGTAATCGTTAAAATTTTTTATTGCAACTCAAACAACACTCAGGAAAGTTGAACGGTTTTTTTAGTATTTCCGAAAAATACGGTTTTGAGGTTATTATTGACATTTGACGATGAATGTTGGATTGTGCAGGTGAGCGGACTGGATTTATTCACTCAATTAAACAGAAGTATTGTTAGGAAATTATGAGGAAGGTATAGATGAATAAATTATTTGGAAAGCCTTTATGGTGAAATAACATTTGAGTTATTTGTTGAAAATGCCGTGATTAACTTTACATTGCGTGAAGAGAAAGTAATGAATATATTATCAGTAAAACAACAAAATGTTTGTATACCAGGTGCAGGAGCTGGGTTCAGTGATTATGTATTTATTATTTCCTATATTTAGTGCCGTGGCACATTCTACTCAATAGACAGCTATATCATAGAGTAAAACGCTAATACTATTTTTGTGGTACACTTTAAATGCGGCCTTCAAAAACCACAGGGCGAAAAATTACACATCAAACGTAAGCATTTTATGTGCAGATGTGCAGTGACTGTTAAGTGCATAGTACTTAAATACTCCGTACGGAAATTGTTTAAAACCATGGATTCGAATTTGAAAAAAGTGAGGTTATTAAAACAAAATTTGTTAGAAATGTCCAATTACATTGGTGCCAAACAGCTGTTGTGTGCAGGGTGTGTTCATAAAGAAATGTCTGAATTGTCATTGAGAATTAAGGTCGGTTCTCATTACATAATTCCGCCAACATGACAGAAGTTGATAAACATTATGTTGATTGGAATCCCGTTAAATGAAGAATCAACACTTTTGAATTTCGATAGCTGGGTCAACTATAGCCTAAATTAAATGTAAAACAATTATTTTAGGACACTAGACTCAATTTGATGAAAAAAAAATTGTACGTGTCAGACGCCTGACTGTTCACTTAATAAAAATTATTGTCTTAAAATATATATACATCACTAGCAGACCACAAGGACGTTTGTACCCGCCTTTAATAAATTGTAATTGGCAACTTATTAAGCTTGGGTATGCAGTCTTCCCGTCACTTAACAGAGTTACCATATGAATTGTTTCTAATAATCACCTCCGATACAAAGAAACCCGTCTTACAACGTTGTTGTTTCACCTTGCTTTCCATTATGAATAGTGAAGTTGCAGGTACTGAAGTTTTTGGCCATTAGCATAGTACTGAGCCACTAACGACGTTCTGTGCAATGTTTGGGAAAACTACATATTTCTATAAATTCGGCTATGCTTTCTGTGATCTTAAAGAAGTTTGCTGGCAATGTGATACATGGCCAAGATTCGCCAATTTTCATTCGCCCGTTTCTAATACCCATTAATTATTTTGCAAAATTTACAGTACACCCATGTTAGTTTTCAAAGTCAAACTTCATAAAACATGATAATTTGTGACATCATAAAATCGGATAATCAGATTAAAATTTCAGAAGATTATCATTTAAGTATTTGGCAAGGAAGCGTTTGCTGGGTCAGCTAGTAATAAAAAAAATATGGCATACATATTACTCCAGTTTTATATTTATATTATACTAGCAATTGCCCGCGACTTCGTCCGCCTCTACCTCATTCACCGGAGGTAAAATCATGGACCTGGAAATTTAGAAAGGAAACATGTTCCGAGTACATATTCCCCAGTAAGTGAACGTGCTGACCTACACCTTCAAGTGGTGCCTCTGAGAGGTTCTTGTCAATTTATTGGCATGAACCTGCGGACGTAGGCAGCTTTAGTCTAATGGAATTGACGGATTGAAGCAGGACGTATGATGAAGATTAATGCGATCCTTAGAAGATAATATATCTAAGTTTATGAAATGAGGAAATTACGATCAACGAGTATCGAATGTGGATAAACGTTAATGAAATTAGACGTCCCTTGATTGGCTGGTTCATCCTTCGATCAATTTGGATATATCTGATAGAGGGTGAGCAGTGTCCCTCATCCGCCAGCTGGAAAAGCTGCGAAAACTAATAAAAGCATAACATTATAAAGTATACAATAAATTAGTGTTGTTCAAATATCACAGAAAGTATAACCTAAAGAGTATACAAAAGTGATACCTCAACCAGGCTTTGGGTACCGCGGGTAGTTAGGATTCGCCACCTCACTAGTGAGATGGACCTTCGCGGGGGTTGTGGTTGTCTGAGTTTGGCCTCAGCTGCTATTCGTTAATCAAGGTTGAAGGCTCTTCTTTCGGTGACTAAAAGTTGAGTGCAGTTTTGTGACCGGACAACAGCTCTTCTTTCAGTACTGAAAGTTGAGTGCGGTTTTGCGTGATGCGTGCGTGCATGAATAGTTAGTCTAGAATCAAACCAAGATGAATAAGAGCTGGCACTTATTCAATTGGTACTGGTTTGAATCTGGATACGGACACTCTTGTATTCTAGAGGATCATTCAGGAAGAGGTTTAGTGTCCTCTCTAATATAACAAAGTGACCCAGCTGACTTAGGTTGGAATTTGTCACGCCGATAGAGTGCATAGGTCCATCGTGGGATAAGGCTTAATTGCTAGGTGCTCACGTTAAACGTCACTTATATCTACCTCATCCACCGGCCAGAGATGCGTCTTCGACCTGTGCATCATGTCCGCTCTCTCTTATTGTCGTCAAGAAAAATTTCTTTCACAAGTACTGATAATTGTGAACCAAACTCGAGTGCGATTTGTTTATTTTTTTACACCTTGTGATTATTCAAGTTTTAGTTAGGATCCCTAATTTTCTTGAAAATATAAAAGCCTATGTCATTTAGAAATAGTGTAGTTTGCCAACAGTGAAAATTATTTTTAAATTGGTCCAGTAGTTTCATTTCAAACAAACAAACAAAAAATCAATCCTTTCCTCTTTATAATATCAGAATAGATTATTGTAGTTTTTAAGTGTATTTAATCGGATTAGTATGTCCAAAGATTAACTTAATATGGTAAAAAAGCTGGTAACAAAATAGAGCCTATGTTACTCAGGGTGAATGTAGCTTTCTAATGGTGAAAAAATCTTTGATCGTTGATTATTTTGATATTTCCTGTTTATAATATTAGCTGCGTTTTATAATGACAAAAATCTGCTCCGGATCAGGTCAAAATAAACCTGGCTAGGAAGAGAAATTAATACAAAACAATGAGTTTTGGAAACATTCGAATTCGTGCCACCTAGCAAAACCGCGGGGGGCTTCTGAACTATGTTATATTTCAAACATAATGTTACTTATTCAATTTTAATGATCAATAGAAACCCTTTATTTTTTATCAGAAAATGCCCAAGTATCATATAGAAAATTTAAAAACTTGAATAAAAACAATAATTGAGCAAATGTGAGCACGTTCTAGTGCCAAGAACGGTTAATTTAACAGAAATATGAATGAGGCATGTTTTTTAGATAATTTCAAGACGAACAATTTGTCCTTGATCACTATTGACCTCTTGGCAATGGGTCACAAAATATTCACGAAAAAAACGAATTTCGCGACCTTTTGACTACCATAACTTTTTTAGCCCGCACAATATCAATGTCGCTTTTTCACATCTTCATAACAGCACCGTAATAAAGGTGTATACAAAAATTAAGCCCACTAGGAACTTTTCTGCAGATTTAATCAAAATCCATCAACATAAGTTTCAAACTTCTAGCCTTATCAAACTTTGAACTAGTATTTCAACCCCTTGCAACCCTTTTTATTGCATTAAAAAAATATCTCTATGCTCTTTCTCAGGCTCCAGACAATCTAACCTATTTCCAATTAAATTGTTCCAGAAGATTAGAAGATATTAAGAGTTAAAAATGCCTTACACCTCACTTTTTTGCTAACGCTTTTTCTCAACGTTTGATTTAACTCTATATTTGAATCGATTCTAAAGGAGAAAACTCCAAAAAAAAGTAATTTTGAAATCTAACTAGCTACTAACGAAAATTACGTACAAAAATTAATAGTTTGCATTTAACTTTAAACTCAAACTGGAATTGTATGCAGAAAAATTTTGTAATTGCAGTTACAAACTCCGAAATTCGATCAATGTTGAAAATCAATTTTTTGAGAAAAATTAGCCGAAATAAGAAAACTCACGGCTCCCCCTCTACGCATGTGCACAAGGCTTCTTCTGGAATTCTTCTTCAGCTGGAATTCTAAGGAACAACAAGTATACGTAGACTAGAATGTGGCAGCGTTACGACTTTACTCCTTTCAAGATAGATCGATTTTTTGATTTTTGAAATTATTTGAAAATATACTTCCTACTTCGTGGCGGCCGGCGGCGTGGTGAAATCCATTTCACTCAAAACAAATTGACTTCGATTTCTCTACACACAAATATTAAAGAGGTAAGAGGATGTATGTTTGTGCGTCCGGCATAGACTCCAAAGCGGCTCAACAGATATTTATGACATTTATGACATTCCTGTGAAAATTAAATTTGTAGAGTCAGAAAACGGAAAAAATTGAAAATAGAAAGAAAACTTCAGTTTTTAAGTAGAATTTTTGGTTCCAGTATGGCTTACATACATTCGAATGCAAAAATAGAAAGTTCTTGAGAGAAAGCACTAGAGAGTAAGACAAATTTTAAAAACAATCACTTTCATGGAATCGAGGTGACATTTCATTGGAATTGATGGAAAACTCAGAAAACTCTGGAAGAACACGAAGAATTTCAACACTAAAAATCAAAATTTGCAAAGAATACTGGGTACAATTGTTCAGATATGACTTTTCGAACGAAACAAATATTTTAGAAAAAATTAGGAGACTGAAAATTTTCGGACAACGAAGCTTAGAAGAACTAATCAGCCCTATCGAGGTATTTATCGGAGCCGACAATTTTCCGCAACGCAAATATAGTCGGAGCTTAAATTTGTATTCGAGCTAATTGTCATCGGACAAAAATATGGCAACGGATTATTTGACATGCAATGGCTTACAATTTTTTTATTGAGATGTGCAAAAGAAATAAGGTTATTGATTAAGACATGTAGCTTCTCATATATGTGTTATTCATTGAATTGGATTTTGAAATGAATGAATTTCAGTAACATTAAGCTTTTTTTATTTCCTTACACCAATGGAACTTAATAAAAAGCAATAAAACACACGATAACATTAACTATACATTCCTACTTCATTATGCTGAATTGTCAAATTATCTCAAAACTCAGCGAATGATTCTGCGGTTCTTTTGCTATAGTTCGTGGCTATGTCTGGCATCGTCTTCATCAGCAGGACCATTTGGGCATTTTGTTGCATTGAAGTTTTTTCGTTTACTCTTGAAATAAAAGTTGAAGCAATTTTATACATTTGTCTTTATTTTATTTTGTTTAATACCAACATTTTTCCGTCTGCACAGCTTTAAACACTATTTTCAAAAAAAAAATCCGCAAACAATTTCCTGCGGACAAATCGGAAATCAAACTATCAAAAATGAAGGAAAATAAAGCTAGTCATCGCATCACATTGTTACTCATCGTACTGCGTTACTTCATGTCGGAAAAAATTCCGAATTGTAAATCGGAAGAATACCTTGAAGCAAAACTTGTCCGAAACGTACGAAATCGGACAAAATTCCGCTCCGAAAAATACCTCGATAGGCCTGAATATCGTTCTATTTTTCAATTCGATTCAAATAACATATGTACATTTTTATCAAAAACATGTGTATAATTTATTATTCTGGCTTTGATTTGAATTCTAGCCGAATGGACGGCTAATTCCTTATTAAGAATATCTGCTAGTGCAAATATCTAGGCAACCAGGGATTGGAATTGAGTTTGGCTTTCAGTGCTAGTCTCATTATATTACGAACTATCAAATATGTGGAATTCAGCGAAATCATTGGTTGACCCCTTTCCAAAATTTTGGGCAGAAAAAAAGTCTTCCAAAACCTATAGAAAAGTCTGTTCGAACTCTATTCATCAAAATATGTTACAGGTTTCTCGAAAGCCTGATAGCTGAGATATTGGCAAAAATATTAATTTTAGCAAATATTTTTCCGCAATTTCAAAACGCTATTAATCACAATTTTCCTCTGCAACAGCTATACAATTGAACACCAAAATAAGGGCTTACAAGTATTGAGATATTGATATCGAATATTTTTTGTAGAACTCGGTTATAGAGTTTTATCAAATTTAAAGACTGCAGGCGATAGTATACGAAGCCGGACTGAATCACATGACAAAAAGGTGTAAGATTGTGAACGTTTCTTTTAAGTTTTTTTTTTTTTTGTAAATTGTGAACACACCTTTCTAATCTTTTGATAGAAAATAACAGCCAAAATGTCAACTACTACAATCGTGAATACCCCTAATGTTTCACATTTTTCTTAACGGCTTAGGATAACTTTAAGACGTTTTTAAATGATTCAGCCAATTAATGTAAATCAAGAAAAAAATTGTCTTCTTAAACACAAAACCCATAATGCCATTATCATTTTCTTCCTTTTTGATACCCAACTCCGCTGTTCTTATTGTTTTTTATTCATAAGTAAACTTTTCTTAATACGAAGTAACAAAGAAAAACAATAATTTAAAAATTACAATAAATTCTAGTTAACTCAGAAAACCCCAGTAATTAACGCAAATTTAATAGTCCACTCAAAATTATAAAAATATTTTGTGCGTTAAGAATTTTTCGAGATGAGTGTCGAACATTTTCTTCTCATTCTTAAAAAAATAGGCACATATGTAGCAGTCAAGTCAAAAGTTAATTACAAAATATAGACATAAGAACCATGGAACCAAATTTTGAATAATTCGCCTTTAACCTACACTGGGGTAACGGGTAAGTTGATATTAAAAACAATAATTTATGGCAAACCAAAAAATAAAACAAAGCAATTAACTGTGGAGCGAGTGAAATTGTATGAAGTAAAGTAAATGTCTATTCTGACTGGACTACAAATTCATTTAATAAGAAGCAAAACAACAGATAACCTGTCTCAAAGTTAACTAGATCATGCCATTGAATTCATTGTGGGAATCCCATCACGATACCACCTGCATTGGAGACTATAAAGACTGCACTCAACGTTACCAAGTTCTCAGTTAACATTTAAAAAATGCTAAGAATACTTTATCTCGCATTTTGTGTGGCTCTTGCCGGAACAGCTTCAACAGATTCAAAAGTAAAAGTAACAACATGTCTCGGTGATATTCGTGGAATTGAACTGCAATCACGTTTGGGTCAGAATTTTTACGCTTTCCTTGGAATTCGCTATGCTAAATCACCAGTCGGTGATCGGCGTTTTGTTGGCCCAGAAGCTGTGGAATCATGGAAACCTGATATTCTCGAAGCCACGACAGATGGACCTAGATGCCCTCAACCTGCATTTGATTCGCCAGACAACTCTGAAGATTGCCTACGATTGAATGTTTACACAAAGAACTTGAGCCCAAATGCATCCATACCAGTTATAGTTTACCTACACCCTGGAGCTTTCTATGGCTTCTCCGGACAAATGAGTGCTGCTGGCCCTCAGCTCCTAATGGATCGAGATGTCGTCTTGGTGACTATCAACTATCGTTTGGGTACGTTGGGTTTCCTTGCAACTGGAACAGCTGAAGCACCTGGAAATGCAGGCTTTAAGGATCAAGTGCTTGCTTTGAGATGGGTGCGAGATCATATTCGGAATTTCGGTGGTGACCCAAATTCGGTCACTCTGCTTGGGTACAGTGCTGGAAGCACAAGTATTGCTCTTCATATGGTTTCGCCAATGTCAAAAGGGCTGTTTCACAGAGGTATCGCTATGAGTGGATCTCCCTTGATGATGGATAAATACACCGAAGATCAATTAGGTCTAGCCAGGAAACAAGCAGTGCTCCTGAATTGTTCGAAAACTGATGTTACAAGTGATATTGTAGATTGTCTGAAAAAGGTAAGATTTCACAAATTTAAATCTTGCACCTAATTGGACAAAAATGTGTAGGCTCCATTTGAAGATATTGTGAGAACCTTTCCTAACATGTTTGAAATTGGTTACCATCCGATGCTTAACTGGCGACCAGTAATTGAAAAAGACTTTGGCCAAGAGAGATTCTTGACAGAAGATCCAGTAAAGTCTTTTGAAAAGGGTGATTTCCAACGAACTCCACTGATCATTGGAAGGACCAAGGATGAATTTGCTCGCATTGCGTATTGTAAGTTTATCGTTTTCTAAAGATCATCATATTAAAGTCTTGATTTAACAGATAATATGAACGATCAAAACATCACCAAACAAATTAACGATAATTGGGAACAAGTTGCACCAATCATGCTTAATTATGAAAGGAATTTGACCGATGCTAAGGATATCAGTGACCTTTTAAAAGCTACTTATCAAATTGATAAGCCAATCGTTGCAAATTCGACTGATTTTAGAAATTTTGAAATGCTTCTCAGTGATGCAATAATTGGATTTCCAGTACACAGATTGGTTAATCTTACACACACACACATTCCGGTGTACTACTACCTTTTCTCATACAAAGGACGTTACAGTGATTTTAAATATCCAGGCGACACTGCTTATGGTGCTGTTCATCACGACGATTTGTTGTACCTTCTCCACATACCACGGCTGGCACCACTGTTTTCGAAAACGGATCCTGAAAATAAAGTTGTCGAGAGACTTACGAGAATGTGGAGTCAGTTTGCTAAAACCGGGTAAGTGTAAATTTTGTTGTTTTCCTGTTTGAAGACTTTTTTTTGACTGCTTTTGATTGGTATAGAAACCCTAACAATGTGAATGATGAATATCTGAAGAATTTGGATTGGAAGCCTTTCGATGAGAAGGATGAAACATTTTTGGAAATTGGAGATGAACTTGTTATGGACAGTCAGCTTTACGTACATCGGCGTATGTCGATTTGGGAGATTATTTTGAACAATTCGTGATTTTATTAAAAGAATTTTTTTTGATAATTGACAATAAATTCATTCTTTATTCAAAATTACTTTTCATCTCCGAACGAAGTAACACAAGGTCATAGTTTTCTACTGTTTCTTAATGCTTGTATCTAATTTCGGGGTTTGAGAAGGTAACTTTACAGTTTCGACGCATATTTTAGGCGAAGAACGAACTTAAGATCCCTTGTGAAGTGCTTTTGATTTACGACCATAGTCAGGGCTTTGGGTACTGGCAAGACACACTAATTCGAACTCGTGCTCTAACTCTACCTCTATTGTAATAGTTGCTCTTCTTCTGCCAACGTTCTCCGCAGATTTAGGTGCTAGGTACGTGATTTTTAACTACCTCATTTTTATGCATCCCCAGATTTCTTGCCACCTGCTCGATCTGCATGAGTAAGGTAGTTGTATACGAACCGCATTCATGCAGATCGATGTGAGCTTCTTCAAAAGGTGTCAATTTGGTCTCGTTAGCCACTAATTGGTTGAATTTAGTAACGATGGTCCCTCTTGTGACTAGCCAATAGAGGTTAGGAGCTTTTGGAAAAATCTGACAAGTCAGATTTCGAAGAGGAAGGAAGCTAGGAATGGGATTCTAGGGTAGGAAACGGAACGAATGCTCGTCGTCAGACGGGGGAGATCTTGCCCCCGAAACCTAACGTCCTAACCTCACCTGCAAAAAAATAGGTACATAGATCAGACCTAAACACATAAAGGAAAAATCAGACAAGGAATTGACGGACGGACTACCTTCACGTCAAAGGCACTGCTGGTGTTAGTGCAGTGAGGATATTGCCCATTCGACCGTAGGAATCTTCGGCCATTTTTAGATTGTATTGCTTTCTCCAACGCCAGGTTATAGAGGAGGCCAACCAGTCCAGCCCCTTGATATCAGAGTCCTTTGATAATGTTGACGGGTCTGAATAGCAATCCGGATACGTTGATACGGCTTGAAATTTTGGTCATTTTCAGCCTACATGTGCCCAAATTTGCGTAGTACGGCTAAAGAACGATTCCCCATACTTGAGAGTACATCAGAAATTGGGCTCGAGGGCGAGCTGATGACATTTCTAGAAACACGGGAGTTACGGGCGAATTGAAGAATGCAACTGGCTTTTTCACTCGAGCACTTACCGTAGCAGTACCGAAAGAGAGATACGAAACGTTACGACGGTGTAAGTGATGTTTTTATCAACAGCCATTCTAAGAGCTCTTTTTTGTAAACCACCCAAGAGTTGAAAGCTGAACGAATTGAGATGGGAGCTGTACTCTAGCTTTAGATGGATAAAAGTCTTAAAGATTGTAGCCAGATCAGACGGGGAGAAGAATTTCTTGCACCGCCATCACCGTCCTAAGAAACCCAAACATCATGCGACACAAGAGATTGTCAGTCAGTTCTGCACATACCGAGAACCTCAAAATGTTTGGTCTTATTGATGCAAGCACCACTCATGGAGATGACAAAGGAGTATATCTTGCTTTAAAGATACAACACAGCATTGTGTTTTCGAAGCATTTAACTCTACGCGGTTTTTTGTTCCCCATTGTGCAGTGGTGTTAAGTCAAAGTTTGGTGAGTTTATCATAATTTTGTGAGATAATACTGCCTCAAGTGTGTGTCTCAAATAAAAACCTTAAGAAGTTTGACTTCCAAAAAATGTGTATGCTCGTCATTAGGCTTTGTAAGATTTGGTATTAAACAACCTATTTCTTTATAGACATGAACTTAAACAACTTTTCAAACAAAGCTTGTTGTTGTATAGCTCGAATGCTTTTTCTAGCCCTTAAGGAAAGTGGAGAGAGGTTAAAAAAGGTTTTTTTTTCAGGAGCTGATGACAAAATAAGAATTCATCTGAAACCCATCGAAAAATACATCAAAGGAAATTACTTTGTCCTTAGTTCGTTCTATAAAAAAATTTGTTTGTTGAATTTTTACGGCATCTGTTGTTCTTCAATTTCAAATTGCCTTTGTGTAAAGTGAACCATATTTAGTCTGCTTTTATTTTCTGAATGCAATTCCATTTAATATTAAGAGCATTAAGAGCATTGTGTGTCATTTTCGTATATTAAAATGTAAAATATCATTCAACCGAAATGAAAGCTCTTCACTTTTGCTAAACGTTTCCTTACAAAAAATGACATTGCGACATTCAAACAATAAAGAGCTTCTGCATTAATTTTTTTTTAAAGTTTTGAACACTCAAAATGTGATATAAACAATGTTCCAATTAGTGAAGTAAAATATTTCGTAATCTCCTGTAGAACAGTCTTGTTATTACTATAATAACCACAATCATCATAATAACTATAACTGCATTGTATAAATATTTACAACAAATTGTAATTAAAATACTAAATGCACTTCTATCTAATAGTTTTTGTTTATACTTAAAAATAATGCAAAACCATTGGAGAACCACTAGCCCCACTGCCAGCCACTAGAAGCCGCCAGTATCATATCAGATTGGATAAAATGAATAAATTACCACTTAGACTGAAATTATAAATAAGTGTGGGAATTATGGCTTAGCGAAGATCAATGTTATTTTTAAAATGAAGTGAAATGCATTTTTAAAACCGTAAATTATAATTTTTCGAATCAGTGCGGATGAATTAATTTATTGATGATTTTCAGGGGCGTTAAGTGTTCTGAAAACAATTAATTAAATTTTTTTGACTGGACTTTGTTGTCCTTCTGCACTTTGTTATTTATGTTTGGAATATTTTCTTATTTTTGATTTTTTTTTTTTCATTTGCAATCAACTATGACGAAGACTATTTTTGCAAAATACTTTAAAGAAAATTTTAACACTTTGTTTTCTTCGAAAAACACGCACACTTGCAAAGTTCCTAATTGCCAATAAGAAACACTTTCGTTGAAAACAACAACCAAACCTAATTAAAAAACTTTTCTTCTCCTTCGTGTAAAATCAAGTTTAAGACCAGAATCCTCCTCATCAACTAATCCGAATAGTTCGAATTCCCAAGAAACACATGAATACATTAATACAATAGCAAAGAAGTTTAATACTATTTCCTCTCGAATAAAAGACATTAAAACAACGTCAAATAGCAGACGAAACAAATTAAACGATAAATGATGGTGTCTTTCGTTCGTTAAATTCTTGTATGGTCTAAATTTAGCTCAAAGTGTCCCGAACTGTTTCTTTATTTTTTGTTGAAAATATTAAATTTTTATCGCATTAATGTGTTTTTTTTTTAAGTGGAACGCGAATCGTTAAAAAATGAATTTCAGGTAAACAGAATGTCTAGGGAATGCCAAAACTTGTGTTAATGTGTTGAATTTTGTAAATACAGGGTGTTTTGTTTAAAAGTTGAGATAAATAAGGTCTCTGGCACTCTGACTCTGACAGATCAGCAAAATTAGTAGAGTAATCCAATGTGGACCTTATGTACAAAGGACAAAACAATGTTAATCTCTATACAGAAGCATTCATTTATAATTATGAAATGTCAAATGAAAAATTTGCTACAGTAGCCGTGTTTTATTGGGAACTCAGCTTAGCTTAGCAATAGGAATCCCAATAAAACGCTTTACTCAGCTTTAAAATGAGTTTCTATTTTATATGTAAAAGTTGTTACCCCTGCAATCAAGAACTGTCAAAACCTGTCTGAGAAAAAAATATCATGGTGATAGTGATGGGCGCATTCGAACGATTTAATCGATTCAAGAAACTATTCGATATCATTCGATTATGCACTGTGAAATCATTCGGATGATTTCTTAAACCTACTAGTACCGCTACAACTGCTACTTATTAATATTCGATTGAAAATAATCGGTTATTAGCATCCTCTTGAAAATAAATCGAATAACTACGAGCAGTTTTTGAATGACGACTATTAGTATTCCAATGAACATAATCTATTATTAGCATCCAAATGAAAGTCATCGATTATTAGTATTCGAATGAAAAAAGATCGAATTATGATTATTACGAGCAGTGTTTGAATGACGTCTGTTAATATTCGATTGATAAACAACAAATACATATTATCAAGTCAAATTAAGGAAATTTTTCTAAAGAATATTCTTTTTGGACTCTTGAGCTTAAAAAACCTAACAGGAATATACTATTTTACGTTTTTTTTTTAACGATTTAAGGATTTAACCATAAACTGTTCAGTATTTAGTCCTTACAACTACTTGCATAGGTAGATAGGTCGTGGATTACGAAAAGACGCCATCTAACTTTTTTTTCAACTTATTTCGTGAATGGTAATACTTAGCTCATGTCTGATTTGACAGATAAATAGTTTTATCCTTCCGCTGAACGAATATGGTTGTGTATACGCTTGACCAACGCTGGGAAATATTTCGACATTACTTGAAAATCATGGCAATGTTGCAGAATGTGTGCGAAAATTGCGTACGGATTTTGGAAGAAGAGAAGCACCGTCAGCTTCGTATGTTCATTATCTATGTGAAAAAAATGAAAGAAACTGGTCGATAAACCAAAGCGGGAAAACCCAAAAACAGTGCGTACACCCGAGAATATTGCTGCTTTGGCAGAAAGTGTGCGTGAAGCGCCTTCAACATCAATTCACCGTGCGTCGTGCTCAACAATTAAACTTTTCGGAGACATAATTGAGACGAATTTTGCATAAAGACCTTGGTGTATGACGCCATACAAACTTCAATTGGTTCAGGAATTGAAGCCAACTGAACATCCAATGCGTTTTCGCTTCGCTAAGTGGGCCTGCGATCACCTTAGATGCTGATTTTGCCAAAAAAAAAATCATATCAGATGAAGCTCATTTCGATCTTGGCGGGTATGTAAACAAGCAAAATTGTCATTTGGGGCACAAAAAACCCGCACGCATACATTGAAAAGCGAAACGAGTCACAGTTTGGTGCGGATTTTGGTCCAGAGGCATAAATGGGCAATTTTTCTTCGAAAATGAGCATGGAGTGGCCGTTACAGTCAATGGGGATCGCTATCGGGTCGATTTTTTAATAAAAAAAAAAGAAGAAGAGGATATTGGCAACATTTGATTTCAACAAGACGGCGATACGTGCCACACAGCCGGAGCTACACTCGATGTTTTGCACCCTGTTTTTGAAGATCGCATAATCAGCCGCAGAGCTGATGTCTTTTGGCCCTCTCGGAGCCGCGATTTGACATCGTTGGACTGTTACTTGTGGGGTTCCGTAAAAGATAAGTGTTACGCTGACATGCTAGAGACAATTGACGCTTTAAAGTTCAATATTCGTGAAGCCATTGGTGAAATACAGCTGCACACAATCGATAATGTGCTTAAAAATTGGACCGATTGTGTAGTCTGCTGCATGGCCAGCCGAGGCAGCCCTTTGAATACAATTATTTTCCATTATTAACCGGAAGGATTGTACTTTCAAATAAAAAAGAAATTTGAGAAGATATTCAGTAGTTCTTTTTATAGCATTTTAAAAAAAAAAAAAATATTTGGCGGACCCTTTACTTCGTCTCAGAATCGTAAAATCATTGCATCTGCAACAAATTTACGGTGCAGCAGAGCTAGAATTAGAAATCCAGGTGTAAGAGGACCTTAATCAACTTGGCATGTGAAACTGGAGTCTGCCTGTCAGGGACCGAATAAGCTGGAGACGTTTGGACAAAGCCCTTACTATTGTGCCACCTTTTGCATAGAAATAAAATAACAAAAAGAATTTTCAGATGGTTAATCCTATTCAAAAGCTTTTAAACAAAGAAATCGAAAACCGTTTTATGGTTGACCTTCTCAACAATTATCTTTTATTCCTCAACAAAGAATAAGGTTTGTGATTGAGCTCTTTGATTTTTACACATTTCGCGAGTGTATTTCACGTTGAAAAGAATCAAGTTTCATGTCAATTAAAACACAAATATATTTTAAAAATTAAAAAAACACCTTGTATAAATATTTATATTTATTTAATTTACACTTACAGTTTTGTGCGTTAATAATATTATCATCCAAAGAATTTAACAGCAGTCGTTGGTCCTCTTTTGATCTCCGATTTTTTGTTTATTGTTTTTTTTTTTTTTTTGAAAACTAGTATTTATTTCTATTTAGTGTTTAACTTTTTGTTTCTGTATTAAATCGATCTCAATTTATCTTCACAATTGACAGGGGAACATTTTCAACATATTTTTATTTCTATTCGAAATACTTTTGTCACCTTAAGAAAATAAAATAGAATTTTCTTGTTTAGTTTTCACTCCAAAAAAATAATTTTGTTCACAATTTATTTTCAATATTTTATGTTTTTCTTTTTGCGACACAAGAAAATCACATAAAATACAACGTTTTTCTTCTCACAAAAAAAAAAAAAAATAAAAACACGAAAACAAAAAATGAATATATCCGAACAAAAAAATAATCACCTCAAAAATAAAGATCTTAATTTGTTTTGTTTAGGTGGGTGACGTTTTTCTTTTATTATTTAAAAATATAAGTTTAAAAAAATATTCTTTAAAAAACCAATAAAAATAAATATTGTTTATATTTGTTTTGTGTTTGTTTAACCAACATCCACTTCACTTGTCTGATGATAAAATTAGTCACTAAACTGTGTTTTTTATTGCTTTGGTTTGGTTGATTCTCACATGGCGGAAAATAGCTGGGAATTAATGTCACTTGGCCTGAAAAATAATTATTAATAATTAAGTTGATAAAAAAATCACCATCAATACGCACGCTGATGGATAAACAAAAAACTGATAATAATCCTTATGATCTACAAAGCACATAGGGTGGGCAAAAACGAGATCGAAGCCCACACATGATTATACAAAAAAAAAGCACTTGAAATTGCGTTCACCTTTATAGATAGTTTATCTTATATCACACATCTCTGCATTCTGTAATATGGGTACACAAATTAGGTGGAGTATCGCACAAGTGGCCACTAGCAATGTCGTCGCCACTCTTTGTTTTTGTTTTGTTTACACTCAGATAAATTACACAAAATTTGCAGAGACACAAATAATTTACACACAACAACAACAAAAATTATGAATACCAGCGCACACCACACACCCTCGACTATGATAATAAAAAAAAGACAGTCAAGGGGAGTCAGGTAATTAAGATACGAAACATAATTAACTTCAAATAGGTACTAGGTACTTGTGTATATTTTATCTTAATTGCACACTTTGATTTTCATTTCCAAATTGGAAGCTTTCCTTTATAAATTCTCCTTTCGAAGGTGCAATTTTGAGTGTTTGAAACAACAAAACGACTTTTTTTCATTCAAGAACCTTTGATGTTTGTCTAACAGACACAAATGAAGACATTCATGGATATTTTAAATACTGACACACACACCGAGATATCCGGAGACTTAATTGGCAAGCAAGTTGAATTGAATGCTTCACGACTAACCGGCTGATCTAAACTGAATTGGATTCTCCACGGGGCAACGTTTTTATTCAAAAAGATAAAAATGTATCTCGTTTGTTTTTCCGTTGGCGCACAGGCGAACAGCGAACTAGTGTCTTTTATATTGAGTTTTCCTGTTTCAGAGTGCTGCTCTCCAAATGGGAGATGATTTTTAGGGATGTAGGGGACGAATCCAACGACTCACGAATGGTCTTATCGCTTTGGATGAAAGAAGAAAGGTATGACGTCATTCAAAGCTGGAGAAAAATGTTGCCTCCTGATTGAATTGCGCACAATCATGGTGAATGAGGTGAATTTTGGGTTGATTTGACACAAAGCTTTGACCTACATCATTGTCCTTATAGCCGATATGGTTTTGGGTGTAGTGCGACAGTGATGACGACATGTTTTGCGTTTTTTGAGAGCATTAGAGTTTGTTCCGGAATTATTATGAATAATTACACATGACGAATGTCTGAAACACTTGTTGTTGGTTGATGGTTGCTTTGATAGCAGAACGACCATTCCTTTTTTTTGTCCAGGAATTCAAATGTTGTAGAAGTTAAGGACCTTGGGACTTGTAATTACAAACAAAAACAGTAGATACAATTAAAATGTCCAACGGGAATAATTTTATTTACGTACATGTGCTGAAGAGTGTTTGTTCATGAGTTGTTGACATGAAAAACGTTTTTGATACACTTTCTAAAAGAGCTGCATTTTATTATGGAGAATTTGATGTAAAACGTTTCCGTGTGTTGTATTTTGTATGACTGTGCTGTTGGCTTGTTTGGTTTTAAGGTCTTTTATTAATTTAAAAATTTGATGATAGCCAGGTAAAAAAGTTGTTATTTGTTTTATTCACCCCTGTTCTGATTTTCGCTCCGAATTCAATTCGTAACCAAAATTGATTTTCGCACAGCTAAAAATAAATTGTGTTCTAAATTTTGTAGGAATTTTCCTTTCATTTTTGACAAATATTTCTCTGACATTACTTACATTTTCAAATTGACGATTTCAAATTCGGACAGCAAAATCGAAACGAATTAAAAATTGAATAATTTAGAACACCTCGAAAGTATTGCTTTCGTAAACGAAAATCAGAACAGGGGTGATTGTGCCTATATGGTAGCCTAGAGTACTGGTAGCCTATAGTACTAGATGAGCGCATTTTTGATAAGAGAAAAAGATGCCAGTTTCGAACTTGCTTGAGGTTAGCCTTAACCGAGGAGGAATAAAGTTTTAGTCATATATTTCTTATAACTTCTTTTCATTCAAATGCTAATAATTGTCATTCGAGTTTTTCTTGAATTCTATTCGAATTCGATTCAATCGCGTAAGTCTTTGGATTGCGTAAGCGTTCAAAAAGAGCTCGATCGTCAATGCAATAGTCCGAAGATACAGAGCTGATTCCAGTCAAAGTAGGTTTATTTGGGTTAGGAGAATTAAACGTGGAAGGAACTGACGGACGTTGGATAGAAGAGGACGTTGAGGGGATTATAACGTTTGAAAATTTACAATATGGATTATTCTTATCATGATTACAAAAGTCGAATGAAACAGTATTAAAAGGTGACTTAAAATATGAGTTACTAAAATAATTACAATGTTTTGAGTTTAAAAGTACGTTTTTTTTGCCCCAAGGAACAAGTAACATGGAGCTGTTTTTTAAAGAGAGAGGGTTAGATACATTGAAAAGCCATAAGTAAGATTGAGGGATTGCAACTTTGAACATTCCTTTACCGATGCGACTATATTTTGAAAGTTTAAAGCCGTAGTTACTATTAAAGTAGTTATTGATCCAGAAATTATTGGAATGAGGTGGGGCGCCAATGATGATAAAATTCGAATATTTGAAGATGGGCGATGGAGATGGAGATTCAGGTGAGGCGTGGATGTCGTTGGTACTCTCCGTAACAATGTTAAGATTCGGAGGAGTTTCGAGAGATGACTGCATAAGTGATGTGTCATTGGATGGAGGTGATGGAGAATCAGGATGTAGTTGTGCTGGTTCGAGGTCTTGAAATTCCATAAAGAGTGATTTGTCGCTTGTGCAGATGTAATCTTCGCTACGTAGGGCACGCCTTACTTCGTCAGAAATATTAGTCATTGTAGCTCGAGTTGCAGCAGATTCCTTAATTAAAACATCAACGAGTGCCAGAGAGTCTTTTTTAAGTTTGACATGGGATGTAGAAAAGTCCATGTGAAAATTTTGTAGAGCCTTAGACTGTTCCTTGATGTTATGTTCTAATTTAGACAGACTTTCCTCGAAAGAGTTCCTTGACACCTGGTTGGCTGTTTGATTTAAGACTTTTTCGATAGATGTAAGTGAATTTACAATCTTATTAATTTTAGTGGTCAATATATCAGGTATTATTTTGTGATCATGTGGGCATTCGATATTCTTATTATATGCCTCTCTCGAAAGAGATTCCATTTTGGATAGCTGACTCATTAAGAGATGAGAAGCGGCAAAAATGGGTTTAGCGGTAAATGAGGGAAAAACGAAGTATATGCTGTCTTCGAGGAAGGACACCCAACACCGACGGCTCGGGCAGAACGTCACAATAGACACATACAACTTCGAGGTAGTAGAGGAGTTTGTCTACCTAGGCTCCGCTATAAACACGGGCAATAACACCAGCGCCGAGATCAGACGAAGAATAACTCTTGCTAATCGCTGTTTCTTTGGGCTAAGAAAGCAATTGAGTGGAAAAGCCCTCTCTCGAGCAACTAAGGTAAAACTGTACAACACACTCATCATCCCAGTCCTGCTGTATGGTGCAGAAGCATGGACCCTGACAAAATCGGATGAAAGTGCCTTAGGCTGTTTCGAGAGGAAAGTTCTTCGGGTCATCTTTGGCCCCGTGTGCATTGAAGGGGAATGGCGAAGAAGATACAACAGCGAACTTTACGGGTTGTACAACGACATGGACCTAGCCAGAAGGGTCAAGGTCCAGAGACTCAGATGGCTCGGTCATTTAGAGCGAATGGACACCAATGCTCCGGCCCGGAAAGCCTTCGACACTATTCCCGAGGGACGTAGGAGGAGAGGAAGACCGCGACTCAGGTGGCGCACTCAAGTGGAAGAGGACCTCAATCAACTTGGAGTGCAAAACTGGAGACGACTAGCTAAGGACCGAGCTAGCTGGCGGAGACTGTTGATTGAGGCTCAAGTCCACAACGGACTGTAGCGTAAGTAAGTACTGTCATTCGAGTTCTTTTCATTCTAATTCTTATAATTGTCAGTCGCCGAGATATTTTAATTCAAATCGAAATAATATCCAGTCGAGTTCTTTTCATTTCCATACTGTCGTTCGAGTTCTTTCCATTCGAATACTACAAGAATCGTCATTCGAGTTTTTTCATTGGAATACTTATAAAATCGTCATTCGAGTTCTCTTCATTCAAATACTACTAATTTGTCGAGTTATTTTCATTCGAATTAAAATAATTGTCATTCGAGTTCTTTTCATTCGAATATTAATAATCGTTAATCGAGTTCTCTTCATTGAAATACTAATAATTTGTCGAATTATTTTCATTCGAATTAAAATAAAAGTCATTCGAGTTCTTTTCATTCGAATACTAATAATCATAATTCGTCGAGTTATTTTCATTGAATTTAAAATGATTGTCATTCGAGTTCTTTTTATTCGAATACCATAAGAATCGTCATTCGAGTTCTTTTCATAATCGTTATCGAGTTCTCTTCATTGAAATACTGACATTGACATTGACATTTCACAGTACTTCGCACATGAATGTAACGAACTACAGACACATAGCAGCACTGGCGACTGAGGCCATCGGCTGGGACAGAACAAGACACTAATACAACAGAGAGAGACAGATAGACACGTAGAAAGGAAACCTACGTGGCACAGAGGAGGAGACACAGATTTTAATCGTCTCATATGTATCTGAGCCATGGCCACCTGCTCATTGAAATACTGTAATAATTCGTTGAGTTATTTTCATTCGAATTAATATAATCGTCATTCGAGTTCTTTTCATTCGAATGCTAATAATCGTTATTCGTCTAGTTATTTTCATTTGAATTAAAATAATCGTAATTTGATTTTTTCTCATTCGAATACTGTCATTCGAGCTCTTTGCATTCGAATACTATAAGATTCGTCATTCGAGTTCTTTTTATGCGAACACTGATAATCATCATTCATCGAGTAATTTTCATGCCAATTAAAATAATCGTCATTCGATTTCTTTTATTCTATTCGAATATTAATAATCGTCATTCGAGTTCTTCTAATTCGAACTCTCGTCACCGTCACTCAATTTTTCGTAATTTTAGTTCTTTTGAAAATCTAAAGAGAGGTAGTAGTTGCAGTATACATATTTGTATAGTAGTAGGTTTGAAAATCACTCGACATAATCGAATGATCTCGTATAGTTGTCTGAATTGATTAAACGAGGAAATATAGTTTAACCAAATTACATAACAACAGAAACGTCATGGGGTATGATTTCAAACAAATTAAGACTGTTCAATTGGCTACTAACTTATCAGTTTGGAGGCAATCGAACTAACCTCTTGGGCTGAAAATTAAAAAAAAAAATACAGACAAACCACAAGCAGACATACAGACGGACAAAATCTCAATCGCTAGACTTCTTTTTTCAACTTCTCGATACCATTGTAATGTCATGTTTAATTAATGACTAAGTACAAAAAATACATCGTTAATGTATTCAATGCTTTTATTTTGCAAGTTAAAAAAGCCTTACATTGAAAAACGTTCTCATCGGAGAAACCTCTTTTCCAAGAAATTGTTCATCCAAATTGATTTTTCTCTGGATTTCAACAATGCCTAACATCACTTTCCTTATTCATGATTCCCAATATCCTTAAGTAAATATCTGCATATTGCCAATGAACCGCCAATTCATTTTCACCTCATCTCAATACCAAAAGAACCATACACAAGCTGCCACTGATACACCTGGTTCTGGTTCTTTGAATCTGATTTGAATATTAATGCATTTCTATTGATGCCGTTGAATCCCAACATACATAGTCTCAAAGGATCTCTTTCCTCCTCAAACTTGTAACATTCTTTGGAAAGTACAAGAATATAATCCTCAAAATTTTCCATCACACAATTTAAGTAACTTTTCTCGCATCCTAATATCGTTTTAACCATAAATGAAGAACCATAATATCCTGCTGGGATTTGCAGAAAGGACGAGTACACCTGCACGTGTAGTCTGTGTATCAGGAGCAAAATGTCTATATTTAAAATATATAATGCGAGTGTACTTACTCGATTCCAAGAAGACACACACATACTCTTCGTAGTCGGAATTTCAAAGTGAAAACGTAACGAAATCAAATTTCAAGTTAAACATATATCTAAGTATCTACCTCGACATAACTACGAAGCAACCAATAAACGATGAAAAAGGAGCTTGAAAGTATCATCAGCTATCAATCAGCTTACTTTTCAGCGAATTTATCGTTTATAGGATTTCCGTTCGACTCTGCACATCATCAAAAGTGCACATTAAACGCAGAGGTAGACAACACTCAGCTGAACTTTCACTTCCTGCTTGGCAAGGACTCATTGAAAGGATAACGACTTGGAAGATGATAAAAAGATACACCTTCTCTATGAAATAGTTTAAATTTCAGTTGGTTTCAGATTGAAACTTATAGTTGTGAGAGAGAGCAATACTGGAAATGTGATTTTCAACATTATACACCTACGTAAATGAAATTGATATCCTGTGCGATATTTCAATATCCTTTCTTGAGAGTTTTTCATTTGAGTTTTGTCCCTCATCAGGTGATTGTATATGAACTTTTGAAGGAACATGAAAACTCACATCGTCCTTGTTTTAATATTTTTGCTGAACCTTAGGGCTAGGCTAGACTAGTGAAATTGAGATCATATTTAACTCATGGGAGTTTTCGGTAAAAATATAAATTCCACATGCTTGAGCTCGAGCAATCGAGCCATTTTTTGACTTAAAAGAAAAGAAAAAAGTTTATTTTTTGACAAAATTCATCTGTCTTTTGAAAAACTTCTGAAATAACCATTTCTCTCTTTTCTTCCATCGATTTTTTTCAAGATAATTCTAATTTCAAGAAATTCGTTTGCGTAGGAAGTCCTTAAAGGAGTCAGCTCTGTTTTAACAATAATTCACTTTCCTTTGAAATTTCCAAACGTCCTTTAATTGGAAAATTCGTGGGTGGAGGCGAGAACACATTTTTGAGCATCAGCTTTCTTATATTTTCGTACTGATACTGTCAAGCGGCTTGGATTTATTGAGAAAGCAGATTTACAGCGTTATGCTGTAACACTTTGCTTCCACAAATTCCCTTCAGTTTTCTATCTCAAAAAATGCGGTATTTCACCGACGTCATAGATGATGCTTCACTTGTGTTGTGGGATTTCCAAACGATTTGATGAGATTTTTTGAAAAGAAAAATTGGCGATGGAAAAACATTTACATTCCTGAGTTTGGAAATGTTATAGAAAAACAACCTCAGATCTGTTTTAATAAGGTAAAAGCCTGAAATTGACATTAAATCGAAAGGTTCATGAACCTTGTGACAGAGACGTAGAGGAAAGAAGAGTAAGAAGCAGTCGTATTTTGAATTTATTGCGCACTCAACTGTATTTCGAGCAGTCATGTATTTTATTCTGATTGGCATAAACCTACTTATTGGTTTTATTTGTATGTGAATCCTAGAGCCTTTAAGAGGTTTTTAAAAACAAAAGAATTTCTGCTTGGCTCTTTGCAAATGACTAGATTTAGTGATGACATTTCTTAAATTTTGTTGGTTTTATATGAATGTGCAAACGCATACGCTTGATTATATTTTGATGAAATATGTATTAAATTGGTCAAATGCTTATTTATTTAATGATATTAATTCAAACCATAACGAAAAACAATAGAATGATCGACCATTTTAATTTATCTTTTCTTCTTAATGGGCCTCATTAAATTACCCATCGAACGATACATCACAAAAATTTACTGTCAAACCTTATGACGTATATTGTTTGCACTTTGTTAACTCACTTACTGACCCGACCCATCTCCCATGTCTCAATAGATCTTTTTTATGTCATCGATAATTGACTTTATTTCTCGTTGTTTTTGTTTCTGTTTTTTTTTTTTTTCATTTCCTTTCCGATTCAAACATATACGAGAAGAAGAACAAACGAAAAAAGATAAAACAATAGGAAAACATGAAATAATATTGTCAGTGTTTATGACATTGATATATCTCAAATTGCCAGCAAAGGTCAAGTGAAAAAAGCCAAAAGGTCATTATGAATTTGTGGGATGTTGGCGGAAGGGTCCATAAATCTGGCGCCACCAAACAAACTCGTTCCACATTCAAACATACATGTATGTGCAGCACATACAAAATGAGGAAAGCTACATTTTGTTTCCCTATTTTTTTTTTATTTTTTTTTTTTTGTTTTCTTTGTCTTGAATTAATTGCAACATAGTACACAAATTCTGGGTTTATCGCTTAAATCTAGAAACTTATTAACAAGCACAAAGCAAACAAAACAATCTTGACTAAAAATTTTAATCACTTTTTTTAATGAGCACGCACTAAAGGGGTGTTTGGTACCCTTTTTATGTTAAGGTCATAGTGCGAGGAAATAAAGGGTTAAAAGGAGGTGTCCATTTATATTCACCTTGAATTCCTGAATATTGCAATTACAGGGGACAACAGAGCTTGAAATAACAGTTCCACATTCGTGTAGTGCGGCTAACAACCGATGATCAGTTGTGGATGAATAAGAGGAATGCAACTGGCAATTATTATAAAGGGTTTTCCAATAAGAGGTGTTATTTTGAATAACCCCATATTTCGGTAGCTGTCACTTTTGAAGCTGGCATTTTTTGACATTTGTCAAGTAGAAACATATAAAAATGGAACGATACCTGGGTTGCAAAAGTCGATAGAATTGTACTTTTTTCGATACACTCGCCTCTCTATAAGTACACAAATACACTTTTACTAAATTCAGTACAATAATGAACTTCCAGTCTATCACTTGATGTAATAGGTATTCTGCTAAATCATAAATATTTTTACCAAAATACATATCACCATCAAGTATCCTTTTTCTTAACGCACTCATTGTTGCAAGTCAATAAAATTGCTAGTTTGGCAACACCTTTAAATGTCACTGAATGAGACGTTAACGACGTGACGACGCGACGTAACATGTAAGCCCGAGACATCATCTGTCTTATTCGTTGTCATTCTCGTTTGTTTTCATTTCGTTATCAATTTACCGTTTTCAATTCTTCATTCGGAGAGTTAGGTGCATCTTCTACTCAATGTGAAAGTCTGAAGGGTGTCGTAGCGTCACTAAAAAATTCTTAAAGCGATGAACATGAAACCTTGTACATATATTCTTGGAGGTATTAGAAGTAACATAAGATACGTTTTATTCTGATAAAATAAACGGTTCCTGTGGGACAGATTTAACCTAATTTTTCATAGAGCAAAAGGATTGACACATTGCATAGGTAGTGATAGTTTAGGGGTCAGAAAATCACATAGGCTACTTTTTATCCCGGTTATAGCGGGTAACACCGCGGGCACAGCAATGTGTCATAAATGAGAATCACCAGCACCACTATCGTCACCAAGTCCACCCAATTATTGGCATCCGAAGAGGACATTGAAAACTTTAGAAGGAACCCACATCCTCGTTTATCCAGAGCGAGCAAACGTCAAAAAACTGGAGCTGCATGTAAATTAAGGAAAAACTAAGAACATGGTTCCGCCGACTACTGGAAACGTTGGTAAAAGTAGAAAAACAACTATTAAGGTGGAGGAGCACGAATTCGAAGAAGTGCGATCCTTCAATTATGTACTTTGAGTCAGTATTAGCAGCCGATAACAATATGGAAATAAAAAATATGTGGGCAGCTGCTCAAAGCCAACAGAATCTACTTAAGTCTTTCAAGGCTCTTTAAATCCAAAAATCGATTTATCCAATACCTACCATTACTTCAAACTGTTACTGTATAAGACGATAGTCTTACCATTACTCACTTATGGATCCGAGATCTGAGTGCTTAGCCAAATGTACTCTGAACTCTTAGCCGCGTTCGAGAGAAAAGTCTTACTGAGAATAGTATTGGCCCCGTCTGTGAGGAAGGACGATTCCGGAGACGATATAACCACGAGCTGTATCAAATCTACCACGAAGTAGACTTGATGACAAAAATTAAGCTTGGTAGACTCCGATGGGTTGGGCACCTAGCTCGTGTGAGCGAAGAGAAACCGGCCCGAAAGTCATTTGTAGTATATATTAGGGTACAGCGAGGCAGACTAAGTTTGCGCTGGAAGGATGGCGTAGACCAGGGCACCCAAAGCTTGGGGTGCGGTCTGGTTGTGGCGCAGAGGAAGGGAGAAACTTCATTGGCCAGGCCGACGATGATGATGATGAAGATGATAAATAACAAGCAATACCAGGTTTTCAGGGCCATATATAAAAGTGAAAATCTGTACGGGGTCAGAATCAGAACATCACGCCTTAATCACACCACAAATTAACGCGAAAATGTACACAGTTCTTTATTTTGCCCTCAGAACGGTTATAGGCATGTTTTTTTTCACAACAAATGTCGACTTTAAATTGCGGGCGAGACGAGGTTCAGAGGTTCGGCTAGTTATCTATGTTTAACTATGAAAAAAAAATATGTTCTCCTCAAAAAAACTTTACAAATCAAAAAGTACAATTCGATACGATTTTTATTTTGATTTCGATACAATGCTGAAAGACGATTTTTCATCCCTGAACGATACACGCTTCAACATTGAAATTATTAAAATCCCCTATAAAAACGGGAAAAGTTTCCGGACCGTGTTATCTCTCGAAGAGGTGATCACAATTGGCCACCGAGATCTTGTAATTTCATTTATCTCAAATAATGACATTTTTCTTATCCGAAAACCCTATATTGACCAGTTGTTCATTGAAAAAGCGGGGATAGAGGTATTTGAAACGCTCTCTCTTGAATAGATGAAAGCCAAGCAAATTGACTGCTTTGTCTTAGAAAACTACAGTTTTTGGGGTATTTTTGACGATATTGCACATGTGAACGACTTTCAAGACATAGTTGGTGATTTATGTGTTTGAACAACGATAGCAACTTAGTTGGTGATGCACATACCGTGAATTACGAAATGGTCTGATTTTTGTTACAAGTTCATGGATAACGGCAAGGTTGATATAATAGGCTTTTACGATGAAGGACAGCATTGTGTTTTTGAAGCATTCCCCAATTTGCCATCGAGCAGTCGGGATAAAAAACTGAAATGAATACAAAAAGTTGAAAGTACTGTTTGCAGCAAATCAGATTTCAGACAGGAAATCATGAAAGAAAATGAGAAAGAGTGTTGGAGAAAAAACGAAACCTTGGGGCACACCAGCATTTATTTTGTAGATGTTCGATGAGATGAACCATCAGATCAGGAATAGGCCAATTACTGCGAAAGTCATATTGCTGGTCACTTAGAAGCGATATTTGCTCTACCAATGGAAAGTATTGCATTGGTAGGAAAATTTGTGTCCAACCTTTATATTACAATGATGGAAGTTTGAATGAGTGGGCACGCAATTTCTGTTAGTCTGTTTGCATGTAAGTAAGCCCCTGTGTTGTGGTGATTAACTATTTTACATGATTTCTTGACAACATTGGTGTTACGTAATCAGCATATTTATTTTGCGTTAATTCTTCATTTAAGGGGTTTATATTCAAATTTTTTGTGTTATAAGAACACCAATGTGAATCCACCTTAATTCTGTATGATATTTCTGACATTTCTTTGCGAACACACCCTGCACACAACAGCTGTTTGTGTCATTTGACGTTTCCAATTATGTTTGTGTTAATAACCCAATTTATATTTAAATTTTAAATTGGTGATTTCAACAATATCGGTATAGAATATTTGAATAATATACACAAAAAAAAACCGGTTCGATATTTGTGCGTTTTGTTCTCAAGTCTTAATTAACAGAAATATGCTACATAAAACTATGCCACATTGACAACAAATAAATTTAACTTTTCCTTCAATTTAAACATCGAGAATAGCATCTGATATCTATTCTAGCACTTTCAGAAATAAATTCAGGAAGGAATTTCACAAAACACCATATCGAATGTCCTTCCAACAAAATTGAACACATCCACATTGTTCACAAAGAAAAATTCGAATTCAAATGACACGTAGGACTTTGAGAATAGAAACGTGCAAATTATCAGTTTTGCCCTTCCTGAACAACCCAGCTGAACAATTCATTTGGATTGGTTTGTTTATATTTTCATTTCTCTTTGGTCAAATGCTTACTTATCCTAAGGGGGGCTTTGTGTGTCAGTAAATATGTGTACTGTACGTAGCTTCGTCTATTTTTCAATTCGACAATTTCACCGATGAATAATAACGAAATATCATCATGAGTATTTGAAAAGCCCAAGGACTAGGACTCTGTCGAATTCTATATAGTTTATTGTGTGAGTCAAGTGAGCGTCACGGCCCATGTTAGTATCGTAATCAAAATTAATTTCAAACTGCTGCAGATGAATCCTCTGAAGCGGAATAGGAACTATAATGAATAATTTGAATTATAAAAATTGAAACGTACGTCATAGTTGTTGGGAGAAAACATGCGCATTCTGATTTTCCCTTCAAACTATGACGCAATACTTTTTTATTGAAACAAAGAAACGGGGAGAAACAGTGGGGAAATAAGTGCACACTGAACTTGATTGCTTATCACTGAATAAGATTAGAACACAAGGTTTAATTCAGGTTGTGACGTCATGGAGATATTTTTTTATACTTTTCAAATTATTTCAAGTATTTGAACTTTAATCGAGTTTTTTTTTGGGTTTTGCATGGTTCCTTGATGAATGCCGTGTTGATAAAAAGATTATTTTTGATGAAGTAATTAGGATGAAGCTTTTATTTGGGAAAAAAGTTGGGTTAACATATATTTTGCATGGCAAGCAAGGAATTTTCTTGAGTAACATCTTTATAGCTTGAGACGTTAATGCTTATTAATAGGTGACGTACAGGAAGTTTTGAACAAGTTTCTTGAAATAAATTGACTCAATTAAAATGATGCGACACGGTGGGAGTGGAACTATGCAATGTAATTCTGAAGTTCGAAGAAGGGAATAGGTTTTTTTTTATTTAATAAACGCGCACTCAAGGGCTTTTTTCATTACCCTTTATATGCCAAGAGCACCGTGCGAGTATTAGGGAAGGGATAAAGGATGTAAAAGAAGATATCGGTGAACATTGGTTTTGAACTCTTGAATATTAAAATGACTGGGGAAGACAGAGTGTCGAAGAGAGATCAACATTCGCGTAGTACGGCTAAAGAACGCTTCTCTGCACATGACAGTACGTCCGTTGGGCTCAAGGGTGAACTGATGGGCATTCCTGGAGACGCTGGTATTACGGTTGAATATCTTTAGGGGAGTTATGCAACTGATGACTACTCCACTAGAGCCAATGTTCTAGAGATGGAAATGACTCAACGATGGTATTGTCACCAATTATTTTGAATGCTCTTTTTTAGATACTGTCCAGAAAACTTATTTACGTCACTGGAGCACAAGCCCAGACGTGAGAGTTGTACTCAAGCTTAGGATATATTTACGTTTTGTAAATAAGAGCCAGATCAGAAGGGGGAAAACAAATTTCTCGCATCGTCTTAAGAAACCTAATCATATTGCAGTATTTTTGGCGACTTCGCATATGCTCGTTCCACAAGAATTGCTCAGTGATGCACATACTGAGAATCCTGATGCAAGTGCCATTCAAGGGGGTTATATCTCGCTTCAACGATACAAGACAGCATTGAGTTTACGCAACATGAAACTCTACGCGGTTTCTTATTCCCCGTTGCACAATTCTGTTTAATTCAGAGTTTAATGAGCTTATCATATTAAGCGGTTGCAGTACCACATCCGAAAAGGTGGGATGTGACTCTGGGAACGAATATAAAAACTAAGGGTAGATACTATCTTCAGCGAAAAGTTTTATTTGATTAGAAGTTACAGACAAGAGATCATTAAAACAATTGAGAAAGGGGGTCGGAGACAAAACGGAGCCCTGGGGCACACCATCATTTATATTATGGGCTTCAGATTAGGTGTTCATCGATTGCGAAAGCACGCATTTTCGATAAGAGAGCAAGATGACAGACTTTATCAAATGCCTTTGAAACTCACGAATTATCGGTTCATGACAATCTACTCCTTTTCGTTACTCAAAATTATAAGAATGAAAGAGATCAAAATCTGGTGCCTGTATTAGGCCATATTCTTCTTTAAAAACAGAAATTTAAGGAGTCACGAAAATGCTGAGAATCATAGAGAACAAAGCAAAATAATTCTTTTCATATAAACAACAATAATGAGATTTTAGCTGTAAATGTTAATGAATGGAAAATTTTGCATTGCATTTCGTATGATTTAATGATTTCGGACTGCGTGAAGGTGGATAGCTTCTTGTGAAGCTTGGCAAAAAGTCATATCGTTCTCTATTTGGATTTCATGTAAATCACATTGCATTTTGACAAATCTAACGAAGTTCACGGGGTCTGCTAGTAGAAGAAAACACGAAAAAAAGTAGGTTATGTGTAAAGAGAATTTAAAACAAATAAATAAGGCAAGAACGAATCGAATGTTTTAAGGGATATTTATTGAATTGCTCATCTAATAATAATGGGTCATTTTTTAAGAGGTTTAGAACTTTAAAAAAAAAAAAAACACAAAAAATTCGAAAAAATGAATGAAATATTTATTTGAATCGATAGTTTGAATCTTGCAATTTAATGTTTAAAGATAATTTCATGCAAATGTTGACCGCGGCTGCGTCTCAGGTAGCCCATCCGCTGAGTCCAATTTTGGCATACTCTTTCACACATATCGGCCGGTATCTCACGAATGAATGCATGGATGTTGGCTTCCAGTGCGTCAATCGAAGCGGGCTTGTCCCTATAGACATTAGCCTTGACATACCCCCACAAAAAATAGTCTAATGGTGTCAAATCGCACGATCTAGGCGGCCAATTGACCGGCCCGAAACGTGAAATTAACTGTTCACCAAACTCGCCTCGCAATTGCGCCATTGTTTCGCGTGCTGTGTGGCATGTGGCACCGTCTTGTTGAAACCACATATCATGCAAGTCAAGAACTTCCATTTCGGGCAAAAAAAGTTTGTTATCATCGCTGTAACAAAGGCCTAACTGCTGGGAACGGCGCCGAATCGAAATTTCGCGGTCTTCTGTCACACTAGCTGATACGGCCGCAATATTTTCTTTACTACGCACAGTACGTAAACGTGTTGATGGTTTAATGTCCAACAAGGTAAATTTGGTGCGAAATTTGGTCACAATCTTCCGAATAGACTGCTCAGAAGGTCGAGAATGCCGACCATAAAATGGAAGCAGCGCGCGATGAACATTTCGAACCGAGCACGAACTTTGATAGTAAAATTCAATAATTTGCAAGCGTTGTTCATTTGTAAGACGATCCATGGTTAAATTGCAAACCAAACTGAAGCTGTTTGACAGTGACACAAGGTACTAAACACACGTCAGCTGTCAAAACTAGTGTTGCCTAAAACCAAACCAGCTAAAAAATCACCCGTAAGTATCTAACATTTGTAAGGAAATCTAAGTTGCGAATTCGCACAACGTTTTCTATGTACATTTACGAACCACTTGTTCGAACATGTTTATTTTGGCTTGTTTTGTCAATTTAGCAACTAAGTGAGTGAAAAGAGAAGACAATTTCATAACAAAACGTAAGAAGTTCTCTTTAATTCACTGTTTCATCTTTCATGTTTCATCTCTCATCTCATCATAACAAAATGAAAAGAGAAATAATTGTCAAATCTCTTTGATTTGCAATAATCAGTATCGGTATTCGGTACTGATAGCAGATAGCAATAATGAAGTGTCTAGTGGAATCGTAACATTAAAATTAAATTACTCAGACAGACAGACAACTAAACTCTCTCAATCTTATATTTTTGTTGGACTTAAAGCATAATGATGAAATGATTTAAAATATTCTCACCTTACAATTTGTTATGAAATGAAACCCAAAGACCAGCTCTTTCCGCTCTTTACCTAAAATTTCTCTTAACTAATAAATGAAATGCGAATTTTTCGTTTTATCTCGTCCCCAATGTTTGGTATAAATACGAAACCAACTGCCTGAGTTGTTTTATAAATAATTGATTGTTTAAGTTCATTGGTCGATGTTTCTTTGTACTTTACTTACTTTAGTAGTTTAGTGAAATAAAAAAAATGAGTGACAATTTTAACAGTGATGAGCTCAATCCTCCAACTTGGATGGACAACGCATTCTTTGAAGAAGTTTTAAGGAAGTGTGAAAATTCAAATGAAATAACGGTATGTTGTTTTTCAAATATTTCGAAGTGTCGTTATTTACAAAGTTCTTAATTGAAACAGTTAAAAAATGTGGAAATAGCACCAGCAACAGCAAAAGGAGATCACTTTGCAAGTATCATGTTCAGAGCTGTTGTGTCTTATACCTGCCGAACAGAAACTAAATCCAAGTCAATGATTATCAAAACAATGCCCCAGGAAGAGGGTTTCAAACAAGATGTATTAAAAGAGTCGTTTGTTTTCGAAACAGAAATTGGCATGTATTCGAAGACAATACCTCAGTTCCAAGAGGAACTTCGAAAAATTGGCGATAATACCGTTTTGGGAGTGAAGTAAGTGTTCGTAATTTATGTCAAAAGTAAAACTGACTTTTATTTTGTTTGTTAAAGGGCACTTTATTGGTCACTGGAACCTCACAAGGTTATTGTCTTGGAAGACATATCCCCTCAAGGTTATACAGTGTTGAGAGACAGAATGGCCAATATGGAAGAATCCAAAGCAGCGATCTTAAAACTAGCCAAGTGGCATGCTGTCAGTTATAAGCTAAGCAAAGAGGTTTGTAGCTTAAAATAACTTATCATATCTACCTGATAGCAGTACCTCGCTGATAATAGTTGTAGTTGAATATTCATTAAGCACTTTCTATCGTGAATTGAAATAATTTTGAGTCTTATTTTAATTTTTTCTTATTTTTTCCATAAAGGGTGACAAGGATGTGTGTGCATATCGTGAAGCATTCTTCAACAAAAAGGGCATTGAAGACGTTCCGTTTGTAACAAGTGGTATTAAACATTTCATTGAAAAACTTGAAACGATCGAAGAATTGAAAAAATATGTTCCATACTTCAAAAAGATTGAAAAAGGTCTTTTGAAAAGATGCATCGATTCTTTCAATGCATACCGACAAGAATCACCAAAGGGTATATTCGTATTGGGTCATGGAGACTTTCACTCAAAAAATGTCATGGTCAAACGGAATGAGAACGGAGAGTTGGAAGATCTTATGCTGGTCAGTTTTATTTTTTAATCAGACTGTTAAATCTTTCAATAGCTAATTTCAAATTTCTAAATCTTTCAGATCGATTTTCAGACGTGTTCCTTTATTCCAGCTGTGTTGGATCTGGGTTATGGTCTTAATTTGTTGTGTGAACCCCAATTGCGACTTGAACATTATGACGAGCTCGTATATTTCTATTGTTCGAATTTTATTGAAACTCTCAAAATGTTGAAGTTCGATGGTGATGTTCCAACAGTTTCCGATTTCCATATCGATATTTTAAGGCACTGTCATAATGGTGTGGTTTCTGTGAATGTTAATGTTTCTTTTTTCTTATATTAATTTCTTTTTTTTTTCTTGTAGATGTATTTCTGCTAACAAGCTTTCTTCCAATCATGTATGGGTTAGTTATTGAAAAAACTGTTGATGATACAAATGCAATCCTTGAGTTGGATGAAGAGCGAAAAAAAGTATATGACATTCCAAGTTATTTGAAAGATGTAGAACAGATGCTGCCACGCATGTTTTACAGAGGCTATTTGGAGTAAAATTCAGAATTTCTTACCTTACCCTTAGTTTGTTTTAATAAATAAATAATTTTCCACCGATTTTGACGAAAGTCAAGTGATAATCAAAATGACATTTACTTATTTCTACAAGTTTGCATAACTCAGTATATTGGATTCTTAACAAATAGGAAAATTATAACTGTCTTAACTACTTGATTGCTGAAAAACAGAAAATTATTCATAAGTTAGGGTCAATAGTTTTCAGAGGTTTGCAAATAATTGACTCCAGATTGAATAAACACTTTGTCAAATCCCTTGGAGAAAAGTTTGTTTGCTTCTTCGTCGGTGACTGTTGGCAAAATCATATCCTTGGTTCCAGGCTTCACAAAAACCATATTTGTTAAGCTTTTAAAAATCAAGAACTTACCTTCAAGTTCGCGGAAGTAGCAAATAGTAGCGTGTCTAAAAGCTGGAATGAATCGATGCATCGAAGAATTTCACTACCAAAACAAAATCATTTTACAATACTAACACGTATAGCTTACTCAACATAACGGCCAGTTGACATCGACATTGGTTTAAATCTTAATCTTATCTTATCAATAGTATGAGATCAATAAAAAGAAAATCGTATCTTAAAAAATCTTAAATCTTCAAGTTGAGATTCGGATCGTCTTCCGATTGTGGCTCCGAAAATCTTCTCAGAAGTTCTTTGCTGCCAGCAGAAAATGTAGAGAACCAGTAACGACAATGGCTGTGAATTGCTAGGGCTTACACTGCCACCAAAATGAAACCCCTGGTTTGACGATGAGTGCCGACAAGCACATGCCGGTAAACAAGAAGGACTCAAGCCGTTCGCGAGCTCTACGAGCAGAAAAAGAGAGAGAAGCACAAACTTCTCAAAGAAAAAAGGGAGCATAAGAAGCGCGACAGGAACGAGGTCCGATAGTTTTACAAAAAGGTAAAACAAACCACAAGGGCTTATACACCCCGAACCGAAGCCTGTAGAGATCATCATGGGAATATCGTTGTGGAACCAGTCAGTGCTGAGGCTATGGAAAGACCACTTTTCCAAGCTGTATAATGGCGATGACGAGCAAAATTCCGCCAGCTAAACAGAACCATTCAATTTGGGTGAAGCAGGCCAAACTTAAGTCGAACAAAGCCGCTGGAGAAGACGGGCTAGCCACCGAACTGTACAAAGCAGCTGGAGATGATTTGGTTAGGAGCATGCACCAGCTCATCTGCAAAATTTGGTCGGAGGAAAGCATGCCCGACGAATGGAACCTCAGCATCATATTTTTTTTTTTTTTATAATGAGCACACACTCAAGAGGTTTTTATACCCTTATTATGCCATAGACACAGTGAGTGCTTTAGGAAAGAAGGAAGGGGTTAAAGAGGAGGTGCCGTTGTACATTGGTTTTAAATTCCTGAACACGGGAAAAACAGAGTGTGGAAGAGAGTTCCACATTCGCGTAGTACGGCTAAAGAACGATTCTCTATACTTGAGCGTACGACCGAAGTTGGGCTCGAGTGTTGAAGGTTGAGGTTGAATTGTTTAAGGGGTGGAATGCAACCGGCTATTTCTCTAGAGCACTAATCGTAGAAGTAACGATAAAACAGTGAGAGACACTAAACGTTACGACGACCGACGGTGGTCTAAAGGAGTGAATGAATCAGTGATGTCTCTATCACCGATCATTCTCACGGCTCTTCTTTGTATGCAATCCAAGTGGCTTAAGTAAGTTACTGGAGCACCAGCCCAAAGATGGGAATTGTACTCAAGCTTTGGACGGATATAAGTCTTATAGATAACAGCCAGATCAGATGGGAGAAAAATTTCTTGCATCGTCTTAAGAAACCCAAACATCTTGCGGCATTTTTGGCTACATCGCGTATGTGCTCGGTCCACAAGAGGTTGTCAGTGATGCACATACCGAGAATCTCGAGATTTTCGGTCTCTTTGATGCAAGTGCCACTCATGGACAGTGGCAAGGGGGTATATCTCGCTTCAACGATACAAGACAGCATTGGGTTTTCGAAGCATGAAACTCTACACGGTTTTAATTTCCCATTGGACAATGCTGTTTAAGTCAGAGTTTAATGAGCTTATCATATTTTGCCGTTGCAGTTCCACACCGAGAGAGAGGGATGTGAATCTGCCGCAAGATGTTTGGGTTTCTTAAGACGGTGCAAGAAATTTTTCTCCCCGTCTGATCTGGCTATTATCTATAAAACCTATATCCGTCCAAAGCTTGAGTACAATTCACATCTCTGGGCTGGTGCTCCAGCTACTTACTTAAGCCTCTTGGATGGAATTCAAAAAGAGCTGTAAGAATGATTGGTGATAGAGAGATCACTGATGCATTCACCACTTTAGACCACCGTCGTAACGTTTCGTGTCTCTCTCTATTTTATTGTTACTTCTATGGTAAGTGCTCTAGAGAAATAGCCAGTTGCATTCCACCCCTTAAACAATTCAACCGTAATACCCGCGCTTCCAGGAATGCCCATCAGTTTACGCTCGAGCCCAACTTCGGCCGTACGCTCAAGTATAGAGAATCGTTCTTTAGCCGTACTACGCGAATGTGGAACTCTCTTCCACACTCTGTTTTTCCCGATCATTGCAATGTTCAGGAATTTAAAACCAATGTACACCGGCACCTCCTCTCTAGCCCCTTCCTTCTTTCCTAAAGTACTCACTGTGTCTATGGCATAAAAAGGGTATAAAAACCCCTTGAGTGTGTGCTCATTATAAAAAAAAAAAAAAAAATGCCCGATCCTCAAGAAAGAAGTTCCCCTGAACAGAGGTAGAAGTCTCCTTAATATCGCCTACGTCTGAAGCCTTCCGTCAACAACCTATAGGTCCTTTCAGTGTGGCTTCAGACCCGGAAAGTCCACCATCGATCTTGGAGAAGACCCAGGAACTTCAAATCGATACCTACCATCTTTTCATCGATTTCAAGGCCGCGTATGACAGCGTCTATAGAGTCCAATTATATAGAGCAATACCTTGTTTTGGCTAATCCCAGAAAAAACTCACGCTGTCCATCTGGTCGGAAAAACTAACGCGCATTGATGTCAAAAAGGTTAGACAAGGCGATGCGCTGTCATGCGATTTCTCAAATCATTCTTGAAAAGATGCAAATCAACGTACCAAGACAATCTTTCAAAGCGTCAGCTACTAGGATACGCAGCGACATTGACATAAAGACCTATGTAATGTATATCCTTCACCAATATGGCGATTGACGTTAGATTATTAGCCATAGTTCTAAGAAAATTATTTTACAATTTTAAAATTGAGATTTTGAATAAAATTTACCTATTTGACTAGGTTAAGAAAATTCATTTTAAAACAATAGAAATTCCATCACTTTTTATTTAGTTACTTAAAGTTATGATTTATAAATAGTGAAATTATTCCAGATAGCCTCTGTAAAACATGCTTGGCAGCACCATCTTTAGATCGTCCAAATATTCCGAAAAGTCATACAATCGTTTTCGATCCTCCTCCGACTCTAGAATCTTGTCTAAACTTTCTATATTCTGTGAATACATTCCATAAATCATCGGGAGAAAGCTTGAGAGCAAATATAATTCTGAAACAAAGCAAAATCGTTTAAAAAACCATACATCGAAATTCCTTGTATAGTTCCTACCCAAATGACGGTGGCGATAAATTTCAACATAAAAATCGGAAACTTTTGGAATGTCACCTTGGAAATTCAATCTGTTAAGTGTCTCAATGAAATTCGAAGAGTAGAAATACACAAGTTCTTCAAAATGATAAAGTCGTAGTTTCGGGTCACACATCAGGTAGATACCGTGCATAAGATCGAGAATAGCTGGAGTGAAAGAACACATTTGAAAATCAACCTAAAAATTGATCAGTGATTAGTGAACATAAAATATAAGTCTCTGATTCAAATGAAACTCACCAGCATAACATCTTCCAACTCTTCGTTTTCATTCCGTTTTACCATGATATTTTTTGCATGAAAGTCTCCATGACCCAGAACGAATATACCCTCCGGCGATTGCCCACGGTACGAGTTGGCAGAAGCAATGCATTTTTTCAAAAGATCCTTTTCAATTTTTTTGAAGTGTGGAACATATTTTTTCAATTCTTCGATCGTTTCAAGTTTTTCAATGAAATGTTGTATACCGGTTGTCATAAATGGAATAGTCTCTATGTCTTTCTTGTTGAAGAAATTCTCACGATAAGAGCATACGTCTTTGTCACCCTGCAGAAAAAAATTAGGTACTCTCTGTTATTATCAAGTATTTGGTAATTGCTTAAACAGGTTTCTATCTCGAATCAAGGCAAGATAAGATATTCAAAGACACAAATAAAATATGAAAAAAACAAACCTCTTTGCTAAGTTTGTAACTGATAGCATGCAACTTAGCTAATTTAAGGAAGGCTGCTTTTGTTTCTACCATATTGGCCATTCTCTCTCTCAAAACTGTATATCCCTGAGGAGAAATATCTTCCAAGATAATAACTTTGTGAGGTTCCAGTGACCAGTAAAGTGCTCTTCAAAAAACGTTAAGAAAAAGGCGATATATTACTTTTGACAAATTTAAAAAACTCACTTCACTCCTAAGACAGTATTATCGCCAATTTTTCGAAGTTCCTCTTGGAACTGAGGTATTGTCTTCGAATACATTCCAATTTCTGTTTCAAAAACAAAAGATTCTTTGAGAAGATCCTGTTTGAAACCGTCCTCTTGAGGCATGGTTTTGATTATCATCGATTTAGATTTAGTTTCTGTCGCACTGGAATAAGTCACCACGGCTCGGAACATGATACTTGCATAATGATCTCCTTTTGCTGTTGCCGGTGTTATTTCAACATTTTTAACCTAAAATATTACAGACCTTTGTAAAAAACAACAAATTTTAAATGCATTTTAAAAACGAACCGATATTTCATGGGAATTTTGACTCTTCCTTAATACTTCTTCGAAGAATTTATTGTCCATCCAAGTGGGAGCAATGAGCTCATCGCTGCTATAATTGCTGGTCATTTTCGAATTTGCTAAATGATCTCCGAAAATCGATAATCGACAAGTTCGTTTAAAACTACAAATGATTACTGAACAAGTGTGGAAGAGAATTTCATATTTAAACCCAAAACACTGGGAATGAGATAAAACAAAATACAGAAACTACATTTGTTATTAATTTTATCAGTTAAGGGAGATTTCAACCGATACATTTAGAGTGATTTAAGAGAATTTTTTTGTCAAAATCTCTTCGTTCCAAAACTGTATGAGCATTAATTTCATAACCAAAGCGTTGACAATTGTTCTTGGTAGATTCACGATTGGTAGATAATTTGAGGCTAAAGTTGGAAAAAGTTTGAATTTTCATCGAATTGAGTAATAGGGAATGTGTACGCTTGAAGAATAGGCAAACTGGCTATTCAACTATTGGCGAAACAGTAAAAACGTTCAATTTAAGTTTAGAAAAACACTGTTTTTATCACAAAATGTATTAAAGTATATATTTCCTTCTTTAAAAACTAAACAAATAGACAAAAATTTAATAGTTCTCAGTGGTTCGAACATAATTGACTCCAGATGGCATAGACACTTTGTCGAATCCCTTGGGGAAGAGTTTGTTTGCTTCTTCGTCGGTGACTGTTGGCAAAATCATAACCTTGGTTCCAGGCTTCAAAGAAAACATATTTGTTAAGTTTTTACAAAAATCAAGACCTTCGGAATAGACTTACCGTCCAGTTGGCGGGAGTAGCAACGACCTTAAGTCTGTCAGTAAGTTGCAATGAATCGATGCATCGAAGAATTTCACTACAAACAAAAAATTTACTCATCTGTTTCCGAATACTAAACATTTGTAACTCACTCAACATTACGACCAGTTGACATTGGGTAGAACATTGACAAACGCAATTTCTTGTCCGGACTGATGATGAACAGAGCTCGAATGGTCTTTCCTACTTCAGGATCTTTCTTTTGTTCCTCGTCGAGCAGACCAAATTCCACGGCCAAGTCACGGTTTGGATCGGCAATAATTGGGTATGGGAAGTCACCGGGAATGTCCAAGCAATAGGACTTGATGTCATTGACCCAGTCAACATGAGAAGCCAACTGATCAACAGAATGAGCTAAGAGCTTTGTATTACGCTTGGCGAACTCATGCTGGTGCACTGCCATACGACCAAGTTCGGTTGTGCATACCGGTGTGAAGTCAGCAGGATGTGAAAAGAAGACACACCACCTTTAAAGAGAAAAGAAAAAAAAGTAAGTATACGCCACAGTGAATTTCTTACAAAGTTACTTACGAGTCTCCCAGCCAATCGTAGAATTGAATTGGACCTTTTGTAGAGTCGACTTTGAAGTTTGGCACTGTTGCTCCTAGACGCATCTTGTTCAAAACGAATTTGGCTTAAATTGAATTTGAAATAAAATAAGAACTCTCTCAAGCACACACTGACTGATTGTGATGAGAATTTGAAGAACAACCGGTGTTTTTATAGTTTGCCATTAATCGTCAATCTGTTTGTTTAATCTTTAATGATTCGATAATACTAGAAAAAGTCAAGTGCTTTGATAAATTAACAATCGCGCACACAGTGCAGAAAAACAAAACTTTGTTCTATTATTGATAAGATAAATCAAATGGCGAAACTAATCTATAGAAAACAATCGGAAGTAGTAGTATTTTTGTTATCTTAATGAAGCTTTTATATCTTGAAGGTGAGATCCGGAAATATGCTTAGAAGCGTAAACATCCGTTTTAAGATTTAATTTGATAAAAGATAAGGACATAGCAACAGTTATGTATTTTTCCTGTTAATGTCCACTTAATTTTGATAGATGATCATGTAGCCTTGGAAGAATGCGAGATTTATATGATGCAGATCAATTTGAATTACGGATATGCTTACAAAAAATTGTACTTTATTTACTTACAATTGACATTTACATAGTGGAATAGTAAGTAAAGAAGTGAAAAATGCTAACAAGTGGGTCAAGATTATTTACAAAACAACATTTCAGACATTTGACAAGATTGATAAACGTAGATTTTACGAAAGTGCTCATATCAGGATCCAAACTTTTCCCGATAAAAGCAGTGATGAAGAACTTTCGCAAGAAGAAAATCAAGTCAATACTCCAATGGGAACACCGTTGGAGTCTGATATGTCTGATTGGGATTCCAAAGACGACATACCATTATCTCAAATATAGCAAGATATGGTGGAACTCCTCCAGAGGAAGACGAAACGAAAAACCCCGTTGGCGAGATGAGTTTTTAGAAAAGGATGAATCTGAATGTCAATTCATTATTTATCTGAGCTTACCGGAGGAAATAAGGCCTTGGAGCTTCCTATACAGTTTTCAAATATATGTTGACGGATAAAACGTTCAGCCACATTGAAGAACAAACGATGCTATACGCTATGGAAAACGAACAGAAAGGCCTCCACACATCACTGCAAAAGAAATCCAGCAGTTTATTGGAATGTGTCTTTACATGTCCGTAGTCCAGTTACCATTTATACGGACTTATTGCAATGAGTATTTGATTGGAAATGTGATGACTTGCAATTCGTTCGAGGAAATCAAACGATTCCTTCATTTCAATTCAAATTCAACACAAGTCCCCAAAGGTCGTCCTGGCTATGATCCTCTGCACAAAATACTCTTGGAACAAATAAGACAAAGGCTGCACAAAGTTCCGAGGGAAGAATATTAGGCAGTGGACGAACAAATCATTCCAACTAAAAACAGATCTTCAATGCGCCAATAAAATCCAAAGAAACCACACAAATGGGGATATAAAAGTTTTGTTCTAAGTGGTAGCTCCGGATTCAGCTATGATTTTGAGCTGTATATTGGAGCACAAGGCAGTAAACCATTGTCTGAAGTTCGACGTTACAACAGAAAGGAACAAGTTTATCAAACGGTTTCCTGTCCCAAAGCTGTAATGGTTTACAAGTGTTATTTGGTAGCGGTCAACGCTTGGTTGCTTTATTGAAGCAATCTTCCACTTCTGAGACCTGGATGCCCTAATGGATTTCAAGTGGGCTGTTGCTGAAGGTTTGTGCCGTAGCGAGAAGCAATGTAGGAGTTCTAAGCGTGGGCGACCTTCTTTAGAACTGGAAACTGCGATACAGTCGAAGAAATTGAAAGGACCTGCTTGTGAAATGCCATCTAGCGACGTGCGACTAGATGGCGTTGGTCATTTACCCCTCTGGTCCACTAGGCAACGCTACAAAGCAGTGCTGTAACGGCCTACCATTTGTAATGTGTCAAAAATGTGTTGTCAGCTTATATTTCAACGAAAAAGGAATTGTTTTTTGCTATTTCACACCACATAATATTTAATAATAAAATATTTATATTTTTTTTTTTTGCATTTCTGCATGGTGTGCCATATCTGATCCAAACCGTAAAAATCATATTTCCCGAGTTTTTCGGAAAAAAATGAAAAATCCTGAAACACGTGACTTTTATTTTTGCTAAATCTATTCAATATTTTTTTTTCATCCAAAAAAAAAAATCATGCAGTAAGGGGTTAAACCTGCCTATGTTGACGTTTGCTCCTAGACGTCGATGTTGGAAGTCCTTTCTCGTCGACAGCATTAACTTGGTTTTGCCCTTTTTAACCACTAGGCCGATCTTCCTGGCCTTCCTGGATCTCAAGACTCGCAAACGCTCCACTGACATCAACTGTCAACGTCGTCTGCGTATCCTAGTAGCTGGACGGACTTTTGAAAGATTGCGCCTCTGGTGTTGACGTTGGAGCTTTGCACAATCTTTTCAAGAATGATGTTGAAGAAATCGCATGCCAACGCAACGCCTTGTCTAAAACCTTTTGCGACATTAAATGCGCCCGTCAGGTTTTTTCCGATCGAGTTTTCCACAGACGAACGAGTTTTTCTGGGTTGCCAAAACTAGATATTGCTCTATATATAATTAAAAGGACCTATCAGGTTGTTGACGTAGGGCTTCAAACGTTCACACAGCACGGCAGACAAGATCTTATAGGCGATGTTAAGGAGACTTATATATCTGTAGTTGATGCAGTTCAGGGGATCTCCTTTTTTGTATCCATTTGTTTTTATTATTAATCGGTCTCAAAGAGTATTTCAATTTCAATATCTAAAATAATTTTGTTTAAAAGTGTCATGCCAAACGAATTTGTCTCATGTGCAGTGTGGTCACTTTCCGTAATTTTGCAATTGAAGTCTCAAAATTGCGCAATTGCAGGCTAAGTGGAAACTAGCTCAAACTGAAACTGATGAGATTCCCATCAGTTTTAGTTCAGTTCTAAGTTTTTCTAAAAGGGGCTTTACACGAGTAAAATGACAGGTCTACTGAACGTCGAACTGACGTCTAAATAGAAAAATATTTTTAACTGAAGTGAAAACTGATAACTGATAACTGATCATCTAAAAGGGGCTCAACTTTTGTTCGTCATTTATTCAATTTGTTTGTTTTTTTTTTTTTTTTTCATTTCAATTGGTGTCAAAAAGGTTACTGAATAAGTTTTTGGACAAATGACTTGCGAAATTGATTGTTTGAGAGCTTTTACAGTCAGCCAAATTTTGAAACGGTTGTGTTTGGTATTTAAATGGTGTAAAAAGTGCAATATAGAACTTGACAATTGCATGAAGTCAATTAACCTAGTGTTGGGTTTTTTTTTATAGTTTTTCTCATCAAATTAGATTAAATTTCATAACCATACACATCAACAACAGCACATGTAGTACATTTTTCCGTATCTACTTTTTCAAGTCCATAAAGTCTGCTCTACTCTATTAATAATATTAATCTCAAGTCAAAAAATAAACAAAAAACACTTCACAATTTAGCCACACTAACGTCTCTATCGCAAACGCTTATTGCAAAAATAAAAAAAATATTTCATCTTATCACACCGGGTGGGGAACGAATATAAGCCCTCCAGTCGGCCAATTCAATTCCAGTAAGTCGGTGCAAGCGATCGTGTCTGTCGTTAAGTTCTATAAAGACTAGTGAAATTATATTTCTTGAAAAAATGCGTTTAGGAGCAACAGTGCCAAATTTTAAAGTCGATTCGACTAAGGGGCCAATTCAATTTTACGATTGGCTGGGTGACTCGTAAGTGCAAGTGATTAATGACTTTGATCTCAATGTTGATTGATTTGCGGCTTTGATTGTGTGTTAATCTTAATTTGTTTGACATTCGAATGCAGTTCAAGTTGAAATATTATATTTTTTCTTTCTCTTTTTTCAAACACATCTTGTGTTTAACTTATAAGCCTCACATTTGTTACATCCATTATAAAATGACACTCCTATACATTAATTTGATTGATTTCGAATCTAAAATGTGTGACTGTGTGTTTGTTTTATTGATAGAATTTTTGTTTATTTTTTGCGTTGCTGTTTTTTTTTTGCTTTTGAAAGTTTGCCTTCAGTTAAAAGTGAAGTTGTTGCGAAAAAATGGTAAGCTTAAACTTATCTGAATTCTGAAGGTCACTGAATGCTACCTTCGTTGACATCGCAAGACGTCTTCGCACACCCATTGCATGATATTGTAGTTTAAAAACTTTTGATTATTTTAATTCTTTTGAACAGGGAAATATTAAGACAAAGTACCAATCTGATCAGAATAGAAAGATAACGCTGCAAATGTGATTCAATAAAGGATTAGAAAGTTCTTGAAAGTGCAGTGGTCTAGTTGTTGCTTCTTCTCAAAATTTTCATGTGTTTAGAAAATTTCTCTTCCAATTAAACAAGAAGATAGCAGGAAATAGGTGTCGGACACACTTACTGACTGAGGAAATAGGGATCCATACTCTACTGCCCGACAACGCACTGAATTATGCATAATTGCGTTGGAAGACAATTCCATTGCAAGTATATGGCTTAGTTCAAGATCGAAACGATCATAATTTCACAAATTGGCTCTAGACAGCACAATAAACCCAATTAATTAGTTAGGATGCGATAGTGTTCTTAGAATTCCCTCACAGTTTGAGTTGGATTAAAGTCAGCGAGGTTATATTGATCAGACACTGAAAGTAAACTTAGCATCCCGGAGTTGTTGATTAATTCTGTTTCGAAGAATTCAAATCATATCAACTCATGTTTCTATTTACGTATTTCATTTCATTGCGAAATTAATAAACTAATAAACCATTTATGATTACTCCCCTTGTTTAAAAGAAAAAAAAACACATTGTAGGACCTTCAATAGCTAATCTCAAGGTCAAACCATACAATGCTCAGAGCTGAGCTACTTATAAATGATAAGTAAACATTTTCAAATGACATACACGTAGGCAGACGTTTCAATTTCAATTTGGAGATGCAGGTAGTGTTTTGCTAATTGAATACAGATTTTATAATTATTCAGGCCCTGAAAGATCATTTAGTAAGCTTGTCGAGAACTGTAATGATTAATGAATATTACTGAGGTTACAAAGTTGTCAAAAGTTGTTGATGTTCTACTGCTCTCTGATGCGATTTGAAAATTATTATCTTTTGTTAATTTTTTTTCAAAAGCAATGTTCTGACAATATAATTTTCCTAGGTGGTGTGTCTTCTTTTCACATCCTGCTGACTTCACACCAGTATGCACAACCGAACTTGGTCGCATGGCTGTGCACCAGCATGAGTTCGCCAAGCGTAATACGAAGCTCCTAGCCCATTCCGTCGATCAATTGGCTTCTCATGTTGACTGGGTCAATGACATCAAGTCATACTGCTTGGACATTCCCGGTGACTTCCCATACCCAATTATTGCCGATCCAAACCGTGACTTGGCCGTGGAATTCGGTCTGCTCGACGAGGAACAAAAGAAAGATCCCGAAGTTGGAAAGACCATTCGAGCTCTGTTCATCATCAGTCCGGACAAGAAATTGCGTTTGTCAATGTTCTACCCAATGTCAACTGGTCGTAATGTTGAGTGAGTTACAAATGTTTAGTATTCGGAAACAGATGAGTAAATTTTTTGTTTGTAGTGAAATTCTTCGATGCATCGATTCATTGCAACTTACTGACAGACTTAAGGTCGTTGCTACTCCCGCCAACTGGACGGTAAGTCCGAAGGTCTTGATTTTTGTAAAAGCTTAACAAATATATTTTCCTTGAAGCCTGGAACCAAGGTTATGATTTTGCCAACAGTCACCGATGAAGAAGCAAACAAACTCTTCCCCAAGGGATTTGACAAAGTATCTATGCCATCTGGAGTCAATTATGTACGAACCACTGAGAATTATTGATCAAAATAAATAAATAATGATTTATTGTTAACAATTAAGACAAATTAATATAATTTTGTAGAACCAAGCAATTTCTTGTTTTCTCTGGACGAATGGATTTTTCTTAAGAAAAGTGAAATTTCAAATAACTTTGTCAACTAGCCAGAAGAACTTTCCATGTTTCTAAAGTCAAGTCCCCAAAAAACGAGATCTCCATTTTTTTCAAGTTCAGCAATTTTTGAAAAGAGTTGGTCGAACCCAACTTTACTATTAAGTACAGAGTTTCATTTACTAACCGTACCGTACCGCTGAAATGTGGAACCCTCATCCTTACTTACTTACTTATGTTGGCGCTACAATCCAGGTCGGACCAGGGCCTCATCCAACAAACGTCTCCAGCAAGCTCGGACAGGTCCTCTACCACCTGTGTGCTCCATTTGAGTAGCGGTCTTCTTCTTCTTCAACGTCCTTGCTGGTTGGATTCGAAGACTCTACGATCCGTAGCATTATTTTCCATTCGCTCTACACGACCCAACCGTCTATAGCTTGGTCAGTATCGCTGCTCGTACAGTTATTTATTGAATCTTCGTCTACGTTCTTCATTTATGCAGACAGGACCAAACATCACTCGAACATTTTTTTTTCTTAAAGCGACAGAAAGCGTTTTCATCGGATGTTGTGATGGTCCGTGTCTCTGCACCATACACTAGGACCTGGATGATGAGAGTTTTGTACAGTGACAATCGAGAAAGGACTTTACTTTTGTCTGAGTTTATTGCGGTAGACAAGGTCCTTAACTACTTCGAAGTTAAATCTGTCCATATTGACGGTAGAGTCTGTAGCTTAGTTGTTTGGTGCGTTGGCTGCTAAGCAGAATTGTTGATGAGAGTAAGCAACTTAGGGCTTGGCTGGTCAAGAGCTGTCGCACCACTCTATTTATTTTTATTTTCATATTGACGCTAGCTCCAAGACGTCGCTGCCGCTTTGTATGCCTACACGGCACTCATCGTTAAACCAGGGGTTCGTTGCAGAAGCCGTGTAAGCCCTAGCACTTCAGAGGCGGCATCTCTGATGGCTGCTTGGCAGTGTTGCAACGGGTTCTCTACATTTTGTGCTGGCAGCAAAGGACTTCTAACAGGATTTTTGGAAACAGGATTGGAAAAAAGATCTAGCAATCTCTCGGGTACTGGCCCGAGTCGATGTTGGCACCACGGAAGGTTCGGACATCAATAATGCTTGAAGAGTGTCTTGCGTCGATCGCAATGTGATCAATCTGGTTGACGGTTGATTGATCATGAGATTTCCATGTTGCCTTGTGGATATCAAGATGTGCGAATCCATACTTGCTACCATTACGTCTCGCCCGCAGTGATGTCGATTAGCCTAAATTCGTTATTGGAGGTGGTGTCGTGTAGGCTATGTCGTCCGATTATTCTACCAAAGATTTTTTCTCTACCCAGCTAGGGCATTGCTCCTAGGTCTTGTCGTGGAGCTCGTACAACCTGTCTTTGTTGTTTTCATCCTTTATTCCTCAATGGGGGCGTGAGCGCAGATGGAGCCTATGTTGGCATATAAAGTCTTGATGCGGATTGTCGTAATTGGCTCATTAACTGAGTTTAAACTCAAGACCTTCCTCTTGAGTCGAGTCCCAACTACAAATCCACTTCCGAACAGACGTTAATTTTGTTCCCGATAGCAGTCGCCATAGTAGATATCAGAGTTGTTCATTTTTTGTAGGTCCGGACCATCCCATCGCATTTCTTGGACGGATGGCTGCGCGTGGTCTGTTAGGTGACCTAACATTCTAAGTACAAAACCGAAATTCGTTGTCCTTAAATCAATTGCGTGATCATGAATTCCACCCGTATACGAGGCTTGATGGTTTTTCGGAACTATATTTTCTTTATGTGACCGGGCAGTCACTCCGACGCTCAACCCCCCAACCTGGAGGGAAGGTCTTTACTTTCACTCAAAGACGAAGAGCCAGCTCAATATGTCGTAGTAGCCCTATAAGTTGGTCACAAAGTAGTTAATCCTGACTTGAACTGTACCTAGACGCCACCGTTGACTCCATCTAAAGAGTTCTTCCACTGCCGCCTTTTGAAGAAAAGGAGGCATGTCTGATGCATACCCCCTCCCCCTCTTTCTCTATACTGCCGCCAACAACTTCCCACTGGGGTTGGAACCCAATCTTCGGTTGAGGTACTAATACTAAGCACCCGATGTTCACCGCGGGGAGGTGGCGAGTAAGAGTTCATAGACAAAGGTTGCTGTGGACGAATTGTGTCCTTTTGAATGCACTGTGTCTACCCTTCAAACATCATCCACAATCAGGTATTCAAGACCAATGTATAGGTACCGTTACCTCCCTTGCAACCCATTACCCATATACCTTCATGCCATGAGCTGTCTGTGTCTCTGGCATATTCAGGGTATAAAAAATCCTTTAGGGGCCAGTTATAGCTATCAGAAAAACGGATCAGAAAAAAAATTCTTTTCTAAATTTGTTGACTACTCTAGAACTTCATTTGAGCAAAAATATTGATGCAATTCGACGAACGTTTGTTTGAAATATTTTTTTCAAAAGGAATTAAATCATTTATGACCGAATTCAATAAGAAAATTGAATTTACATTTTTTTCTGATGAGATTTCATTTTTCTGAACATCTGATGGTAAAAACTTCAAAAATATTCCATTTCGTTTTTCTCAAGTGTTTCGATTTTTTTCTGTTCCAATCACATCAGAAAAAAATTTTCTGATGAAAAAAAAAATTCTGATGTCATAAAAAAAAGCGCAAAGCTGGACTGACATTTAATTTCTGACACAAAATTCTTGGTTGCTATAAACACTCATCAGAAAAATGTTTCGAGTTTTCACTGTTCCAATTTTTTCTGATGGATTTTTCTGATAGCTATAACTGGCCCCTTAGTGTATGCAAGTCTTAAAAAATATTATTTGGTGTCAAAACGTCAGAAGAATTGATGAAACGATTATTTCACTCTTGAATTGAATACCAAAACTCTCAAGTCAAAATCGATAGGTTTTCTCCATAGTGAGTAGTTGTTCTACTGGCCACTACTATCGCTCTCGTCAATTGTTTTTTTATTGATACTTGCCACCCTGTCATTGTTGTAGCTCAATTTTGAGCTACTTTTTTCTTAATTGTCTTGTCACTTTTTGACATTTGAGTTCCAATTTAATTTATATACCTCCACGATTGATAAAAAGGAGAAAAATTCGTGTTTCTTTTCTTCCGACTTGAATTCGCATTTTCTAACTTAAATCCGACTCAATACCCGCAATGTCCACCAAAACAAATATCATAGAACGAAACTTGACCGTAAAAACATCAAACCTCAAGTCGATTTGCTCTCGTGCCCTGACCGCTAATTCTGAATGGCCTGATAAGGTGAGTCTAGTTTTCGATTCACTAGAGACCAGTCGAGATTAAATAAATTGAATGGGAAATTTCTAATTAACGTTAATTAACACTTTTAGGACGAGTTTCTTGACGTTGTCTATTGGTCGCGACAAGTCTTTGGTATTATTCTGGGAGTTATTTGGGGAATCATTCCGCTGAAGGGGTTCCTTGGCCTTGTTCTGTAAGTTTTTAACCCTATCAAGCAAAGCAAAGGAATGAGCATTTTAACTAAATTGCATATTTTCCAGATTCGCTGGGATTAGTTGTGCAATTGTTTACTTATATTCGGTTAACTTCCAAGCAATCGACGAAGAAGCCTACGGTGGAGCATGGGAATTGGTTAAAGAGGGCTTTATGACCTCTTTTGCTGGTTTCCTCGTGACGTGGATTATCTTCTACACTGGCTTGCACTACGAAAGCATAATAGCGGAAAGAGGTTCATACGATAAAATAGCTTAACCCAGAAAGAAAACGACGACGACGAAGAGTGGGAGTCAAACGATCCAAGTTGTGCGGTTTGTTTTTCTGTGAAAAATAAATAAAGAAATGGGAAATAGTACTTTGGTACTTTGTGGAATTCTCTTTTATTTATTTCAAAATTAAAACTACATTTCCATAGCTTCACCCCGTCCATTGTCTAGCGAGAAGTTCTCCGGCAGATGTCCGGATTGAAGAATTCTCGTCAAGCGCTCGACTTCTTGCAAGGAATTAGCGTTTCTGATTGCTTCACGAATACGCTGAATGTCTGCTTGATTAGCTATGGTGCCTCCGGAACCCGTTGATCCAAGTTTGCCCTCAACCATGTTAGCATTATTCAATTTCGCCTTCTTGGCAACCTCTTTGAGAATGTCCTTGCCCACTTTAGAGCGGAAGAACTCTTGGGCGTTCTTTCGATGGTTCTGTTTGATTTTTCTGAAATCCAGGAGTCGCAGATTCGGAAACCTAAAAGCAATGTATTCTCTGTAGTACGGCTTTGTTGACACGGGATTGACTAGTAGGCAAAGGGTGTGTAATTGCTTGAAGTGGGTCAACGGATCTAGATCGCTGAACTCTTGTAAATTGTTTCCCGTCATGATGATTGTGTTGAGATTTGGCAGTGAATCGTGAACTGAGTCGTCTATGCGAACCAATCGATTATTGTTCAAGAGAAGACACTTGAGGCGAGGCAAATAGGGAAATCCATCGAGTTTACGCAAATCATTGTCGGACAGGTCGATTGTGTCGAATTGATCGAGCGTTGCTCCCATATTTTCGATTTGTGGGATTTTGTAGCCACGCAAATCGAGCTCACGTTCACGGCACGGATTAATGAACTGCATTGATTGGTTTATAAGCTCGGGTGTTAGTTTGACCATTTTTGCAGGATTTCGTTCTGAATTTTTTTATTTATTTAAATAAAAACAAATTTAACTTGTGAAGAAGCGTAACAAGATGATGAGGTTATGTTGCCCAAGATGAAATGTCAAACAAATTTAAGAGTGACGTTTTGCCGAGATAAGCTTCAAGCCATTAGCCACTGAATGATTTTTCTACGGATACGTTCAGAAACAATGTGAATGAGGATAAGTTCAGAAATATTTGTACGAATATATGTATACAATGTTTGCACTGTGCCCGTGGAATGTATATAAGAGCTGAACACATTGAATAAGATATACAAGAAGCGGTTTAGGTATATGTACAGTGTACGTGAGTGAAGCAACTAAAATGTCTGTTGATGTCAATTTTTGGAGCCTGTGCTGTCTTACTTTGACTGTGTTGTCATTTTGCCGAGCATTTGGGATTTTCGTTGTTAAATTTACTAAACCAATCTGTTAGACAAAATTAAATAGTGAAGTTTTTGCTTATTTTGATAAAATATTTACAATTCTTAATAATAACACCATCAGCGATAATGAAGTGCTGTGTGAAATTGTGTAGAAACAACAAGAAAACAAAAAAATGAACTTTCAACCAATATAGTTTAAAAAAAAAGAGTTCACATAATGGCGTAATTAATTTAATTCAAAAGTGGAATAAGATCTATTTTCCCAATTAACGTTAAATTTAAGATATCTAAAACATCTTGTCTGGGGCACCCTTTTTGATGATTTCACCCAGAAGAAACAAAACGAAATGACAAAAAAAAACTAACCGCGTTCACAAAAAAATGTTTCTTGGCGGCCCATTTGTGGGTCCGCCCCGCCTGCAGCCGTCAAATGAAATTTCCACTAAAATAAAAAAAAACTACTTTAGGCTACAACTAACTACCTACAGTTGTACCACTCACTCACCACTTGTTTTTTTTCCTTATTTCACTCTTGTTTTGTTTTCTTTTTTTCCGTTTATTTATGGAATGTATTTGTATTTCCCTGTTTATATGGTTTTCGCCTTGTTTTTTCACTTTTTATTTTGTTTTCCGTTTTATTGTTGCTTTATTTTTTCAATTATTTAGTATTAAGTTTATTTAAAGAACTACCGGAAGATCGTGGACCGCACCTTTGTATATACATTTAACAGGTATAATCGAAATGGAATTCGACTGAAGCGCCAACTGGTTCCAAGCCGAGATAACCTTTTTTTTACATATGTAATGAAAATGATGTTTGTAATGTGTGTTCTCTGCTTGGTTTGAACAGAAGATCTGTCAAACCAAGCAGAAAACCGATCTTGATAGTACCCCCCAATATATATACAAAGGACCGCACTACCCAAAATTCATTAACCTTTTCTTTTCTTTCATGTTCATGCCCATGCCGACACCTATCAGATCAGACAACTCATACCAAAATCCCATCAACGATCGTAATCTCCGATCTTTTGTAACCCCATCGTCCTAGCGCCACCTACTTGCAAGCAGAGAAAGCTATTGTTTTTGCATTGGTTTGTATTGAACAAAAATGAAGCAGAGTAAATTGCAATCGTCAATCTTAATAATACCAGTAATAGGCTACAGAATCTAAGATGGCATGGCGATGGCAGAATCATTCACGATCCACCGAAAATCAATGTTGTTTTGGGTTCCAATGTTTCGTTATTGTAAAGTATCAATCTGCTTGTTTTGAATGTGTGGTGAAAGATGATCAAAATAAGATTGCCATGAATTGAAGACTCGTCACATTTACAATGTTTAATAAATTGCATTTAAACACTATTCTATTTCTATTCAATTTTTCATACCAATCATGCACGACACCTATCAGATCAGACATACTCATAAAAAATCCCATCAACGATCGTTAAATACGTGACGAATCATGTGTAAATCGTCTCCAAAGAGATCTTAGACGAACACTACTTGCAAGCAAGAAAGCTATACTTTTTGCAATGTAATTCATTTAAGGGGAACAAAAATTGCCAGCAGATCCGTGAAAATGCAATTCTTGGCCCAATCTTAAAATACCTAGCATAATTGGGAAGAAGTCTTAAGATGGCAGGCGATGGCAGAATATTCAGTCACCGAAACAGTTGTTTTTACCTAAGTTCGTATTGTATGTTCTCTGCTTGGTTTGGTTCTATTATTTATAGACTGACAAAATAAATTGGCCGAGGAATTCGGAGACCGGCCTTCGTAACAAGCTGAAGCGTCTTTGTGCATGGAATTCCCGCTCACTTAGAGGCCGAGGCGACAGGTTATATTTACCCTCCTTCCTCACTTCGAGGCCGTGGCGATAGATTATATTTTCCCTCCTTCCGAGAATCCCCCGCATTCTGAGGCCGTGGCAAATTACCTCCTTCTGAGAATCCCCCTCACTTAGAGGCTGAGGCGACAGGTCATATTTACCCTCCTTCCGAGAATCTCCCTCATTTCGAGCCTTCGAGGTCTTGGCGAGGGCAACAGGTTATATTGTTTCTCCTTCCGAGATTCCCCCTTCCTTCGAGGCCGTGGCACAATCGTATTTATAAAGCTAATTTTAAGAGAATGCTTAAGAATTGACATGTACATTTTGATTTAATTTAAATTATTTCAATAAAGAAGAATTAAAGACTAATTAGGCAGAATTTTGTATTTTCCTTTTCAGAGTTTTTCGTGCTATCCTCAGACAGACCTTGGACGATGACGAGTATTCCCCAGCCTGGGGGCTGATTATGGGATTCGCGGCGGATCGTTTTCAATTCGACCTTTCAAATTCCATATTAAAGAATCCGCGGCGGAGCGAAAAAATTGTTTCCAATATTGCTGTGATTTAACACTTTTGGTTTGAATATTTCTGCCAATATTCCAGTTAATAATAATAAACACTCTTTCGCCTGTTAATCCGCCATTAATACGATGTCGGATTTCAAATCGCAAGCAAACATTATGACATTTCAAATTCGTTAATTGGTCGAATTGAAAACGAAGAAGGCGAAAGCGAAAGCAATAGTTGGAAAATGTCAAATGTAACTCGCTAGCCAAACGATTCGCCGCGAATCGCATAATCAGGCCCCTGAGTAAATTAGGCTTCACAACTTATCGCGCGACAAAGCTGAAAAAAGTTCAACTTTTGAGCGATTTGTCGGGCGATAAACAACGCAATCTGTTGCCGATGGACGACTTCCAACTTCCATACAAATTCACATTTTTGAAAGCTGTCATTTTAGTCACCGTGTCCCGGGTGACTGGCGAATTTGCGACGAATTCTGTTTAGCTCTTTAAACAAATCAATAACTATAGTTGCCAAAATTTGGGATAGAAAAAAAAATTCTTCCAAAACCCATCAAATGGCCCGGTAGCCAAGATATTGTTAAAAATGTTAGTTTTGGGCAAATATGTTCCCGCAATTTCAAATCGATATTAATCACAATTTTCCTCAAAAACAGTTATACAATTACCTGTCCAAAAAGGGCTTGCTTTCAGCAAAACAGCGAAATATGCCGAAACTGTAATTTTTCTTCCGTTTTCCGTTAAAACCAAATCCGTCAAAAAAAATAGTGTTCAATAATTAAAGAAACGTTAATTTTTCGTATTTTCCAGTTTATTTTCTCGAATATAAGTATATTTAAATTTTTATTGTTTGGAGTAGAGAATATTGATTTTTTTTCCTTCTAACTTTACATACAAGTGCAATTTATTTGTAATTGCTTCATTTCACTAAATGCGTATGTCTATAAAACTTCCAAAATGTCAAATAATTTTACTTTTGTATTTTTGTTTACATATTTTTCTTTTTTTTTATGCAATTGTTTTAACCATTTAAATTGCCTTAAAGTTAACTACAAAAATAAAAATTTTAAACAAAATATTTTAATAACTAAGTTCTACGATTTTTTGCTCGCAATCTAAATTTTTTTACTTAAAGGTTAATCTACGTGTGGGGGTTTGTTTGTATGTGTATACTTTTATTTTTCAAAATTAGTTTTTTTTTTGTCAATGTTTTTCTCTACTACAATTTTTAATTCTTATTTATTTTGTTTAATAAGAAAATATAACTTAAGTATGGAGTCTACCTTTAAATTTAATTCGTTTTTTTCTTGATTTTTTGTTTATGCACAATTAAAACATTTTTTTTTTGTTTGCTAAGAAAGGGAATACTCAAATAAAATATTAAAATAAAATAATAGTAAAAAAAATATTTATATATTGAAAAAAGCGTTTACAAAAATAAAACAAACTTTGCATATCATCGAAATAATACACAAAACTGTTCAAGTTGTTTTTTTTTTTCTTTTTTACAAAATGTTAAGATTTATTAAATACGAAAATAAATCACAGGATAGGTTTATATACTTTTTGTTTTTATTTTAAATTTGAATATTCTTAGTTTTTAAATATTTTATAACAATTATTACATAATTTAACTTAATGACTATAGTTGGAGCAATTTAAATTTTTGTTCGTAATTTTTTGTTTGTTTTTCATTGAATCAAAAAAATTATTTGTCATTGTGGACATACGCCAGGACCTTTTTTTTCGTTTCAAAGAGAATTGGGGAGTTTCGAGTGTGCTTCGGACAGTATTCAGTTAAAAATAGATTTTTTTGATTTTTTGTTTTTCAAAGGCCAAACAAAATTGCACGTTGATTTTTTTATACAAAGAACTTAAACAAACTATCCCCAAATAATGTTGTTTTTTATTTTTAATTAATTTTACAAATTGTTCTTAAGAATGGCAGTTTTTTTCTAAGCCACACTATAAAAGTTTCAATTTCCTCAACTAATACATTTACAACACGAAAGTAAAAAAGCAATAAAAACAATCAATGTTGGAAAAAAAGCCCCTCCATAAATTATGTATATTTAACTATTATCCACAAGATTAATTCTTATACAAACCCTTGAATAATATTATAGAATACATTTATAGATTTGTTTATACAAAAACGGAGTTAAAAATTATAATATACAAAAATGGAAGAAAACCTGTTACAAAAAATTTAAATAAAATTACTTCTAGTTAAATTGTTAAAAGTTGGCACTAAAAATGAATTAATTTCGTAAAAGTATAAAATATAAAAAATTATCATTTATTTTTACATTTAATTTTGACGAAAAAGAAAATAAATTAAGCTTTCAAATATTATTTAAATGAAGAATTGCACTAATAAAATGTTAATATTCTTTTTTGTTTCTTTAATACTTTTTTTTATATAAGAAATAATTTTTTGTTTCTGTTTATTTATTTTTATACATCAACAACATCATCTTTCGTATATTGTGCATCTCTAAAAGTTCGACGGACTGAAGACCTCTGTAGACCTTCAACTAATGTCTCCTATAAGAATTTGTGAATTTTGTTCGATTAGTATTGGGTGTAAATTTTGTTTTCTTATTTGTATGCATGCAAATTAAATGAACTGGCTGGAATGTCTCTCGATTTAATTAAACTGTGATTTCTCTTAAAGCTCTATGACATGTGTGAAAGTTAACCACCAAAAATGATCGATGATTTATTTACTGAAATATTTTTTAAAACTCATTTTCCATTTATAAAAACAAAAATGTAGATGACTTGATTGCACGATTTCGCTGATATGTAAAAAAAACCTTCCTAATTAAAAAACGAAATTATTTCAAATAAATAAAAAAAAAAATGAATAAATGAATAAATTGGCGCGACAGCTCTGGAAAAGCCAAGGCCTAAGTGGCTTACTCTCATCAACAATTCTCTAGGTGCGTGTGAAGAATTGAGGGGACCTACAATTTAACGCCGATTCCGAACGGCAAAGTTGAGAAGCACTTTTTCATGAGGCAGTGCCTGTGAAAGATGAAATAAAAACTATATGCACGAGTAGGACTCGAACTCACGACGCTCTGCTTACCAGCCACGGACACTACAATTATTTCGAACACGAACAAAAATGTTCAGCCCAATTCTAAATATTCCCCGGGAATAGTTCACCCCGGGAGATGTGTTCTCCCGGGGAGTGATTTCCCTTATTCTGAATTCCCCGGGAGATTATTTTTCCCTTTGAAAGTGAAAACAAACAATTTAAATGTTCGAAACAGCTGTTTGGCAATATTTGTCATATCAAACGAGAGGAATGAGCTGCCAGAAGCTCTTTAATGAGTGTATTTAATCCTTTGGAGTTGCCAGAATGGCTGTTGATTTGTTGTTTTTTTTAGCATTTTAATAAATACTTTGGTCTTAAAATATGTTAAAGTGTGAATGAAAAAGTGCTTGTTGGGTACTTATTGTCATTAGAGACAATAAACCAGCTGAAAAGTATTTTTTTGCGTTTTTTCGCTGAGGGATCATACCAAACGGCAGACGTTGGAAAAGACTTTAATCATAGATAATAAATTTAATTATCTGTGCTTTAATGTTGGTTCATGCCATCCTTGTTTCAATAAGGTGCTTAGTTCACAAAGCTGGAAGAGCAGCTGTGTCAACAATGGATACAAATAGGTCAAACAGCCGCAGATAAAAGAAATGTTGCGTTGGCGTACAACTGTAAGGGTTTTTCCTTTGGCCTGCTTTGGAATCCGCAGGCGGCATCTCTTATTAAATTCTGCAACATTTGCACCTATGACTTATTAGGTGTTTTAGACCTATACAATTATTAAAATTTTAATTTATTTTCGATGCAAAAAACAAAAACTTCCATTTTCGTTTATAATTTCCAACAGTTTTCCGGGGAATAATTCGGCGGGAGACGAGTACAAATTTTCCTTTTTTTGACATTTAGAATGCCTCATTTTTTCCCGCAGAATTTTGTTCCCTTTTCCGAAGATTGGGAAATATAAAAAAGAAAATAAATTCCCGGGGACTTTTTGTTTGTAATAAGAGAGTAGGGAAGGAGACAAACTCCCGGAGAATTGTTTTTTAGGATCGGGCTGTTTTTTTTTTTTTTTTTTACTGTAAACTGAAATTTGTCTTAATTAAGGGCAATTAAGGGGACTCCATGATGGAGCTATACACAATTTTTAGAAAAAAAAAGTTTACAAAGTTTAAGTTAAAGTTAAAAATCCAACAAAAAAAAAAAAATGCCTGGAGCCTAACTGTGATCTTAAAAATAAAATCAAAAAAGATTACCTTAATGCATGTCTTACCATGCATAATGAAGGGTTTAAAAGTACGTGCTAAAACGACGTTTTAAATTAAAAGCTTCGTTTTATTATCACAACGATCCGATCTCGATCAGATCATGAAAATAAAACAGCTCGGATCACGAGTTTCTGAGTTTGATCTTTCTGACGTTTAAATCGGAGTAGGAAGTAGACCCATGATCGTTTTGTTGAACAATGATTTCGTTGTTTTTATTTTCACTTATTCATTTTCATGTTTCTACTCTTTTTTTTCTTGAATATGTTAATTATTTTAACATACAAATTCAATGATTATCAAGCTCTTCATTTTAAGATTTTCAGATGAAAGTGGCAACACAGTTTTTATTGACAATACACGTCAAAATTTCACGTTGTGTGCGATAGAAAAACTAATATTTTGATCACAAAAACGATTGTTTGGTGTCCTCCTCTTAAAAGTACACAAACATACCTATTGTTTAATTTTTATTGACGAGTTAGCAAATGGGTCACTAGATGTGGACTTGGAGTTAACGAAAACAAGGCTGAACTGATATTATTCACTAACAGATATAAAATACCCTCATTTCCTTTACCAAGATTAATTGGACAACCACTTACTTTATCCAAAAAAAGCTGAATACCTAAAAGTTATCCTAGACTCCAAGCTAAATTGGAAAAGTAACATACAGCCCTTTGATGGTAGCCGATCGGAAGAAAATTTTATCCGATTTGTACGAATTGTTCAATTTTCATATGATTTTAACCCCTCCGACAGTACAATCGGACAGATCTACGAAACAAAATCTTAGTTGCGTTGGAAATTTAAAATACATGCGATGCTATGCAATGAACTGTGTAAATATTTGCGACGCGTTGTGCTTTGCGTTTTTTTTTCCTTTCCGATTCTTCCCGATAGAAAACCAAACGTGAAAAATTGTCCGAAAAATATAAAATATATATTTTTGCAAACTAGTAAATGTCAAATGAGTGCGTTGTTTGACGTCAATTTTTCTTCTCAAATTCGGGTACCGTGAATACAAAAATCTTCCGATCGGAACATTTCTCCGATCGGATATTTTTCCGACCGGCTACCATCATAGGTCTGATAAAAGAAAGAGTAAAGAAAGCTAGTATCGCCTTCTGCTCTTGTAATAAAACCTTTGGTAAAAAATGGGGACAAGGACCTAATGATCCTTTGGATTTACACGGCGATAGTTCGCCCCATTCTGACACACGCATCAATTGTTTTGTGGCCTGCCCTAGACAAAAAATATAACATAGATAAGCTAAAAAGAGTTCAAAGAACTCCTGGCATTGGTACTACGGCAGCAATTAGATCTTGCCCTACTGATGCACTCACAATCATTCTGAATCTTATTCCCATCGACCTTCACATTCCCGAAACTGTCTCCTGTAGTTCTTTTAGACTGAGAGAATCGGATAGCTATCAAGGCTTTAAACAGCAACCTGATTAAGTCCAGAATCGTTGGAGATTGCAAGCAAGAGCTCGCAAGTTTTAACCAGAATATAAAAATTAATCTAGTTAGGGTACCAGGGCACAGCGATATTCAAGCTAATGAAATCACTGGCCAGAACGGGGTCAAGCCTTCATTTATCCCTTGCTGAGGAAGTTAGGATTCCTTAGGAGTCATAAAAACGAATATTCAAAACCATTTTCTTAAAAATTCAACGCTAGATGGGAAAATCTAACAAACTGCAATAGCTCGAGAGAGATATGGTCCACTTACGACCACAAACGTACCGTTCTGAAAAAACCTAGGTCAGACATTGGCAGAATAGTTGCCATTTGCACAGGCCACTGGCCGGTCGGACAACATGCTTTGAAGCTTGGTATGCCTCACAATGAATTCTGTCTTAGCTGTAGAGATACGGCTCAAAGGATAACACTCCAGCACATTCTAAATGGCAGAACAATGGCTTTGGGTGCTCCCTTCCTAAGCGAGCTTAGCGAACTTGGAACTTGACTCTCTATTTTAACAAAACCAATTGGATTTAAACACTCCAAATCTCTTTTATGCACTGTACTGTGCGTATCTTTTTACAATTTATTCTTTTTAGGTAACTTCGAGTTTATGGTATCAAAACGGCGTCAAACAATGTCAACTCCTCTACTATTTTTTCTTACCTGCCCTAATGTACATAGTTTGGAATTTGAATTTGAAATAACTTCAATGTTGGCCCTCTTAATTGTGTCTCAAAAAAGTGTCATTATAATTCTACGAAAATTATTGAATGAATTTAATGAAATCGATTTCCACATAAATACACTGCAATAGCCTTAAACCGTTCCATTTCCTTTATAAATTTCATTTTGCGATAAATAGTCCATTCCAGCTAGCATTTAAATGGCGACATTCGTCTTGTCTAAAACACACTCAAGTTAAATAACGTTGCTCATGCAATTTGCAAACCAACCACAAACATTAAACTTATGTTTAAATTAAAAATGAAATTCTATGAAACTTTTGTTAGATACATACATACAAATACAAATGAACGAAAAAGGTGAAAAATAAAACAATAAATGAAACCAATATGTGTCCCTAGACCCAATACACACACACACACACACACAAAAACACGAATGAATTAATGCACAATCTGAAGTCCAATTTCCCATGTTGAAAAATCCGTTTTTTGTAAAATGATTTGAATTAAATTAAGAAAAAAAAAAAACACCATCACATTAACGCGCTTATGTTAGTTCTTTTAAATTGATTCCAAGCCAAGGAGAGATGAAGAGAGAGCAGTGAGAGTGTCGAAATCAAACCTCGAATATTGATGTTATTTCCTTGCCAGCAATCCTTTTCACAGTTGTTTCGGTTTTCTTTTCAATGACACTGGCACCGCCACTGGCGCTAGCACTGGCAAGTAGATTTTCAAGTGATTCACTTTTTTCGGCGGTGATTAGTGTTTTGGTGATATTTTCAACAGTTCCAGTTGTTATGCTCGATGTTGTTGTCGTTGTTGAGGAATTACTAGTGATGATTGTGCGTGATGTATTGCTGTTGCTATTAAGCAGTGAAGCTGGTCTCGGACCAATTGGTGGTGGTTTCATGGGCAAATCTTTGTTTTTTGGTGTTATTAAGGAGTTTTATTTTTTTAAATAAAAATAAAAATAAACAAACAAAAGAGGAAAAGAAAAAATACAAATTTAATCTACGAAAAACAATCATGCAATATTTTTTTGTTTAAAGGACATGCTTCAGCAGTTTTCAATATATTTATTTATTTCTGTTGGAAATCAGGAGTGATTTGAACTTTGAACGGTCTTCAGATTGATTTTTGGGACATTACTGAACCACTCAGATGGTCTGTGATTTAACAAAACCTCCAGAACATCATTTCTGACTTATCTTGACGGCTTTTCGATAAAGCTCGGCATTGAATTCGAGAGTCAGTTTGCCAACTACTGCAGATTTCCAACGAGAAATAAAGAACGGTGCCAAATAGAAAATATTTGCTAACTAAAGCACACACAAAAATTACAGAAAGTTAGCCCCTAAACATACCTATTCGGCTGAGTCCTGCTGCTAGTTCTCGAACAGATTTCTTCTCCAACGCTGCACCTGTAAAATGGGTTTCAAATAATAAAGTGAAATTGAATTTAATCCAAAAATTATACCAGGCGTAATTCCAACAATACTTCCTCCACCTCCACTGGAAGCCAAGGCAATACCTGGACTTATACCAACAATCGAACCGCCAGTCTGCTGTCCAAATGGAACCACATCGCAATCTTCAAGAAATTAATTTAAAGGATTTTTAAAAGATCGCCAAATTTTGTGTCGAACTGTGTAGACTTTACCATCTTCCAATTGTTCAGGTGTAGTTTTGCTAGATTCTGTTGAAAAATCGCCCGACTTCGGTTCATTGCCGACGACCGACCATGGACGTGGCTTTTGCAAGACAATCGGTGTCCTCAGTATTCCATTGCCAGTTTTCACAATCACACTCTCGCCACCGGTACCGGTGTGGCTCTTAATCGACTCATTGCTTGGCGACCGCAAACGATCGTCACGATAGGGAGTGTGCAGACGATCCAAACGCTCGTCATGGCCTTCGGTGCGCATTTTCACTAGCGGCGATTTGCGGCCAATCAATGGAGAATACTTCTCCAAGTTGTCGGTGGATCTTGAACGACTTGCCCATGCGACACCTGCAAAATAAACGAATACAAATTAAAATGAAATCAAACGAACGACGACTCTAAAGTGTTTACCTCTCAAAAGTGGCGAACTGCGATCCAATTTGATCGGTTTACGCTCCTCGAGAATTGGAGTTGTCTCCTCCGACGTCATTCGGCCATTATCGTCACGACTCATCGTTGGACTATCGGCAAAACTCAACGAACTGCATTCCTCCGATGTGGGTGATACCAATGGTGTCAGTGTTGTCGGAGTCACCGAACCAGGCCGGAAGAATTGATCCAAACCTTCGATTATCTCGCGGGTACTAGTATCAGCGACCAATGGTCGTGACGGTGCTCTAGTTTTGGCCCTCTTTGGTCGACCCTTGACCAAATGTTGCAATTGCAAGGATACACTTGGCAGTTCGGTTATCGAATCACAGCATTCGTCGTCACGTTTATCATCATCCAACGATGACATATTCGATGAGCTTCGATGCGATGATGGCGATTCCAGTAAGTCTGGAATGTGTCCTAGGCTAAGATTTTCGACCACAGATTGTGGACGAACTTTTCGTGCGACTGATCGACGTTTAATTGGCAGGTGTGGGGTGGCCTGTAAATATGGGGAAGATTGTGCCATTAGAATTTGTTGTTGTATTTTTGATTTTGATTTGTGGAGTGCGGTGTGTGGTCGGTTATCTTCAAAAGCATTCCGTTTTTTTGAAGATTCTGTACAGAAGGACATTTTTTTTTTTTGGTTTTTGGAGAGGGTCTAGGGTAATGTGGAAATTATGGACACAGTGAAGCTAACTCAAAAACGAAAATAATCAAGATGGCTACGTGCACTTTTTTTCTAATTGTCTTTTTAAATCAACACTTTAAACAAATCAAGTCTAGCAGGTTGTTAAACAAACGAAAAATTGAAATAAAAAAAAAATTAAATTCAAGGACTTTACGGTGATCTACTTACAAGGTTTAGATATTCCAATTTCTTTTTAACAAACGGATGAAGGGTGAGAAGTAGTACAGAGAGAGCATGATGGGAAGACACAGAAAATTATAAACAAAACTTGTTGTGTCCTTTTTTTTATTGTTTGATCTTTGTTTTTGTTTTTTTTTGGAATTGTGAATTTTTTGAATGGATGGTGAATTGGTGATGGCATGAGTGAGTGAATGTCTGATTGGTGATGGATGATCTAACTCGTGTGTTTATATTTTTTATTTGTTCATTTCATTTTTATAATTTGAATGCAATAAAAAAACTACAAATTATAAGAACTAAAAAATATATTTTTCTACTCGTTTAAATACTTTTGCGTTGAATTTCCAGCTGGTGGCCAATTTTTGAGATTTTTTATTTTGATTTTTGTGGAAAATTCAAGCAGTTCGGATTTTTTTTTTCAATTTTTTTAAAGATTATATTCACACTTCAATGCAAAATTTCAAATTCTAGTTGCTGTCGTTATTTGTACAGTTCACTGGCACTAATATGGTAAGATATATTTTTTGATTATAAAGTTAATGATTTATATTTTGTTTATTCAAAAATGCTGAGTTTGTCTAGTTATATATAAAATTTGGTGAGAAATGAGTAAAATTGGTTTTCGATTTAATTCAACCAATTTGCATGACTTACAGTGGGCGAATCTAATCCAAGCTTTGGCAGAACACTTCCTCGACTTGATCTTGGAATGATAAGACCATTGGCATCCTGCAAAACAATTTGACAAATTAATATGTAATTAAATTATTTATACATTAAAGGCTTTAGAAATACAAAATATGAAGTTACTTTCAAAAATCTATATGCATATAACAATGCGAAAGAACACGTGGTATGATGATGAGGGCGCGTTATTGAAAAGAGAGACGGAAATGCACGTTTGAAGATGATACAAAAGCAGCAAGAGAAGAGTACCGAACAAAAAGTAGAAATGAGAAAGACCCTGAAAAAGAAGAAACGAGCATCCGCAGTTTCTCATCAGCTCAAAGATCTACAAGAGTCTCGAGCCAAGAACAACACCCGGTATTTGTTTAAAAGGTCGAAGCAATTAGTTTCTGGTTTCAGAACCGGGACACAGGCTCTTCGAAACAGTGAAGAAACCTAGTCACCGAAGCACAGGGAATTGTAGATGTATTCAAGCAGCACTTCCAACAGCTGCTGAAAGCGCAAAATGTCGAGCTAGCTAATGACGGAAGAGAAGCAAGACCATTCAATGAAGACCCAGCCCCCAGCACAGAAGAGGTAGAAAGAGCCATCCAAAAGCTAAATAATAACAAGTCCGCCGTGTCGGATGGCTTCTCTGTGGAACTCTTTAAATATGGAGGAGGTGTTTTGATGAGCCGCATTCACCAGGTCATCAACAAAGTGTGGGAGGAAGAATGCATGTTCACTGACTATAAGCTTCATATACGCCATGTACAAAAAAGGCGATCCTATGTCATGCAAAAACTACCGTGGCATATCCCTGCTTAACGTTGCATACAAAATCCTATCCAACGTACTGTGTGAGCACCTTAAACCGTTCTGCAACACAATTATCGCAGTACCAGTGTGGCTTAGGCCAGGCGGAACAACGATAAACCAAATATTCACACTGAGGCAAATCCTAGAAAAGACCAACGAATTTCAAGTCGAAACCCACCATCTTGTCATCGACTTTGAAGCTGCGTATGATAGCATCCACCGCCAAGAGCTTATAATGGTGATGCCTAAATTCGGGATCCCAAAAAAACTGATCCAGCTGTGCCGCATGACGCTAAACAATACGCAGAGCAGTGTGCAAAATTGGTAACAGCTCATCCGAGTAATTACAAATATGCGCAGGGTTTAGACAAGGAGATTCGTTGTCATGTGACTTCTTCAACATAATCCTGGAGCAGAAGGTCTGCAAGGCAGGTGTGAGCACGGAAAAAACTATCTTCAACAAGTCCACCCAGTTCCTAGACTATGCGGACGACATAAACATCATCGGTCGATCCAAGAGAGCTGTGCTTGAGGCCTTCACAGAACAGGCAAAACTCGTTGGTCTTGAAGTGAATGGGGACAAAACAAAGTACACGCTATCAACAAACAAAGCAACATCTGTCCACCGCCTAGGACAAAATGTCACTGTTGCACTGTAGCAATTTCGAGGTAGTTAAGAGTTCACCAAACTTGGAACAAACATCAATCTCACAATCTAGAGAACCGCAGCTACTTTGTTTTGATGAAACAACTGGTTTCAGAGCTTCTCACTTGAAAAACAAAGCACCTATCTACCTTTTTTTTATAACTAGCACACACTCAAGGGATTTCTTAATACCCTTATGCCAGAGACCACAGTGAGTGCTTTAGGACGGAGGAAAGGGGTTGGAAAGGAGGTGCCGGTGTACATTGGATTTAAATTCCTGAACATTGTTATGATTTTGAAAAATCGACTGTTAAAGCGAGTTCCAAATTCGCGTAGTACGGCTAAGGAACGATTCTCTATACTCGAGAGTACGTCCAAAGTTGGGTTTGAGGGTAAACTGTGTGGCACTCGGCACTCCTAGAAGCGCAACTGGCTATTTCAATAGATCACTTACTGTAGAAGTAACGATAGAACAGAGAGAGATACGAAAGGTTACGACGGAGTTCTAACGAGGTGAATGAGTTGGTTATGTGTCCATCACCAATCATTCTTAGGGCTCTTTTTTGTATAATGAGAATTGTACTCAAGCTTTGGACGAATATATGTAAGTCTTATAGATAATAGCCAGATCAGACGAGGAGAAACATTTCTTGCACAGCCTTAAGAAACCTAAACATCTTGGGGCATTTTTGGCGACATCACATATATGCTCGTTCTACAAGAGGTGGACGGTGATGCACATACCGAGAATCTCGAGATGTTCGGTCTCGTTGATGCAAGTGCCACTCATGGACGGTGGCAAGGGGGATATATCTCGCTTCAACGATACAAGACAGCAGTGAGTTTTCGAAGCAATGCTGTTTAAGTCAGAGTTTAATGAGCTTATCATATTTTGCCGTTGCAGTTCCACATCCGAAGAGGAGGGATGTGAATCTGGAAACGAATATGAGAAGCTAAGGGTTCTATCTTCAGCGAAAAAATTGATTGGATTAGAAGTTACAGACAATAAATCATTAATAAAAATGAGAAAGAGGGTCGGAGACAAATCGGAGCCCTGGGGCACACCAGCATTTATATTATGGGTTTCAGACTTGAAGCCGTTCAATACAACTTGTATCGAACGGTTCGAAAGAAAGTTTCTTATCCAACGAACAAGGGATTCATCGATACCGAAAGCACGCATTTTCGATAAAAGAGCAAGATGTCAGGCTTTATCAAATGCCTTTGAAATATCAAGTGCAACAATCTTACTTTCTCAAAAACGATGTAAAGATTTGTTCTAAGGGAAGACCGAACTTCCTACACAAGGACCAATTGACTGGAGATTGCATCCTTCTCGATGGAAAATTGCTGTGTCTCAGGCTGAGATTCTACATGCATTGGGAGCCGGGTAAGTAAGTTGGTTAATGCCAGTTGCGCGCCATACCACAGAGCCCACCCAAAAATCGATCAATTCTTAAATCGTAATATGGGACTTGTTGACAATGTCAACTTACCCCTATATTTTTTTCAAAGAACCTTGAAATTCCGACAACGACAAAAAGTCGTTTTAAAGTAGCAGCCTCAACCGGCTTCGAAAGTATTCCGTGAGCTACAGCCCGAAACCGTAACCGACTTGAAATTAATTTTCTGTTTCATTACTTGAGGGGAATGTTTGCTCCCTAATAAAACCATAATAGATTTGTTTTTGACGAAATTTCTTAAACTAGCATTAAAGTTCAACAACCTTCCCGGAAACATCCTCACCTCGTTTTTGCCATTTGGACCATTTCAACAGTTCTTTATTTTGATTGAAGTAAATTTGATGAACACGGAGCCCTGATGTTACAACTCAAACATCAAGCTCATGTTTAAATACTAAATAGATAAACAGTATCCAAAATAAAAGTGTGACGCTTAGCTAAAATTAACTTCTTCTTATCTGATAACACTCGTTAGCAAACAAACTAGAATTACTCTTTCTCTCGCCCTCTCTCACTTTAACACTCAAAACTCAACATATCGCTTTTCGATATAAATATAAAAATTTCCATGCAATTTTTCGGTTTGTAATTAGATAACAATGCTCTAGTAACACCCATTCCTAGTATCAATATTGTACCAAGAATTACCCCGCTGCATTTGTCGTTCTTATTGTTTTTTCCTGATATAACAACAAAACTAAAAAAACTAAAAAAAAAAACACACACTTACATGACTAGATTGACTGCGCACTATATCCGGCGTCTGGGCTTCATCTAATTGAACCGACGGCGAGTCTGAGATGCCGAGTCCTCGGCGATAACGTGTCAATGCTTCCACAACTTCATCCGTAGCTCGATCTGAGATTGTTGCCGCAATGGATTGTTCGATTTCACTACAAAACAAAAAGAAAATCATTTTCAAATTATTCATAATCGAAATGCAAAACAACACTATCCAAAAGTCTAAATTATACTTTTCCAAAAGCTTTTCTCTATTACTGCAATTATTTTCTCCCCCCGACACCGATGCTGCCGTACTACGGCAGCAGCCAAACAATCTTTCGCAAAGATTCATCGAAAGCAACAACTTTGACGATACTAATGAGACTGACCAGTCAAGCTGGAAAATTATTCTAACAAATAAAAAAAAAAAACATTAATATAGTATTTACTCTCTCAAAATGTCATTACTCGAACTCGATTCCACGACAACGACGACGCGACGACGACATATTCGGCGAATAATCTTATCAACAACAAAATGAATAAAGCGAATTCTTATCAAAATAATGAAACAAAAAAAATACAGTGTCAGCTGAAAGCGTTGCCGCACCATAACACAATTTCTTCTGTTGGAGCCGTGTCGTGTGTCCGTCGTCGCCGGGTCGTGTCGTCGTCGGTTGTATTGTTTGTAATCGTCGTTGGGTTGAAGAAACGAAAACGATGCGATTGTAATTTCTGCTGCCCAATAAGCATGACGCATAGAGATAGAATTGTATACGCATTTTAATTGTTATAAACATTAATTATCGTAACTGGTTTGAGTAGATTTCATTTCAAATGCAATAAACTGAGAAACAGCTTCGAGCAAATTTGCAGCTGGTTATGGAGAATAAAAAGCAGCTTAAACCTTTTAACTTTGATAAGAGACACACACTGTAATTTGAGACTATCTACAATTTAAGTTTAGTATGAAGTTTGTTTCAAATGTGCTTTGTTCCGTTGACATGATTTTTTTGTTTGTTTAAAATATCCTAAAAGAGAACGTTACAGATAAAAACATTACCAAGTCGTTTCACACTTGAGCAAAGAGAAAGTTATTTCATAAAAAAATGAAGTTTCTTTAAATTTTAATTGATAAACAAACAAACACTTGAAATTGGAATATTATTTTTATTTGGTAGAATATTGATTGAAGACACACAATCACCATGTGAAATGGTTCAACACTATATCGGAGTTGATGATGAGCTCATGCCCATGTATGAAGATTGAAAAGGGAAAAGCAGAGAGATTGATTTTTTTTTATGTTTTCGTTGTGTCTATCTTCAAAACATTGGCGAAGACGGTGAAAAGGGGAAAACATAATGTTCGACTATGGTTTAACGGCGGTGGTAGCGAGCGATGTCTGCTGATGAAGTAATCATAGTTAATATAGATAGAAGAAGACATCGAAATGGATTATCGTAAGAAAGAAGTTGAGTTTGAGTCTGCTGCCAAATTGTTAGATTTAAGTGTAGACTCATGTTGATGACGAATTTTAAGGGGGATTGTTTTTTTTTTCTTTTTCGTAAACATGTTTTTCTTTCTTTTTCTTTCCCTCGACTGCTGGCAAGACAGAGTTTGTAAACATTTGGACGATGATGAAGGGATGTTAAGGGTGGGATGTTCCTGTTTATTATATTTTATATCGGTCTGTGATTTTGAATCCTTTTGACATTTATGTACCGATTGATGGGGTAAGAAACGTCAAATATATAGATTTTTTTTATTAGAAAATGAAGAATATTTTGATTTAACGAAAAAGTGCTTGGTACCGGTTTTCTTGTTTAACGAAGTTCTCTGTCGGAAAATGTTACCTAGATTCTTCTGCATAGCTGAGTTATTTTATAAAATGTTGAAAACAATCATAAGTCCACTCTCATCTAACAACTGAGATATCAGAGATTTTTTATGTGGAACAAAACATCTCAGCTGAGAACTGAGATTTTTTTCTGAGATCTCTGACATAAAAATAATTTGGATTCGATTTCTCGCGTCAGCTATTTTCACACGTCTGACATACGTACAACAACAATTTTTAAGGTAACCGTAACTACATCGCTGAGAACTGAGAATAAAATAAAATAAAAAATAATAATAATAATTTTACAACTTTCATTTTCGATTTATGAAAAACTACATTTTCTGACTTAACCCCTTACTACCCAACGTCAAAAAATTATGTTGCACCCATTGAATAAGAAGGGGTCTTATGACCAAGAATTGAAGCATTTTTCTAAGTAGTGTGAGTTTCACAAACACAAACGCATTACAACAGGGCTGGTCTGCCGTTGAATGGTTAATCTCAGGGGCACCAAGCGAAATTTGATTGAATCAAGATTTCATCGATTTCGCTTCAAGTTTTTTTTTCAATCTCAATTTTTTTTTAAGAAGCATGGTGTTTTAACGTGCACGGCACGGTTTTTTAATGATTAATTTTTTTATTTTTCAGTCATTTTCTTGATTTTCATCCTAATTCTCACGTTTATTACGCCTATTGTAATACAACCAACAAATAAAAAGCGTTTCGAAGAACTATTCAAAACAACCGTGCACACAACGGGAACTCAACGAATTGCAGCGCCTTACCATCACGAACAGAAATAATACACCCCTGAACTCGACTGACAACAAAGTCAAAGTTTGACAGCACATACTCTAAAAATTGACAGCACATACCCGAAAAATGGACATCATCAGACATTTTTGTTGCTTCACTCACGTACACTGTACATGTAGCTAACACCGCTTCCTGTACTTCTTATTCAATGGTTGCACCAAATGATTTTTCCTCAGTCGAAGTGACATTGGGATCTCATGTTATTTTCAATTGACAGTCCAGAAGCATTCGGAAGAATCAAGAAGCCTTCTGAAACCATTCCAATGGACTGACTTTGACAGACGGAATGCTTCTGAAGAAGAACAGTACTCTTCCGTTTTGAAAACAGAAGTGTCCAAAGAATGACATTTTCATCATAACCCGTTTCATTGGAGGTAGAAGAAGAAACGTCATCAGTGAGATATTGTTCTTGTCAGGTGAAACTGGCCAATTTTTGTTTGACAGCACTGGTATAAGTGATATTGATATCTCTTAATAAAATGCGTGTTCAACATATTGAGTGTAGCAGTGAAATGTCAACTAGAACATAATTACAAAGCATTTAAGTGTGCAAATAAGTTTTTGAGTTAAAATTTTGTTTCGATTGGAAGTCGAAGAACTTAATTAACACCAACCCACAGTTCTCCTGTTCGTTAACATTTTAAAATGAGCAAAAAGTTTTTTTTTATGTTTGAAGGGTAGACACAGTACATTCAAAAGGACACAAGCGTCAATAGCAACCTCTGTCTATTAACTCCTACTCTCCACCTCAACCGAAGATTGGGTTCCAACCCAGTGGAGAAAGGGGGAGGAGGTATGCGTCCACTAAGGCATACCTTCTTTTCAACGGGCGGCAGCGGAAGAACTCCCAAGATGGAATCAACGGTGGCGTGAACAGTTCCAGTCAAGATGAATTACTTAGTTAACACCCGATAGGGCTACTACGACATATTCGCAGCCCAGGCCCATAAGGAGCGGTTTGGCCGGCTATTTGTCTTAGACTTAAACTAAACACCTGACCCTCCAGGTTGGGGGTCGTGCGTGCGTTGGGAAGACTCCCCGGCCACATAAAATAGAGAAAGTTCCGAACCACCAAGCCTCGGATACGGAAGGAATTAATGATGACAGCCCACGCAAACGATTTAAGGACAACGTATTTCGGTTTTGCACTTGGAATGTTAGGTCCCTTAACAGACCAAGTGCGGGCGAACAATTAGTGGAAGCCCTTGACTGCTATAAAACAGATACAACCGCCATCCAAGACATGCGATTAGATGTTATGGGCCTACGAGAAATGAACAACTGTGATATCTAATATTTGGATGTGGATTTGTAGTTGAGACTGTACTCAGGAGGAAGGTCGTCAGTTTCAACTCAGTGAATGAACGCATCATGACAATCCGCATCAAGGGCAAATTCACCAACGTAAGCTTCATCAGCCTACACCAAAATAGTAAATAAATTACAAATCTCCTGATTAATCAAGCGTCAACCAGATTGATCAAATCGACTAGGACCACTACCTTGTTGTTGTGAAAATGCTAGGAGAAAATTCGACGTCAAATGGCTACTACTGCCAAGCTGCCATCAAAGATGCCGCCTCTGAAGTGCTAGGTTTTACACGGCCACCACAACGAAACCTCTGGTTTGACGATAAGTGCCGGCGAGCATATGCACTTAAACAAGAGGCATACAAAGCGGTGCTGCAAAGTAGGAGCTCGTGAGCTCTACGAGCAGAAAAGGAGAGAGGATCACAAACTCCTCAGAAAGAAAAGAAAGGGAGCATGACAAGCGCGCGATGGAAGACATAGAGGGATGTCACAGCAGGAATAAGGTTCGAAAGTTTTACAAAAAGTTAAAAAAAAAACCTCCAGGGCTTCTATACACCCCGCACCGAAGCATGTAGAGACCATCATGGGAAAATCGTATTGGAATAACAGTCAGTGCTGAGGATATGAAAAGACCACTTTTCCAAGCAATATAATGGCGATGAAGAGCAAAATTCCGCCAGCTATACAGAACTATTCAATTTGGGTGAAGCAGGCCAACAATTCCACCAAGCCGACATTGTCGAAGTGATGATATCCATATCTTAACTTAAGTCGAACAAAGCCTAGCCGCCGAATTGTACAAAGCAGCTGGAGATGATTTGATTAGGAGCATGCACCAGTTCATCTGCAAGATTTGGTGGGAGGAAAGCATGCCTGGCGGCGCCTCAGCATCGTACGCAGGATCTTCAAGAAAGGAGATCCCCTGAACTGCACCAAATACAGAGTAACAAGTCTCCTAAACGTCGCCTGCAAGGCTACAAGATCTTGTCTGCCGTGCTGTGTGAACATTTGAAGCCTTTCGCCAACAACCTGATTCAGGAACTTAAAATCGATACCTACCACCTTTATATCGATTTCAAGTCCGCGTATGACAGCGTCTATAGAGCAATGTCTAGTTTTTGTATCCCAGAAACGCCTGAAAAACGCGTGAGGTCTTACAGTGAATGGTGACCGCTATCGAGCTGTGATTACTGTCTTTTTCGTTCATCAATTGAACAACCATAGTTTGCAGAATGCCGCAACATGTCACACAGCTCGTGCCACAAATATTTTTTGAAGGAAATGTTTTGTAGCTGCATAGTTGCACGTTAGGGACCGGTGAAAAGATCATGCGATAGTGCCGCTTGCCGATTTTCTGTGGGTATAACGAGAAGTCACTTATCTCTGCCCACAGTCCTGAAACGATTAATCTCTTGGAGGACAACATTCACCGAATAATTTCCAAAAGATTAGTTTGGTTTTGAATGACTAAAAGAATCCATTTACGGCTTTGTTGAATTGTATCATTTGCTTAAGGCTGAAATATTGAAAGCAATGGCGATTTGAAAACGCGAGACAATTTCTGAACGCACAAATCGCAAGACGGTTCTTTTAAGCCGCATATAAAAACAGTCAATACTTACGCGACTTTGTTCATAATTTCGCTGCCAGCATTGTTCAGCAAACAATTCTGCAAAAAATCATCGGGAATCACCAATCTCTCGCACAACACCTTCCTCAAATCAATAATAACATTCTGACATCCAAACGTCTTCGGACACTGTTCAATTCCAGTTCGTATCATTGTCTCCATAATCTCTTCCAAATGACTTTGAATCGTATAACTTAAATCACTAGCAATTCGTGTCAATTTCACCTCGACCGGATGTGATTCACAACGTACAGCTTCCTGTAACTTCGGCATAAGTTGTTTACAGTTTTCAGCATCGTCAATCAATCGTTGTACAGCACAACATTCACTACCCGGTGCTATAGACAGGGTGTCTTGAGTTTCAGCCACCAACTTATCGACCAATTGATGTGTCGACGACAACATGAAACCATGCTGCAACCGGAATCCTTGACCATTTTGACGTTTGAGTCCATTGCAATTGCGCAGCAGGAGATCTTGCATTTTTCGCATTATAGCATCGGTCTTTTCGGGATGATTCTTCAAATGCGGTGCAATATCGAACACCGGAAATGGTATTGTTCGCATCGAATGGTTATTCTCGAGTGCATACACTATATCGCCATAGCCTTGGAGGGTTATGTTGTTCTTGTCCATGTAAATGGTGCGAAGTTTATTGTTGATTTGCAACGCTTTGGCTAAGAGACGTGCTCCCACATCGCCCATGTAATTTCCGCTAATATCTAAACAACAAAAGAGACATTAAATGAAAATACAAGCCAATAATTAGAATGAAGACTTACCTAATTTCTGTAAACTCTGATTGCTTCCTAAGGCATTTATAAAATCATGAATATCATTTTTGAGCTTATTCTCGGACAGAACTAATTCAGCTAGAGGAAAATCGTCTTTTTGAATAAGATTGACAAGGGCATCCATAACGGTTGGAATGTGTTTGGGCTTCATGCTGGTTAGACTACGGGTCATGTGTAATGTTCGAATTGAAGGATTCTTTGAGATAGCTGTTAATACCGATGCTAAATCAGCATCCAAATCTAGAAAAATTGAAATAGAGTTAAAATGTGACATCAATTCGAAAGTCAAAATCACTTACTATTGTCACTTATGTCTAAGCTTTGTAAAACACGAACCCCATGGACGCATGATTCTAAAACATGAGCACCCTGGGCACCTAATGAATTGCTACTTAAATCTAAGTACAGCCCAGCTGTTGACTCGTTGCATGCAAGGCCGAGAAGTAAATTTCTGAAAAATAAAAGAAAGGATTTTGTTTGAATAGAAGCTTGCGCCATGTTTTATGTCGGATTAGCTTGATAGAGCTTTAATTCATACAACGTTTTCATACCGACATACAAAATGGCGCATTTGATATAGAAACAACAGTTTTATCTTATAACAACTTACTTCAATGCTTCCATTGGCAATTTACAGCCGGCAATATTCAAATGTTTCAAACTTAATGTACTTGTAAAAAATTGTTTAAACGATGGTGGAATTTCTTTTCCTTTCTTTGTACTAAACGAATTGTGTGAAACGTTTAAATTGCTTAAATGTGTTGCACAACCACGTAATAGGGCACCAAATAACTGTAAAAAAAAAACAACAACAAAAGGTAAATAACAATTTGATTGCAACAGAAGAAGACTTACATTCTCTAAAGTTATATCAGTCGATGAGAGGTCCAAATGCTCTAGAACGTTTGGTTGAGCCAGAAAATTGTGAAGATTCTGCAACGATAAAAAATGGATTATAACAACATTTTAAACGAAAATGAAAACAACTCACGGTTATGTCATCTTTTAAGCTGTTTCCGCTTAAGTCAAGATGTGTTAACGTATTTGAAATACTTTGATTGAGTGTCAAAGAATGTGACATTTGATTGATGCCCTTCGATGTTAGACCACAATGTGCCAGAGCCAATTTACATAGACCTTTCGATACTTTTGCTATTGGTCCAGCCAGCTGTATTGCTCCTAAAATTATACAATTTTTTATTTAAATAAAACTTTTTTTTGTAACGTTTTTGAGCGTTGAATGAGAACAAGAATTGTGCACTGAAAAAAATTATTTATTTAAAAAAAGCATTTGATTGAAAATAACATTCTTTTTTTTCATTAGAATTTGCAAAATATTCAAAAAAAAATTATGCAAAATTGAAAAATTAATTATGCAAAAATATTAAAAAGTGAGTTAAGTTATTTTTAAGAAAATAATTTTTTAGAAAAAGGCAGATTTAAGACGAAAAAATAGATTCGAAACTAGAAAACAATTAACATCAATTTTTGTTGTATTAAGTCAAACCTTGAACAATTTTTCCAAGTAGGGCACACAACGATGTTGCACCTACATTAAAAAAATATAATACACACAATATAATACAAGACTTATTTCTTAATGAGTTAGGTGTATCAACTTAAATAACAAAAAAACTTAAAGGGAGTTTTGATATAACATCTGTAAGTAGGTTTGTGTTTTGGACTTAAATAATTTAATCTCCACCGACACTTAATGTCATCGTAACGATGGACTGTTGCCACCGAGATACTTCCAACAGACAAGACGGTAGTGGAAGAATTATTGAGTTGAGATCAACAATAACGTCAATTCTACCTATACCTAGAGCGTTTTCTTTCACGACTTCACCAATATCTGGAGAACAAATCAAAACGGCCATACCACTATTCTTACAAAATACGTTGGCAACAACGTCTGAACAGATTACATGACCCTTTACTTAGACTACAATAAAACAGTGTTCCTAACACTAATGAATCGAATTTTAACGTCCTTGCTGATGGTTCGAAAATGATTACTGGAGTAGGGACAGCTTTCTCTTCAGTAAACCTTAACTTTACCAGTTCATTCAGGCTCCCCGACCATAGCAATCTCTTCAAAACCGCGATCTTGGCAGTGAAGAACGCTGCTAAACAAATATCAATGATGGCGTTATTTAAAAAGCAAATGACAGATGAAACCTCCTAGAAACCTGCGGCAACACCATGAAACTCTGACCAAATAACTACAAGAGATCCGATAGGGTCTTACTTCTTAAAAAACCCTCCCTGAGATTCCTTATAAGCGTGATAAAGGGACATAGCTTACTTGGCTACCACAAATGAAGATGGCGCTTAGCACAGGCGACCTATGTACAGGCTGCGACCCATGTAGAGGCTGCGGCAATGAAGAAGAGTACGAAAACAACGCTCACTTCCTATGCCACTGTCCGGTACACTGCAAAACTAGGCAACTATTTCTTTAACAACCTAAAAGAACTTTCCGAACTCCAAGGCCATCGCCTACTGAACTTTGTCAAAATCTTCAAATGGATGGACCAACCATAGAATTCATGGGTTAAAAAAAATAATGTCAGGAGTTACAATACTTCATAAAACCTAACCTAACCTTCACGACTTCCTGTCTTTGGAGTCACAAAAGGACATGTCCCGCTAGGTTGAGAGCTCTTCTTGACGGCACTTGACACGCGTGGTTGAACACTGTATAAGTCCATGGTGATTTGGCAAACCAAATGAACAAATATGGCCGTTCGTTTACGTCCTAAAACTCCTATAAATCTCGAATTTAAAAAAATGTTGTCCGTGTCTCTCAATTTTACTAAGTACAAACATTTTTTTAATGTTAAGGAAGTTCTGTCAAAAATGGGAGTCGTACGAAATCCCCAAAAGACAAAATCACCATGGGGACAAAACCTCAAAAAAAATAATCCAACTTGCCAATATCTAAACGAGAAGAAAATCCCCAGTGACAAAATTTATTAACCAAAATTTCTGCGTTAGAACTAAGAAATTTCCTCATGATTTAAGAAATTTCCCTCAACAAAAAATGTTTTTATTCTTTTAGACATTTTATTCACCACGCTAGTGTCAAATTTTAACCAAACGTCAAGTTTGAATACATATTTTAACGCAATTTATTCACGGCCTTAAGCACCCTATCCAAAGCTGTGCAATTTTTCAACTTTAAGTTGGCAGTTGACCAGATATTAGACAAATAAGGAGATCGGGAACTGACTTACGTTTTAACCCTTAGTGGTTACAAGTGTAGTTTGGATTAACCCTGACGTTAGCTTCTTTCACATATAATAGACATGTTTTTTTCACTACTCAGTACTCAGTAGCCAGTACAGCGAAATTTCCCTTAGCAAATAACAACAATTAAGATTACAGCCGTTAAAAATGCCAGTAAAAAATGAGAGTTTTGCTGGCGATAGAACTTTCAATTATTGAAATGAAGACAGCGCTGATTGCGTAAAGAATTATAATTTTGCTACGCAAATCTGAGATTATCTGTATTATGAACTCTGTCAGGTTGGAGTATTTGCTTAATTTTTTAAATCGGAGACGGAATCCTCAGGTCCATTTTGCAACGTTTTATGTAACAATTGCCATTTGACAGATAAAGTTAGTTAGAGCGTTTTATTCGCACTTGATAACTGTTTTGTCTACTGAGTAGTGAAAAAAGCACGGCTAATATTCCACACGCTTTCAGCACTATGAATGAAGGATATCAATGAAACAACAAAATGTCACATCATGCGTGTGCTACAACTAAGCCATAAAAAGTGTATTCTTTTTTTCAATGAAAAACTAATATTTGTGGTATTTGGAAGGTAAAACGTAGGTAAGCTTCCGATCTTTCTTTCTCTGATCTGTGTTCAAGCCGATCGAAAATAGAAATTCTATCCAGAGTAGGATCCTACTTCTCCTTTTATCTAGATAGTTATCAGAAAAAAATGAATAAACAGTAACAGCCTTATTTATAAACGAGTTTTAAAGGCAGAATAAAGTTATTCCGACTTAAAACGCCTTTAATACTGAAAAGCTTATTTATAAAAAAAAAAACGAAAATTAAAGTCGGAATAAGCTAAAACTGTTTCATAGGAGGTTTAAAGCTGGTGTAAGTCCGTTTCAGTACCTAAATGTCATTTTTTAAAAAAAAATTTGTGTCAAACAAATTGTTTTTGTCAAATATTTCAAACAAATTATTGGGAAACATTCTTCTTCATACTTACTTTTGCAACAATATAAACCTTGTCCAATTAAAAAAAAAATACATTTTGTTCGTCACTTAATTTATTTTTTGAAAAAAATGAAAGGCAGTGTCAGGTCTGTAAAGTTATTTGACAAAAAATATACAAAGGTGTCAGATTTGCTTCAATTTCAATAACCAGAGTCTTAGATCGGTCAATTTTATAGGACAAAATTTGACAGGGCAGGGCATAACTAAAACGAGTAGGAAAAATATTTTATAAATAAGGAATAGGAATAGGTTGATGTACATGCTTATTCTCGTTGTAACTATCCCGGGTTTCAAACGAGTATTAGTGAAATCTAATAAATAAGGCTGTAATTGTTTTAAATATTTTTCTTTAGGAGGTTCGCTAGATTTCATCCCAACTTCTTGAAATTTCACTGCACAAAACCAAAACAAACAGATCTAATGACTGTCTATTTGACAGATGTAGCTTCAACAATCTATAATTGATGTTCAACATTGAAAGGAATCGTTGGAATATTTTTTGACAGGTCAGTTATGTTATCATTTAAAAATTCTGTCAGTGTAAGAGTGCCCTAACGGAAATCTATCGAAGCATTTTTTCTTTTGACTTTTGACGTTTCTTCTTTTGACTATTTCTTTCCAGTCAAGAATAATCAATTTTTTGGTCGACATTAAAAATATTTGCTGCATTTTTATGCCAGTACCAATTTATTTTTGGTGAATTACTCGATTTGTATATAATCTCTTAACATTTTTAAGAAGATGTGTCGAATTCTAACAATGTTTTTTTTTTAAGTGTAGGTATTGGTTTATCAAAAAAAGTAAACTGTTCTTCTGTTGCTCCATTTACAGAAGTTGCTTATCAAAAGTGCCAAGATGTAAAATTTTATCAATAGTGATGTGTCAACAATGTAAAAGTGATATTCACATTTCAGTATTCGAGAAACCAGTGATTTTGTTTATGTGTGTGTTGAGAAATATAACAAAATACATACAAATACATTCATAGAAAAAAAAGGATAAAACTCACCTTTGTCCTCGATTAAATTATGACTCAAGTCGATAGTACGAATTGCAGGACTGTTGTTTGTAATCACAGATACAGCTAGTTTATGAAGAAAATCCGACCTGCAACAAAACATCAAATTAACATTAAATGTCGATTGATAAAAACAAATTCCAAAACATCTAACCTTAAACCTAACGCTTCCAAATGCAACTCCTCCAGCCACATTGATCGTTTGAGCACATGTAAAATTCTCTCAAGTGTTTCATGCGACAATCTCATATGGGAAGCTTTTAGGCCACGAAAAAACGTGTTGTATTCCAATGCTGACACTATTGCCATTAGGTCTCTGTCAAATATGAATACAGTTAAAAATAATAGAACCAGCGAATGTTGTGGTAGAATCATACTTCGGTTCCAAGTGATCGAAATCCCTTAAATTGAGTATCCGTGTGTCATGTGATAGGTAAATTGTGTCAATGTCCCAAGCGACCTCCTCCCGATATGGCACGCCATGGAAATCACACATGCAGGCATATTGGGTGCTAAAACCACCGCACGGGCCAACATTGCGCGGGTCAGATGGTCTCAGTTCTTCGGAGAAAATCGATTCTCGTTCTGGCGGTTGAATATCGATCTGCAAAGAAGTTTATTTTATTTTATTTTTTTTTTCAATAACGAGCAGAAATACTTGAAAGTTCAAGTGGGGCCAATGACGGAGTATTCATTTTTTGTTTGGAAAACTCAACGAAAAAAAAAGAGAAAGGCTGTAAATTGGACATGTACCACTTAAAAAGTTTTCGTCTTCAGACATTTTGTTTTACTTTATGAAAAATGATTCGTCCCGAAGGAGGCACTTGCTGGAACTCTTATACAGTCATGTATCCTTGCTTATAAATACAAGATACAAGATAAAACACCCAAAACTTTTGTTTACGTAACCTTAATTGTGTTGTCCGAATAGAAGAATATACAAAAGTGAAGTCCAGTTTTTTGTTGTTTATCCTCAATGAAATGTCCAGCTTGGATAACTCACAAGCACCCCGTTTAAGAGAAATGTTTCGAGTCTATCATACGAGACAACGAGGATGGCAATAAGGACAAAAAGAATAAGAAAGTCGAAATGACAAGAAATGTGTCAATTAACATGAAGACAAAAGGAAAAGATGCTGTTTTCTGTTTGGTGAATTTCTAATGTCAATCTTATTCACGGCTCGTGTACAAAGTGATTCTCATTTAAATAAAAATAAAAGGGGTGCCGTTTTTGTTTAGTTGTGTTGATTACGAATTCTGAGCAGATTGAATGTGACTGGTTAACAGAGTGAAGGATTTAAGCAGCGGGGTTCCACAAGCTAAGATTTAAATACACAAAATAATTGAAAATTAAAGATGGTTTTAAATTCAAAAACGTGTTCTACACAAATGAAGACAAATAGGTTCTACAGAAGCCATGGCTTTTCGTTGTTTGAAGAAGAATGGAATTCCTACCGCAGATGAGGAGCATGTATATTTGAAATTTCATCTTTAAAGTCTTAGACAAATGAATTAAAATTGATTCGGTGAAAAGGAACAGAAGGTTTTCGGTGCATTTTCATAAGCGAATTTTGTTCAGTGATGGAGCTCACTTCTGGTATACTACATACGTCAAAAAAACAAAATTTAAGTATTTGGAGTGATGTGATGAAAATCCTCAAGTTTATGTTGCGACACGGTGACATCAACAAAGACTGATAAATGGACGACGCAACATGTCACACAGCTCGTGCCAAAATTGATTTATTGAAGGAAACGTATGGTAACCGCATAGTTTCACGTTACGGGTCCGTCAATTGTCCCCCAATATCGGCGATTTAACGCTGTTTGACGATTTTCTGTAGGGATATGTGAAGTTCAGGCCCTGATGGAATAGTGCCTACAATGCTGTAAGATCAGCTTGAATTAATAGTACCACCGCTTGTATCGTTAAAGGTTTCCTCTTACTAAACCTTGTCCCTTGGTCTTGGAGACAGGTAAGTGTTATTTTCTTACCTTAATTGGTAATAGAGAGCATGAATCTGCTAACAATTATCGACCTATAAGCCGATAAGCCGGGTTTCTTCTCAAAACCCTGGAGCGAATCGTAGATTCTCGCATAAGGAGCATTCTGAGTAGTTGTCCCCTATCTACATCGCAGCATGCCTACATGAGGGTTAGATTTACCAGAGACTGCTCTCTATGAGATTGTGAGAACGGTAGAAAACACGATCCATTTCAAGGAATATACCCTAGCTACCTTCTAGGCCGAAAGCTGTGGACTAGGTGTTAACAACAACAAAACCGAGTTGATGCTTTTCGTCACCAAAACCAAAGTACCACCCTTGACTTTGCCTCGGTTAAACGGTCAATCATTAACATTGTCTTCCAGTGCTAAATATCTGGGCGCAATACTAACCCCAAATTTTAAGCTCCCAGTTAAAATTGAAGAACGGTTGAGAAAAGCGTGCGTTGCCTTCTACGCCTGCAACAAAACCTTCGGCAAAAAGTGGGGCCTTCAGTCAAAAATGATCTAGTGGACGTACACAGCGGCTGTAAGACCGATACTTGTTTACGGACCCATTGTTTGGTCGCCCGCTCTCAGCAAAGCTTATACATAGTAAACAAGCTTACAAAGAGTGCAAAGAAATGCTTGAGTAGGGATATCATGGGCAATCAGGTCCTGTCCAACGGATGCACTTAACGTCATCCTGTACCTTCTTCCGATAGACTTCTTTATTAAATATTAGGTGTCCTGCAGTATCTTGAGACTCAAGGAAATAGTCTGCTGCAAAACCAGATCCTCCGGGCACTGCAACCAAACAAGCCTGATACCATCAGACATCCAATCTACAACCATCGATTACTGCATCCCTATCCTAAAAATCTCAAAGGAGTTTAGAGTTTTGCCCCGTCAAAAATCGATTGGGAGGAAGGCGATGTGACGAAAGACTTCGACTCAACTATCTTCACTGATGGTTCGAAGATGGAATGCAGTGTTGGTGCAGGTGTTTTCTGTTAATCTCTTAAGATTTCAAAATCCTATAAACTTCCCGTAGTGTCCGTAACTTAGTGGTTAGGTGCGTTGGCTGCTAAGCTGAACGTCGTGGGTTCGAATCCTACTCGTGCCCAATGTTTTTATTTCATCTTTCACGGACACTGCTTCTTGCGAAGAACTGACAAAACTTTCAAGAGTATCATCGGTCATGAAAAAGTGCTTCTCAACTTTGCCGTTCGGAATCGGTGTTAAATTGTAGGTCCTCTCAATTCTTCACACCTAGAGAATAGTTGATGAGAGTAAGCCAATTAGGCCTTGGCTCTTCAAGAGCTGTCGCACCACTCTATTTATTTTTTTTTTTTTTTGTAGACTTCCCGACTTTCGCAGTGTATTCCAGGAAGAATTGTTAGCGATAAGTGAGGCTTGCTTAGCTCCGCCCGCCTTTAACAAACCAAAATCAATCAATTTAATTTCCAAACCAAGGCATGGCATAGCCAGGATTGTTGCTACCTTCACAGGGCATTGGTATATAGGCAAAATTACCACAAAACTCTTTTATCCGGCCTTAGCTAGGAAAAGAGCACTCCATTGAGGAGGAGGTATCGAGGAACTCAAGATCAAAGACCTGATCTCATATTTCAATAACACAAAGGGCTTTAGCGGCCCCCTGATTTCTCCTAAACTAAATGGCACTATTAGACAATAGGCCGTAGTTTAGGCAAATAATACTACATTATGCATAGGAGTACAATTCTATTCATAGTGCAGTGCGAAACATACATCATCCCTAACCCATTTTCAAATCTGTTAGGAATCTCACGAGGTATGGTATAACTCACGAGGAAGTGGGACAGCCATTTCTACCTACCTATCATGTGGAGTTACTACTGTTTTTCTGGTCAATCGAAGCACAAAAAGCCAAAGGAGGGGCTTGGCAGCTTAAAGGTTCACCCTGTTTCTAAATATGAAAAAATGGCAGGAAGTTAGGGAAACAAACGCTTATACTGAAGGGTTCTCGAAACCGTTATAAGCTGACAATGTTTTAAGAGTTTCGCTCTGTCAAAAAAAAGCTTTCGTAATCAATCACCATTGAATTTTACTTTACATCAATGCTCCAAAAGCATCTTTCAAATTTGATAAAGAAAGTAAAGGGTTTTCCAATAGGAACAGGTGGATTTGGACAATTCGTGGTCATTATGATGATGGTGTCAAACTATCACCATCATCATAATAGCAAGTGACATCTGTCACTAACGACATCATGGCAAGTAAAAACATCGAGCAAAATGTGGAAATGATAAAACTTTACTATCAAAGTGGTCGTTCGCTAGTAGCAACGCTGCGCAGGTTACGCCGCCCTTTTTATGGCTTACATGGTTCACCATACGGTACGAGTCCACCGGCTGAGGGAACAGCCAACACCCGTTCGTCAACGGAATGCCAGAACTGCCGAGACATTCAATTCCGCGTCTTTCACAATTACTTTGCCTGTCGCAGATCACAATATGGCTAATTTTTTGTCGTGATTTGGGCCTTCACCGATACAAAATCGATCTGTACCAGGGGCTGAAGCCACGATAATTCTGACTGATTTATGTGTCAAAGTCATCGAGAACTGGGCCTTTCGAATGCGTGCCACCCAGCGAAGCACCCCATCTTAAGTGAAACCGAAATTAAAATAGTGACAATGAAACTATTTTTGACTGGTTCAAAGAATCAAGCTTCCTTACTTACACGTGTATGAATTCATTTTGGACTGTTGTTTGCCTGATTGGCAACTTGTTTTCCAACACTGACTGTCAATCTCTTTATCACATGCTTTCAAACATAATTGTTAACTCATTCCAACATCCCATGACAACGAGCAAGAAAAAAAAAACTACATCATCATCAACAATCAACATTACCATCATCATCAGCAGCAGCCAGTGTTATGCAAGATTCTTTGAATTCTTAGAGGACAATACACTTATGGTATTTTTAGTTAAAGAACACAAACACTTTTTGTTTGTTCATTATTACTATCCGAGAGGAAGAACACCAAGAAGCGAGTGTGTGTGCTTTGTTTGTGCAGCATAATGAATTCTACTCTGCTAACACAGAAGTGCAAATCTAGCACAAAACTCTGTCATCATTCATTCTGCGAATTCTACAACACCGAGGACACGTCAACGTTTTTCCCTTTTATTCCTTGACGATGACGATGACGATGATGAAAGTTCGCTTTTTCTTATTCATTTTTCAATGCCGATTCTAAGTAAAAATCAGATCAACTACCTCTTACATTAAGCTTGAGCTTAAACGTTGACACTCATTTCAGATAGCATTTGTCCCTTTGAATCAATTATTCAAGTTTAATTGCAACAATTTTATATTCCATTTTAGGATCGCCATCATAAATGCATTCGGATTCCTTGACACATAATCAAATGGAACTGTCCTTGTGTCATATATATAAATAAAATGGTGTCCAATTCAGCTAAAGCCCTGCTGTCACTAACGCGCACCTCCTGTGACAGGTAATAGAGCTCGGAATGAAGTATCTTTGTGAACAAAGGGAAAGGAACGAAGAGAAATAAAATGAATGACCTCAATTTCGGGTCAGCGATTTCAGGGCACATTTATAATGTAGAAAAGCAAAGAAAATAAAAAATATGAAGATATGAGCATCATGGATATATCCATTCCAGCATTTAACCGACCGAATAGACTGTCATCGATTTTTTCCGCTAGAACTAATGGGATTTTCTTGGCCAGGGGCATAAATGTGATGTGTGCGTTGAATGAAACAGATTCTAGGAGAAGGACTTGGAGCATCCTTTATGATTGTAGATAAAATCTGTTCGCAATGCTGTTTTTAATCGAAGAGAAATATGTTTTTTTTGGTTGGTTGCTTGAGTTTGACTTCGACCAGTTAAAAGGGCGACAGGTGCATGTGCAAGAGATGTAATGAAACTTTTAAGCTCGAAAAGTAATTGAATTTCCGAGAATAACGCAAAACATACGAATTATTTTTTTTCGACGTATCTGACATCGAAATGATGAAAGCCATTACGAAGAAGTAGTAACGTTGAATTATATGAATGATATGTTTCCACACGGAATTGCATTTTTTTACTGCTACCGAATGATACATTACTCTGAGCTCTGAGTCTTCGGTCCTTGGTGAAATTAATATCAGTTTAGTGCTATGGGTCAAATTCGGTCCGAAAACAATCTTACAACTTCACTATAAGAACTTCCACCCACCAGCGGAAAGCGGTTTCGATTTTGAAGACATTCCGTCCGGATTGCCACCAGCGGCTTTAGTATTTGCTGTTTCGATCTGCGGAGGCGCTAGGGCAAACCGTTTACCGCCACTAGGGGTATTGTAACTGCCGATTGACTGCCACCAGGGTTATTGAACCCGCTAATCCACTGCTATCAGGCTTCAGGGGAACTCTAAGCTCAGTTGAGGTTTCCTTATTGAGCCTTTGAAAGCGGCGTTAAGCATCAGTCGAGGTGGAGTGGGTTTGAAGGTCGACTCAAAGCTCTAAAGATATTCGGGAAGTCAATAAGCACTTTTCTCTAACTTTGTTTTTTGTTTATAGATTTGATACTTCGAGAAACAAAACTGTTTCATTAAAGAACATAATTCATAGCCACTGACAACACCCAAAGTGACAACTAGTTTCGACGTCTGACAGTTTAAATCGCAAGAGATCGCTAGAGAATTCGGACAGTTTTATCGGAAAATAAAACAGCTGGCTCAAGGTCATCGAGCAAGAACCGATGCCTTCAGAGATAAACAAGAGAACATCATAGTAGAATCACAGTCGATTTGAAAAGACCACTTCTGTAGACTTATAACGGTGACGACGAACAAAATTCCGCCTTCAGGCAGGAGCCGTTCATCGGACACGTGGATAGCTAACAATTCCGTGAATCCGACTTAGAAGATGAACGCTGAAGCCTTTCATCAACCATCTGATTGGTCCTTATCAATGTGGCTTCAAAGCAGGAAAGTCAACCATCGACCAAATTTTCACTTTGCGGCAGATCCTGGAAAAAACGTATGAACTCCAAATCGATACCCACCACCTTTTCATCTATTTCAAGGATGAACTATATAAAGCTATGTCCTGCAGTTTTGGGATCCCTGCCAAGCTCGTTCGCTTGTGCAAAATGATGATGGAGAACTCACGCTGCTCCATCAAGGTTGGCAACGAGCTTACGGAATCTTTCGACGTCAAAAAAGGATTCAGACAAGGCAATGCACTGTCATGCGATTTCTTTAACATCGTTCTTGAGAAGATAGTGCAGAACTCAACCGTCAACACCAGAGGCACTATTTTCAAAAAGACTGTTCAACTCCTCGCGTACGCCGATGATATTGATATAATGGGAAGAACACAGCTTGATGTCAATGGCGCCTTTGTGAGAATTGAGACAGAAGCGGCAAAAATCGGTTCAGCGGTGAATGAGGGAAAAACGAAGTATATGCTGTCTTTGACGAAGTACACTCAACACCGATGGCTCGGACAAAACGTCACAATAGGCACATACAATTTCGAGGCAGTAGAGGAGTTTGTCTACCTAGGCAAGCAAATTAAAAACAATTGAATGGAAAAGCCTTCTCTCGAGCAAATTAGGTAAAATTGTACAACACCCTCATAATCCAAGTCCTGCTGTATGGTGCAGAAGCATGGTCCTTGACAAAATCGGATAAATGTGCCTTCGGCTATTTGGAGAGGAAAGTTCTTCGGGTCATCTTTGGCCCCGTGTGCATTGATGAGGAATGGAGAAGAAGATACAACAGCGAAATGTACGGGTTGTACAACGACATGGAGCTAGCCAGAAAAGTCAAGGTCCAGAGACTCAGATGGCTCTGTCATTAAGAGCGGATGGACAACAATACTCCGGCCCGGAAAGCCTTCTATACTATTCCCGAAGGACGTAGAAGGAGAGGAAGACCGCGACTCAGGTGGCGCACACAAGTGGAAGAGGACCTCAATCAACTTGGATACAAAACTGGAGACAGCTAGCTAAGGACTGAGCTGGCTGACGGAGACTGTTTGATTGAGGCCCAAGTCCACACCGGATTGAAGCGCCATCTTAAGTAAGAAAGAAAGGCCAAATAGTTGCAGATTGAATTAACAGAATGAGTTTAAATGGTTTGCAGTGAAACGCTACAATTCGTGCATCAATTCGATGGAGCTTAAAAAGAGATTTAAGGTGATTGAGAAACTCCTGCTAACTGAACTGTTATTCTTATCGAAGCTCTTTTATTGTTTAAAGGCTAAATATTTACATATCTCCAGAGCTTGCAGCAAACAGTTAGTATTAATATGTAATTTCCTAAAGTATACCTACCTACCTGATAGCCAAGTACTTTGTAGGTATTAAATATTTTGAATCAATTGTTTCCAGCGGTTAATTATTATACTTTCAATATTTTTATCAATAATGGTATACATTTACCAACGAAAATAACCTTGAATAAATTGAATAAATGGCAAATTTTTTTCAACATTGGAATCACCTGAGCATATTTGTATTTTAAACAAAAAGGTTGGAACAGGTGAATTACTGCAATGTTTGTCAGAAGGCAAACAAAATTTGCCTTTTAAAATGATTCGAAGAGTGAAATTCTATTCAGTTTGTGTTTAAATTTCACTAAGCAAATTACAAAGGTAAAAAGTATTCTTTTGTTTAACAATTTTTTAAAGAAAAATTTCGAAATACACGTTAGCGAGTAGTCAAACAAATATCATCGAACTGATAAAAAACGGAATCTTTAATTTTCCTGATCCTTGGTGATTCCTTGTGACGATCTTTTCCCCTGATAAAAAATCATTTTTATAGGATTCCTATCGTTTCTCAACTTTGCCGTTCGGAATCGGCGTAAAATTGTAGGTCCCCTATATTCTTCACACGCACCCAGAGAGTTGATGATGAGAGTAAGCCACTTAGGCCTTGGCTCTTCAAGAGCTGTCACGCCACTATTTATTTATTCCTATGCCGATGCCTCTTCTATTTCCTACATCTAATAGAATGCTTCTAGAACGTCGACTGTTGTACTTCTCCGTCCGTCTATACTCATTTGCTGATTTTAATGTACGTCATGTGCTCAAACAAGCTGTCCTAAATCTCTGAACCAATGGCTTTCCAAGAGTCAATGAATATCTTATCCTGGCATTGCAACAGGCGATTTCATAGACCATCTCTTATCGCAGTTATTACCGATCTAAGCCTTTAATTTCCATGGTGTATTGTTGTAGACCTTACGCAAACGATTGTAGATGCTTTGTTTATTTTTGTGAGAGCTCCTTTGGAGGCGAGCACTGTTTTCGACACTCTTACTCACTTACTTAAGGTATCATTACTTTCCAGGTCGGACTAGGGCGTCATCTAACAAAAGTGTTCAGACAGCTTGGTAATTAGCTGTTTCCAGTTTCGAATACAAAGTTGATTGATATCCTCTAGAACCTATGTGCTTCACCTGAGCCACTGCTTTCCTCTTCTACGACGTATTTCCGGGTTGGATTCAAAGGCTCTGCGGGCCGGTTTGGTTAGGTTAGGTGAAAGTGGCTGTCATGTTTGTAAAAAGACACACTTAGGCTAATTGATGGCCTAATGTAATACCACATGAATCTAAAAGGCTTTCTCTGAAAGCTCAATGAAACCAATTAGAGTTCCTTACGACACGTAGAAGATGCAATCTGCTTAGATATGCGGATACCACGTTTTCTCTGAGGTCTGAGCCAGGACAAGACTTCTTTAATTGCCAAAAGTTCTGCCTGAAACACGCTGCAATAATTTGGAAGGCTGAATGAAAGACTTAGTTTTTGTCGTTCAGAGTACACACCTTCACCAACCCCAGTTTTAGATCCATCTGTATAGAAGTGGATTGCCTCCTCTTCCAGGAGTGTCCTATTTTCCTAGAAGAATCTGGAAGGTAAAGAAATTTGGAAATTTCTACCAAACTGTTGTTGGGGAATGGTGTAGTCTGTGTCCTTTGGATTTGATTCTAGATAATTAAGAATAACAGAGTGGCCATTGTTATTTTTAGTCCACTGTGAAGAGGCATTCAGGCGAATAGCAGAACTAGCAGCTATTTGTTTGCTGATTATATCTAAAGGTGTCAGCAGATTGGGTCTTGCGAAGTGATCCGCTTATACTTAGTTATGCTGAGCGTTGGACTTTGCTAAGTTTATCGCAGTTCTTTTTAAGGCAGCCTACTGTCACACCGTAAAGAAGAATCGGTCTGATTATCGATGTGTAAGGCCAGTGAGTGATTACTACCAATGGCTTTCTTGCAGGCCGCGGGCCGGTACATTATTTTATATTACCACCTTAATCGGTGGACCTTAACTTTTCTCGCTAGGTCTCTGTACCATACATGAGGACCGGGAAAATGAGGGTCTTGTAGAGTGACAGTTTAAATATTCGAGATAGAACTTAAATACTCAATTGGCAAGAGTTATTCTTCCTTTGATTTCAGCCCTACTATAGTTGACCGCATTTACCACTATACCCATCTTCTTGGCCTGTTTGCAGGCTTACAAACGCTCCACTGACATCACTCTATGTTATTGCAATTATGCCAATCTCGTCGGCATTTTGAAAGATAGTGCTTCTGGTGTTGACGTTTGAGTTTTGAACAATTTTTTTCAAAAATGTTGTTGAAGACATCGTATGACAGCGCATCGCCTTGTCTAAATCCTTTTTTGACATCTAATGTATTCGAGAGGCTTTTTCGAACCATGATCGACAATCATGACGTTTTCCAACGTCATCTTACATAGACGGACGAGTCTTTCTGGAATGCCAAGACAAGTTGGTTACGAGAACCTGCTGGTTACTGATTTTCAGTCGATTGAGATCTGATTAATAAAAAAAAAAACTTCCAAGTATGCCAATGCTAACCAATTGAGATTCCCAGAAAGAACAATTTTACAATTTTGATTAATTCAACTTTGAATTCAAATTGCACTCGAAGACACCCACCTCAAGAACAAGCAGAACAAAAAATATAATTGAGTAATTTTTTTATGATTCAAATTAGACGCGATGAACAAGTGCCATTAAGTGGGACACTAACTGTTTATCGTTTACTTGACAATTGGATGCAAATTTTTGTCATTAATTTCTGCTCTCTTCTTTTTTTTGCATACATTTTTTTATTGGGGTTAAACTGCAATGCCAACGACTCAGAATTGCATTTTAATTGAGTGTGCTCCATTTAAAAACAAAAGAAAACGAAAATTTAGTCACAAAAAAAATTTACAAAGTTAATTTCTCACTTACCCTTCTGATAATGTACTTGAGAGGAACTGTTGGAAATATTTGCTTTATCGCTGAAGCCAAATCTGTGAGGATAACATCAGCGTTCTGGAAACGAAAAAGAACAAACAAACAAATTTCAATAAACTGCTAATTAAAAATTCTTTAATGTTTCCAAATACTTACCGAACTAAAATTACCCGCATCGCCGGTTGTTGCGAACGAATAAGTTCGGTCATTTGTAACTATGCAAAAATGTGAGGGCTTTTTACTCTCCACCGAATGTATATCCAAATAATGAAAATGACTTTCAATCTGCAGTTTAAAAAAATAATTAATATTGAATGGTTAATTGGATGTAAAATAATTGACCTTTGTGGGAACTTTGGCAATCAGCAAATATATGCGAACGGGGGTGAAGACCTGAAATGAAAAAAATAAATAATGTCTTTAAGTGTTGAAATTATAATAGGGAATAGGGAAAAGGTCCTTTTTTTTTGGGTACTATTACATTTCTTAATTTTCCAGAAAAATGGTTGCCAAAACAATGTTTTCCGGTGAAGTCGAAAAGTCTGCCAAATTGGGTACCCAATACCAAAACTGTTACTGTTTTTGTAATTCGAGAAAGGTAAAAAGAAGGAACCGTTACTCGATTCTTATTTGTATTTTTTACTGACTAGTGTCGAAAACTTTCAATAATCTAACCCTTTGTGCATACAACAAAACCGTTGTGACACAAAGATAGGAAATTAGAAAAAATGAAAGCGGAACAAGATAGCATACTTTGAGGAGCTTGTAAAAATGCATGTCTATTCATCGGAATTGATAAACAATAAGAAGTCTGCAATGGGAAACCAAAACATCAGGGGAGTTGTTAGCGCAGCTCGTAGTGCATTGGCTTCCCAACTAGCTGGTCCTAGGTTCAAATCCCAAATGTGAACTCAAAAAGTTTTTTAATCAAAATGAAAAAAAAAAAACTAGACAGCACCACTAATAAAGGAGTCTAATGATCGGCTTGGCACCCGTGTAATAGCTATAACTCCAGCCAAATAAAGAAATTGACGGAAAAAACCATTGGTGGAAGCACCTCTAAGTTGTTATCGTTGTTCAAATACATAAATGGAATTGACGGACGCAGCCTTACTGCAGTGTTAAATAACACAAAAACAAAATATATTTTAGTTTTGGTTTTAAAACTTAAAAACGTAAGCAAAATTAAAAGAAAGTTACTCAACTCATACAAGAACCTTAAAAAATAATTATTTTGTCATAAATTTTCATAATGATTTTTTTTTAAATTAAATCTACAAGAGTTGTAAATTTTTTCGATTCTTTTAAGAAACATAAAAATTACATTTAAATAATCTAATTTATTTACAGCAAAAAATAATGTCCAATTGGATGTTCTCGTTCCTTATTGTAATGGCGATTTTGGTCACGATGATTTTTGCCCAGGCAGATAATTGTCTGAAGGTTGGAAGTCGTGTAAGATTTTAAGCAAATATATTTTATTGCAAATTTAAATATATGTACGTATTTTATTGCCTTTATAGTGTTGGAATGACGGTAACGATTGTTGCAAAGGATTAAAATGCTTGGCGTATGCTGGCAGATGTTTTCCAATCAGTTAAACACATATTTTTCGAATGACGCATTCAGGTTTTTATTTTCCTTTGAAATGGATCAAATAAAAAATGGAGCAAAATATAAAAAAATATGAAATATAAAATATAATATATTCATCAATATGTTCTATTCTTTCTCTTTCTTTTTCAAATGTCCTATTAATTTTTCATCAAAATCCATTCGATAGTTAACGAGTTAAATATTTGTGACATACGGAAAGAAGAATAAACGAAACGAACAAATTTATGATTTTTGTCTGACATTTGGTTCGTAATCGCTACGGAAAAACTTTGGAAAACTGAAGTTTAAGCAACAGGTGGCAAGGAATAGATTCATTTAGATTAAATCAATAATAATAATAAGAGTGGCGCGATGGTTCTTGAAGAGCCAAGGCCTAAGTGGCTTATTTTGATCAACAATTCTGTGAGTGCTGGACGGCAGAGGTTAGAAGCACTTTTTTCATGACGGATTGATACTCAGATCTAATCATGCGAAAAAGATGAAAATATAGTATTTATTATTAAAAAAAAGTAATATTTTTCAATACTGCAAGAAATTATAAAATAAATAAATTTATTTATAACGTTTATTTATTTTGTTTAAAAAAAAAGGAATTATATTTTTATTCTATGATATTTTTTTTCCAAAAGTGGGGTATTAAGTGCTCTTAAACTAGCAAACCTAATAGTTTTTTTCTACTTTTAAAATAATTGCCCCTTATTCACTATTTGGACCAATATAAAGGGTTTTTCAATAGGGACGCTACAAAAGTTTTCTTAAATAAAACAAAAACGGGTTTGGATATCAATGAAATTTTTGTGGAAGTACATTTGATGCCATTATGTATGGAACTCGATTTCTTTTGCATGACCACCACGGGCACGCTTGCAGAAGTCCAGACGCTGAACCCAATTTTCGACGGTTTTCAAGCATAAATCGGCCTAAGTATACTGCTGCATTATCACATTCGATATTCGTACGAAGTTCATCAATCGTCGCTGGATTTGACGTAGCCCCACAGGAAATAGTCTAACGGTGTTAAATCGCATGAACGAGGCGACCAATTCACAGGTCCATTTCTGGAGATAATGCGCTCATCGAACTTCGTTCTCAATAATTCAATTGTTTGGCCCGCTGTGTGACATGTGACACCGTGCTGTTGAAACCAAATATCGTCCAAGTCCATATCATCCAATTCATTCCAAAAATAATCGGTTAGCATTGAGCGGTAGCGATTCCCATTCACAGTAACGTGCCGGTCTTGATCATCACGGAAGAAGTACGGCCCAATGACACCACCAGCATATAAACGTAGCGCTCTTAAAGTGTTGATCACTGACTCCGAATTTAGGTAGTAAATTTTAATAATTTCGAATCGTTGTTGGATCGTATACCTTTCCATGATGAAATGCAAACCTTACTGAAGAGAAATGTCAAGAGAGTGGGAAAAAATATGGCACCGGATGCTGTCCCTATCGGTCTACTTTTGTAGCGTCCCTATTGAAAAACCCTTTACAACAGTTCCTGGCCACCTAAAACCATGGTAAAGGAATTTACTGTGCCTTAAAAACAAAGATCTCAACCTAATACAATTCCAAGGCTTTATTCTCAAAAAGCGACAAAGGTTGTACGTCTACTACCAAAATGTAAGAGGACTTTCTAGTAAAACTACTATTTACAAATTTTTAAAATTCACAAATATTTCCACATGATGTGTTTTTGCTTTCTCCGAGACTTGGCTCAATGGCACAATATTGGACATAGAATTATTTGATAGAGTTCTTAGTTTTCCGAAGAGACCGTCTGAAGATGGAAATTCAGTTGATGGGGGAGTCCTTATTGCCGTTAGAAGTAATTTCTTTGCAATTCAAGTTGTTTTCCTTTTAAAAATATCCATATCCATATCTAATATCTATCTTTGTATTACTTAAGACGATTAAATTTTATTTGCCGGGTCGAATTTCACCCATGTTAGTCACACCAAAATGCTGCCAGACAAAATGATTGTTGTCTAGCTTCCCAAGACCTTTCTATTGATATGTCTTCAAACATTCTTGACATCTTACATCATGCCGTCGACTCTTAGGGCATTCAATCTCTTCTTTGTTGCAAGTTGCGCAGAAGAAATTGTAATTTACAAATTCCAAATCGAAGGTCAAGAAACCGGATATTTTGTGTGATTTACACCTTATTTTGCGTGATTTGATTTGGGAATTGTTCGTGTGCAATTTGTAATTTTAGTCTGCTCCAAAATCAAGGGTATTAATGTTCAAATGCATTTCAGAAAGTCACATAAGTTCTTAACATTTAAACCTATATTTAATGAGAATTGAATGAAAAAACCGGAATGTAATCAGCAAGACGATGAACTTGTATATAAACCACTAAAGTTGAGCTTAATCTGAATGCGAATGTTTTTTTGTACATAGAAAAGTTGTTCACTTTTTTTGGAGTTGTAAGCTGGTTTCAATTCACTAAGATAAGCTTTGGCAAACTGTTTTTTCGGGGTATGAATTTGGAAAAAAAGAAAGAGCTATCCAAAAGCTAAGAAATAACGTTCTGCAACACAATAATCGGCACGTACCAGTGTGGCTTCAGGCCAGGCAGAACAGCAATGTATACCAAATATTTACACTGGGGCAGATCCCGGAAAAAGCTAACGAATTTCTTGTCGAAATCCACCATCTTTTAATCGACTTCAAAGCTGCTTATGATAGCATCCACCGCCATAGGCTTATGATGGCGATGTCCGAATTCGGAATCCCGAACATAATGATCCAGCTGTGCCGCATGACGCTAAACAATACGCGGTTCAGTTTGCAAATGGGTAACAGCTCATCCGATTTGTTTCAAAAATGCGCAGAGTTTAGACAAGGAGATGCACTGTCATGTGACTTCTTCAACATAGTCCTTGAGCAGATAGTACGCAAGGCAGGTGTGAGCACGGAAAACACTATCTTCAACAAATGCACCCAGATCCTAGGACGACATAGACATCGAACCAAGAGAGCTGTGCTTGAGGCCTTCACAGCGATTGAAGAACAGGCGAAAATCGTTAGTCTTGCAGTGAATGAGGACAAAACAAAGTACATGCTACCAACAAAGAAAGCAACATCTGTCCACCGCCTAGAACAAAATGTCACTGTTGGTTGCAGCAATTTCGAGGAAGAAGGCGTTCACCAACCTTGGAACAAACATAAATCCCACACACGACACCTTAGTGGAGGTCTGAAGAAGAATTACCCTAGCGAACCGCTGCTACTTCGGTTTGGAAAAACAACTGGGTTCAAAACTCTTCACTCGAAAGACGAAGTATCTGCTATACAAAACTATGATTTTACCAGTCTTACTCTACGGCGCCGAATGTTGGACGATAAGTAAAAAAGCGGAATTTATACCGGGCACTTTCGAAAGAACAATTCTTCTACAGATTTTCGGTCCTTGAACTCTCGTTAGCAGTTTTGGCTGTTCTAAATATTTTAGAACGCCCACAATCCTATTTTAGGTTTCACATTGGTCGCGAGTAACTTTACCACTATTTTCTTCAAGTGGATAATCATTGCGTATCTGTATGTCTGCGCATGGCACGTTATCAAATAGAAATTTTAAGATTTAAATATTGACAGAAGCGAAAAGTACCCTAGTACTTAGATTAGCTACAAACCTTGTTACAATTATTCTTATTGGATAAGGGTGTTCAACACGAGCCCATAACATTGTTATTGAGGCTCAACTGTGTATATAAGTTGTGTTTGTTTTTTGTGAAACAAAAAACAAATATTGTGATCATATCTGTTTGCTGTCTGGTATCGTACCTTAACTATCATTTAATGAATTTTAAACCACTTATCGAATGACGATGGTTAAAATTATTCACCATCAATACTTTTTTTTTCAAAAACCATATCACGTCTTGAGCCGTGGTTTTCTCTGGAACAAAAAAGAATGATAAGATATTTACTGGCACCCAACGTATAAAAACGGTTGTTGAATATTATTTTGGCTCATTCAGTTACAATCAATTTGCTAGTTTGGTAATACGAATTCATCATGTCGAAATTATTTGCTTTGGTCCTTGTTGTCTTGCTATCGCTGTCGATGGTTTTCGCTGAACAGAATGAACTTGATGTCCCGGAAGAACCTCTGGCATGTTTGCCACGCGGAAGTGAAGTAATTAGTTTGAATTTTTATTATTTTTTCAAAACTACTATTGATTTGAATTTTTTCCTTAATAGTGTTTGGGAGCAAGTGTTCAATGTTGTAAGCCGACAACATGCATGTTCTATGCTAACCGATGTGTTGGCGATGGCCTGATAATTCCTCCTGGTTACAATACTCAAGGCTAAGCAAAATTTATTGGAAATTGTGATTTTTGTGTAACTGATTAAATGTTAAGTGTTTTTGCTACGTGAAGTTATTTCTTTAAGTGTTTTTGTTCAATTTTTTAATTGCTTTTTTTCAAAACAAAGACTTCGATAATATGTTTCAAGTATCGATTGATTGAAGATAATATATTTTTCTGGTAATCTCATTTGACAACCTTGATGATTTTGCTCTGCAGCAGCACATTATTCAAAACGCATTGGATTACGGAAATATTCTTCCATTAAGCTTCCGGAATGCACAAACAAGTATACCTTATGCCAGTTCATTAAAATGATATGTGCATAAACATGTGAATTAAATTTCCCATTAATTCGGTATCATTTCAAATGAAATACAAAAAAAAAGTCCTAGGTCAGGTAGCAAATAGGAATACATTACAGTCACGTCCGAAACGGACCTACCAAAGACAAGAATCGTTTTGCGAAGAATCTTTGGTGTGCCCTACCCCATAATTTTTGGTATCAAGTAAAAAACCTTTGAAGGAAAAGAAATCAACAAATTTAATTTGCAGGACCATCAAAACCAAATAAGTCACGTACTGTTTCATTTGAGGGATTGATACTTTTTTTTTTGTTCATTTCACTATCAAATGCATAGTCACGTCTTCATTGGCGGATTTTTAATATTCAAATGTTGTTTCGATTCGCACCCAGTCATCAGTGTCTGTCTGTCTGTCGAATTGAAACAGAAATGGTAATATGGTTTTACTGGAAACAAAAAACGTAGTAAACAAAGGGGCTTGTGTTTCTTCTGAAAATCATATGTCATAATTGTTTGACATTACAATCTATCAACAAAAGTGAAATTAATTTTCACTTTTGACAAAAATTATGTGAATAAACATGTGTTTGTCGAACGAAACTTGTATTAAAGTGGAGGAACAATATCATAGAAGGTACCACCTAGGGCAGGGACAGATTCGCAGCATGAGATGGTTTAAAAGGAAATCGTTAAATTCGAATCATCATTACGATGATGCATGGCTTTTTTTTCCCTTAAATTCTTCTTCTTAAGGTGGCGCTACAGTCCGTTGTGGACTTGGGCCTCAATCAACAGTCTCCGCCAGCTAGCTCGGTCCTTAGCTAGTCGGCTCCAGTTTTGCACTCCAAGTTGATTGAGGTCCTCTTCCACTTGAGTGTGCCACCTGAGTCGCGGTCTTCCTCTCCTCCTACGTCCCTCGGGAATAGTGTCGAAGGCTTTCCGGGCCGGAGCATTGGTGTCCATTCGCTCTAAATGACCGAGCCATCTGAGTCTCTGGACCTTGACCCTTCTGGCTAGGTCCATGTCGTTGTACAACCCGTAAAGTTCGCTGTTGTATCTTCTTCGCCATTCCCCTTCAATGCACACGGGGCCAAAGATGAGCCGAAGAACTTTCCTCTCGAAAAAGCCTAAGGCACTTTTTGTCAGGCTCCATGCTTCTGCACCATACAGCAGGACTGGGATGATGAGTGTGTTGTACAGCTTAGTTGCTCGAGAGAGGGCTTTTCCACTCAATTGCTTTCTTAGCCCAAGAAACAGTGATTAGCAAGAGTTATTCTTCGTCTGATCTCGGCGCTGGTGTTATTGCCCGTGTTTATAGCGGAGCCTAGGTAGATAAACTCCTCTACTACCTCGAAGTTGTATGTGTCTATTGTGACGTTCTGCCAGAGCCGTCGGTGTTGGGTGTCCTTCCTCGAAGACAGCATATACTTCGTTTTTCCCTCATTTACCGCTAAACCCATTTTTGCCGCTTCTGTCTCAATTCTCACAAAGGCGCCATTGACATCACGCTGTGTTCTTCCCATTATATCAATATCATCGGCGTACGCGAGAAGTTGAACAGATTTGACGTTGGAGTTCTGCACTATCTTCTCAAGAACGATGTTAAAGAAATCGCATGACAGCGCATCGCCTTGTCTGAATCCTTTTTTGACGTCGAAAGATTCCGTGAACTCGTTGCCAACCTTGATGGAGCAGCGTGAGTTCTCCATCGTCATTTTGCACAAGCGAACGAGCTTGGCAGGGACGCCAAAACTAGACATAGCTTTGTACAGTTCGTCTCTGTAGATGCTGTCATACGCGGCCTTAAAATCGATGAAAAGGTGGTGGGTATCGATTTGGAGTTCATAGGTCTTTTCCAGGATCTGCCGCAACGTGAAAATTTGGTCGATGGTTGACTTTCCTGACATTGATAAGGACCAATCAGATTGTTGACGAAAGGCTTCAGACGTTCACATATTACGGCAGAGAGGATCTTGTAGGCGATGTTTAGTAGACTTATTCCTCTATAGTTGGCGCAGTTTAGAGGATCTCCCTTTTTCAAGATCGGGCAAACAATGCTGAGGTTCCATTCATCGGGCATGCATTCCTCTGACCATATCTTACAGATGATTTGGTGCATGCTCCTATCTAGCTCGTAGCCTGCTGCTTTGAACAACTCAGCAGCTAGTCCATCTGCTCCAAATTGTTTGTAAGTTTTAAAAGAGTGGCGCTACAGTCCTTGAAGGGCCAAGGCCTAACTAGCTTCCTCTCATCAACAAGTGCGGGTGAAGCATTGAGGGGAGCTACAATTTAACGCCGATTCCGAACAGCAAAGTTGAGAAGCACTTTTTTTCATGACAGATGATACTCTTGGATGTTTTGTCAGTTCTTCGCAAGAGGCAGTGCCCGTGAAAGATGAGATAAAAACTATGGGGATGAGTAGGACTCGAACCCACGACGTTCGTTAGCAGCCAACGCACCTAACCACTAAGCTAAGGACACTACTACTTTTGTTAGTTTTATTATTCCAAAATAAAAAAAAAATATTTTTTGCTTGGGACAGCAAATACTTTCTTTATTGTTCAGTTTGAGTCACACGTGATTTGAAATGTTTGTTTACCATCAAATCTTAGGTAAAAGTATTTTCATGACTCAATTTAACGCCTCGAGCCAAACTGTGTAAACAGCAAATCTAACTGTTCTCTAAGTATTCTTTTCCCAAACAGCATCCACACGTTTCCGATGTTTTTCATTTATTTACTTGCCTTGCAACATCGTCATTCGAGTCAATTGTGTTTACGGCTAAACAGTAGATAAAAGTTAAATTATATAATTAAGAACACAATTGTGCCATCGAGCCTCAAGTCACTTGCTTACTTTTATATTTTTTCGGTTCAGTATTGAATTGACTTCAACCGTGACAAGAAACATTTTCGCAAGCTTTTATTAAAATGAAATTCACTCTGTTCGCTTTATTTGCGTTGATAGCTCTTTTGATGGCTGTACAACAAATTAATGCACAAAGTAGTGTATGTGGCCGACATGGAGATACTGTAAGTTTTTCATAGTTTAAAAGTTAATGAAATCAAGAGCTGCTATATTTATTATTTTATTGTTTTTGTTTCAGTGCGTTTCGAATAGTGATTGTTGCACAACATTTAATTGCAACAAATATGCCAAAAGATGTCAGGCTTCCATTACTGCTGGCGATTTAATGGCTCAAAAAGACAAACTGAAGCCCGTCGAAAAAAGAAGTGGGATCTGAATAGTTTAAAAAAATAATAAACAAATGAGCTGTGACAAATAATAATAATTGTTGAAACTTTTGTGTATTTAATTTATTGGAAATTTGTTATCAGCCAACCTGTGTGTTTTTTTCACGAGACATTTTCATTCTGGATGATTCACTTGGCGTCAGTTGATTCGAAAAAAATTCAAAATACATATTTTGTTCAGTGCATGATGTTTAGACCACTCTTCCACCACTTATCCGTCTCAACTGTTTACATGTTTCTGCACAAGTGAAACGAAACTCTAATGATAGGTCTTTTTGAACCTAATGACAAATTCTTTATTAGAAACACTTAATAACGGTACACGTATATCTGGTGGGTAGTACTTCCGGTCCGGTTATTTGACGATGATTATTGGTGAATGCGTTAATCGACCGGTTTATTTATGGGGACCAGCAGCGGGTACATTAAGGTACTTGATAGCCCTTCACACATGCGATCGAGGAAATAGAGGGATGTCACAACAGGAACTAGGTTCGAAATTTTCACAAAAATGTAAGACAAACCACAAGGGCTTATACACCCCGAAACGTAGCCTGTAGAGACCATCATGGGAATATCGTAGTGGAACCACAATCAGTGCTGAGGATATGGAAGTCCACTTTTACAAGCTGTTTAATGGCAGTTACAGGAGCGCAATTCACATTGCATGAAGCAGGCCAACAATTCCACCCATCCGACATTGACGAAGTGAAGACAACGATATCTAAGCTAAAGTCGAATAAGGCCGCTGGAGCAGACGGCTTAGACGCTTAACTGGCAGCTGGAAATGATTTGGTCAGGTGTATGCGACAGCTCATCTGCAAAATTTGGTCGGAGAAAAACATGTTCGACGAATGGAACCTCAGCTTCGGGCTTATCTCCTCAAGAAAGGAGATAAGCTGAACTACGCCAACTACATCGCTTACAAGAACTTGTCTGCAGTGCTGACAGATAGGTCCTTATCAGTGTGGCTTCAGACCCGGATTAGTCAACACCATTCTGAAAAGATTGTACAAACCTCCAACGTCAATACCAGAGGCGCAATATTTCAAAAGTCCGTCCAGCTACTAGGATACGCAGACAACATTGACATAATTGGAAGGACACAGCGTGATGTCAGTGGAGCGTTTGTGAGTGTTGAGACGGAGCCAGAAAGATCGGGCAAGCAGATAACGGGGACAAGACCAAGTTAATGCTGTCGACAAAGAAAAGACTACCAACATCGACGTCTAGGAGCAAACGTCAGCATAGACAGATTTAACTTCGAGGTAGTTAAGGACTTCTACCTTGGATCCACTAAAATCTCAGACAACAACACACGCTGAAATCAAACGAAGAATCACTCTTGCAATCGCTGTCTTCTTGGGACTTAGAAGCAATTGAGTAGTAAAGTCCTCTCCCGAGCAACTAAAGTGAGCACTACAACACCCTCATCATCCCCGACCTAATGTATGGTGCAGAGACATGGACCATGACAACATCCATGAAAACGCTTTGGCTACTTTGAAAAGAATTCTTCGAGCGATTTTTGGTCCTGTCTGCATAAATGGAGAGCGAGATTCAATCAAGAACTGTAACGAGCTGTTCAGCGACACTGACTTAGCCTGAAAAGTTAAGGTCCATGTAGAAGCGAATTGAAAATAATGCTCCGCTCGAAAGTCTTCGAATCCATCCGGAAGGACGTCGTAGAAGAGGAAGACCGACTCAGGTGGAGCACACAGGTGGTAGAGGACTTACCAACTCTGCGTGACGAAACTGAAGACAGCTACTAGGGACCGAGCTGGTGTAGGCGTTTGTTGGATGAGGCACCTGGTCCGACGTGGGCTGTAGCGCCAACATATGAACAAGAAGAAGATGGCACTTTACAGCAAACAATAGAGTTGGTGAATCAGCAGCTTTATTTATCGGGTTTATTCCTGGGGATAACGGTATATTTAAGGGCTTCCCGGAAATTACGCCATTTTTTTTTTTTTTGGATTGAAAAAGCCCAAAAAAATGTTCCATCACAAAAGCTGCGTTTTTTCCTAGGAAAAAAGTGCAAAATTTTTTCTGGGAATATTTCCGAAATTCTGGCATTTTTTTCCAAAAAAAAATTCTGGTAGCTTTTTTCCATTTTATAAAATGTATAAAAGTATTTTTCCTTACTTTGATTCATTTTTTTTGTTAGAATGAAAAAAAAAAAACTCTTCTGGCCTTTTTTTCCCTATTGAAATGAGGAAATGAGACCAAAAATATTTATTAATTTTCAGGTTCTTTTTCCAAAATTAAATGGTGGAAATTGAGCCAGAAAATGTAATATTGTTCTGGCATAATATCCAGTTCCATTTCCGACTTTTTTTCCATAGCAGTCTGGCACAATTTCCAATGTTTCTGCAGCTGTTTTTTCCAAATTATTTCTCGGTGCTTTTTCCAGAATGTTAACCAAAAGTAAATATTCGGGCGTTATCTTTCCAAAACAAAATCCTGGCGTAGTTTTCCTATGGCGTAATTTCCGGGAGCCATATTTAGGGCTTCTGGTTGCATTAACACTGCAGGCAAATAATTTTGGTGAATCCAGCAGCGTAGTTGAGGCACCTGGTAGCACTCAGCATGGCAAGCAATAGCTCTTCCCTTAAAGTATTAAAGGAATCCACCTGATCATTACCATACTTCGTACCATACTATTGAGAAAGAAAGAGAGCAAAAATTTGTATTTTTATATCGCTCCAGTTGTATTTTCCTTTGCTAATACTTATTTATTTGTATTCCTTCTTGTAAATGAAATCATCTTCAACATTAAAGAAATTTCTTTTCCACATTTCCTCTAATCACTTGCCAGCTGAACGCTAACAAATAGTAAATAAAAGTTTAAAAAAAAAACTTGAAAAGTCAATAGACTTTTAAGCATCCTCAATTCCTCATATTCATATTTCGATTTCAAAAGCGTGCTTCCTGCGAATTATTGTACAGTTGTTCGACCTCATGGTGTCTGCTTTTTCATGCGCTTAATAAATCATAATTTTCTAAATTATATCCACCACTCGCATTCGCAGAAAAAACACATATTTATGTATGTATCTCCAACTCTATTGCTAATAACAATAATATTAACTCAGATAACGAATGGCTGGCTTTTGGCATTATACGAACGAGTACGCTGCGCATCGCTGATTTTATGAATCCATTTCCCTCAAGAAGACAGGGTGCCCTCTCTTTCTATATGGAAAGTTGTTTTATGACAAATGCACCATAAAAGCTGAATTATTCATTAATCAAAAAAGTAAAAAAAAAATGTCTATGAAAGATGAAACTCATACTTATGTACCCGAACAAACTAGGAACCAAAGTGCAAAGTAGATACTATCATGAAATATTCACCCTCGGATCATATCATTTCTACAAGTTGATTTAGAAAATTGTTCATTGGACTCTTTCAACACTGTTTGATCTATCATGAAAGAATTTCATATTTAATTTCTGAACCTGGTGAAGCTTTACGGTCATCGTCTTGGCTCTTTGGTCGGTTTATTGATGATTGTGTGCTTGGAGCACCATGCACTCCCGCTGGATTTCTTCTTCTAAATAGATGATATAACCCAGTCACCAGATTCCCCTCTGCTCTATCATACTGTCCCGCATTTCAAGTGGACAACAAACGATATCACTTGCTTCATCATGTGGCGGTTCTCAGTTTGCATCGTCGTCGCCCGCCGCAGCTTCTGCTGGCAGCAAGTTTCGTCATAGAAAAAGTATCAGTTTGCCTGACTTGTTTTTCTTTGGTTTTTTTTTTACTGTCATTCACTCTTGATGTGGTCCACTTTATAAAAAAAAAAAAAAAAACTGAGGGCGTTCAGTGTTCATCACATGTGCTTACTCGACAGTTTGTAATGATGCCCACTGGGTATCAGCAACATGAAGCAGACAAAAAATAATAATAATACCAACACACACTGTTCTTCTATGTTTCTCCGTTTGAATTCACTGAGCATTAAAATCTAATTGACTTGATGACAAAGATGCGCTTTCACTTAATGCAGAAACGTTTAAACAGGCGGAAAGAAGGAAACATCTTAACAAAACATGCACTGAAAGAAAATCTGAATTTTTGATTTAAAAGTTGCACAACATTCAACCAAAAAACGTAATGGAGATTTTTATCGAGGCTATTTAAATCCAATTCTCACTAACGGATTCCAGGCCTGTTCGTGCGGGCTCACTTTGAACTTTTAGCAACATTCGAGATAAATCTACTGTAAAGCAGACTTAACGACAAAAATTAATGATAGAGCTTAAAAGGAACCAGCCCCCAAAATCCTTTGTGGTGAATGCCAGGAAAAAATTATTTTGAAATACAAAAATTCATATTAGCAAATTCAAAAAAACAAAAACAAAAAAATCCCACACGCAACTAGAGGACAACGAACTCTTCAACTGAAACTCTAACCGCACATGCAGAATCAACAAGTGCCGGTGCCGTGCCTCCCTTTTTTTACTCGCGCACCGATGCGTTGTATGAGTATTTGCCCAAGCGACAATGAAATAAGACCAATGGGAATTTTTTGTTCTGCTTACAAAAAAAAAGGAAACAAAAAAGTTGAAGGGTAGCTGGCCCACCTTAAGTGTCATTGTATCAATAGCCAATTATTCACAAGGACTACCCCTCAATGTTACGCTATCAAATTAAGTAATGCTCGTCAAATGTCAACTGGGAAAGGAAACTCCCAAAACCAAAAGAAGAAGTAGTCGCAACACAAAAATAATAAACTTTAAGCAAAGGACGAACGAAGAAACAAGCTATGGAAAATGAATTAAATCCAACAACAGCCCTCCCATGCGCTAAACATACTAAAAGTAATCAACAAGAAGCGTGTTCAGTGCTTCCCTTCTCTTCGCTCTCTTCATAATCCTTTAGGGACGATTGTCGTGTGAATTGGGGATTACGTACATTTTGGTATAACGTATCAAGAAACCGTTACCAGACAAGATGCGGGACTAGCGCATATTGAATTACACCTTCAACAACTTTTACATTGTCATCAAGGTTTTTTTTTTCAATTTAATATGCACCGCACGATATCGAGACAAGGACGGAGACAGGCTGAACAAAAGACTGAAACAAAGGATCAATGTAATTGGGATAAAGTTGCGAACCAATAGCCTCGTATAGTTTCTATTAAGTTGTACAACTTTTAGCGTTGGTGGCTGGTGGTTAAGGGTTTTGAAAAACTCATATGAAGTTTGAGGAAGGGCTGGGGGGGGATAGGATAAGTTTAAGCTTATATTAGTTTTTAATGCGCTTTTCTTCTTCACCTTCTCTGCCACAAGGGTATCAAATTTCAATTTAAGTTCTGACATGTTTTCAAGAAGCAGACACTCCTATCAACTACTTAATGTTTACTTAAACGTTCAATTAACAGTACCTTAATTAAGGGGCGTTATTGAGTTTTAGAAACGGGATTGAAAAAGAATCAAATATAAGTACCAAGAATAACAGCCACATAAATTGACCTTTTGTATGAACATTTTACTTTTCAATGTAAGGCACTCTGCCATACAATTTATTCTATTAATAATTTTCTTCATTTTAGTAAATAAACAATAATATTATTAAACGTTTATAAGACCTACCGAGTTATCATTTTTCCCTCTCTCCTTTCGGAACCATCCTTTTTGAGAAGTGCCTATCGGACGTGGTACTGCGGACTTCGGACCGCATACAGCGCCATAGAGACTGTAACAAAATGACTTACCCACTATACATCCTTTGAAGTAGTGCCTATCGACGTGGTTACTGCGGACTTCGGACCGCATACAGCGCCATAGAGACTAAAACAAAGTGATCTATAACTAATTAAGACCTATATTCCTTTTCTTTAAGTGAGAACCCCCGAAAGATACAAATCCAGAGTAAAAGAAAGCCCCTTTGATAATCTCTACGCTACATTGACGCCCAACGAGTGGGACACTTAGAAAAGAATTTTGAAAACAAGATAAATTAAAAACAAAATGGCACAATTTACTGATGCCCAATTAAAGAAGTTTATAAACGCCATGAAGGACACGACCAAAGGCAGTTTCAGCAACTGCACTGCTAGGTTTAAGGGAGAGAAAGACTCCCAGGCGGTAGAGTCGTTTATCACTACAATCCAGGTGTATAAGGACATAATAGGAATCAGCGACAGTGATGCTATCCTTGCATTTCCCCTCCTTTTGGAAGATAGTGCTGTCACATGGTGGCAAGGAGTGAAAGCAGAAGCTGAGAGCTGGGAACACGTCATCTCATTATTACGTAATGCCTACGCACCCGCTAAACCAGCGTACAGGTTGTACATGGAGATATTCGACAGCAAACAAAAACCTTCGGAGACAACAGACGATTTTATTACAACGAAACGAGCTTTACTTGCTATGATCCCTGCACCAGCGCCAAAGGAACCGATGATGTTGGACATGATTTATGGTCTATTGAACATCCGCATACGAGAAGGAGTGCCGAGAGACGCTTTCAAAACC